>JAEUYN010001676.1:0-488494 GCA_018257835.1 Euura lappo
TTCCCTCAGCCAATATTGCACATTTGGGAATTCCGATTCCTACTCCAACACATTATTATCTCCTGTACACAGGGTCACTCATTCATTTCCACATCCGGGACTACCACAGATTCACAGTCAAGCAGCCGCATAAAGCAAGTTCGAGGCATCGAAAGCCAAATCATGAATGGACAAATGAAATGTTAGAATCCCGAAGGTACGAAATATCACTGATTAGTGATCATGCTGTTATTCCGAAGGCGAAAATGCTTTGAACTCAACAAAATCAGCTTGGAACATGAATAACAACCTGACTCATACATTATAAATGCATCATTGAGCAAAGAAAAAAAAAAGAAAAAAACTAACAGAACGCTGAGAAGATAATATTATGATGAGAATTGAAATCCTGCGTTCAGTTGTTAATCAGTGTACGATGAGAAAATAACGATGTATGTCTAGGATCCGCAACTAGATTCTCCATGCGTATATCAGCTCTGCTAATTAAGCATAACTCCGGTAAACTAGCCGGCAACGTCATAAACAAGTGTAGATATATTTCAAACTGGTATTATTTTCGGTGGAATAATTACTCACGGACGAATAAACTTCGAGTTCTATAACGAGATGTAGGAGAGGAAAGATAGTACTAATTAACTCGTACAACCAATGTGAAATTTTTTGCTTCTATCCTCCACTTCTATCGCTCCGCGCTATTCCTTTCCACCGAACTTTGTTAGCAGTCAGTTTTTTAACGTCAAAGCTTTTGTGAGATGATGTATTCCCTTTATTCACCCGCAGTTTAATTAACTCGTTCGAATCTTTTTCTTTTCAATGACTCTTTGAAATATTGTTCATCAAAGTAAATGCAAAATAACTTCAAGTAACTGAAACCCGCACGGTTGATTCAATTCCAACAAATTGCTTGAATTAATTAAAAAGTCTAGACACAAGACACCGCTGTTACTACCCTAGTAGCAAAATGATTGAAGTCTGCCTGCAGTCTTACTGCAGATCTGCTGCAGATCTTCCTGCAGACCACTAGTGGTCTACTTCACCATTTGAGTCGGGGACTGATATCAGATTCTGCAGTGCAGAATCTTACGCAGATCTTACGCAGATCACTTCAGGTTCGATTTAGTGCCCATCTGGGATGTGAACAGCTCCTCAGAATCAGAGTATAATATTATACTCTGATTCTGAGTAGCTGTTCACATTCCAACTCTCTACTCAAGAAACAGCTTGATTTGTGACTTGATACCCATTAACATTGTCATCAATGTTATATTTTTTCGACACAAACCACATTATTTCTAAAGTATAGAGACATTACACTCTGAATATGAGCCATCGTCTCGCTAACGTGCACGCTTGTTGTACTTGTCACTTCGCCATCTTGGATATGGTCAGCGTAGACGCGGTCGATATCGATCAATGTCGCTCGTTTCGACTATCGATTATATAGGTTATGTTCGCTAATTCAAATTCAAGCAGATTATGCAGACAGTGCGCACACAGATTCTTGCCATGTACTTCTATGCAGATTCTGCAAGCATTGTGTTGGCAGAGGAAATGCAGTGATATGGTCTAAGAATCTGCAGGTGATCCGCGATAATACTGCAGACAGATTCTTGAATAAGAATCTGCAGTGCAGGTATTGCTACTAGGGTATGTGTACGTTGCTGTTTCGAAAAAGTAACCTTACAATTACACATTCAATCAACATTCAATTCGCAATTATTAATTAAATCGTTCAATTACTTTATATAATTATTTCGAGGAGCCGTGCAAAACGCCTGTTTGCTCAATTCGATTTAGTGGCTATCAAAATTAATAACCTTTTAAAAATCTGCGAATGGGCAGAGGTAATTTCACGTAATATAATAACTAGCAGAATACTCTACTATTTTGTTGCGAAAATTTTGATCACTCAAAACAAACGATACTCCGGCTGTACTGCCAATTTGTAAATTATTATGCGCTATCTTGAGTTGTCGTTCTCGAATGAGGCAGAGGGTCGGGGAGAATCTCGAATCAAAGGCCTTGCTGCATCAGTTAACATACATCTGCAAACAAACTGACACTAGATACTTACAGAATAACCGCGGGGTTGAGTTTCTGAAACCTGTCTCGTTTTGGTATAACAAACCTCTGACTGCGTCTTCCACAATGTCCACCTGGTACCCCTCATGAATTTATTTCTATTCGTGATAAACCCGGAAGTATCTTCCAATATGAAACTAGCAAACACGGAAACTCTCTGGATCGAGTCCTCGTAGAGATTTTCCGTGAAAATACTCAAAGTTTTACGGTTGAAGAAGTTCAGCAAACTCTCCGAGTGCCTCTTCTCGTGGAATGCTAAGCACGAAATTCCTTTTTTCCGCATTTCATTATTCTTCATTTTAATTCCGCTCGACGATCCTCGTTCCCATGTTCCATCGACCAAAAGAAGTAGTTTCTTTCAGGTAATCAACGTCTCGTATGAAACTAATTTTCAGTTGTAGAAAAGGAATCGTCCAACCCTGGTCACTCCGGTATGTCCATTTGACAAGAAACTATTCACACTCTGGGATACTGCCTCATACATCATTGCTGAATGTGCATTTATTGTAGCTGCGATGTTTGAATGGATAAATTCAGTGAACACCTAGATATTTACGAGGGAATTGTCGCAGTTGTGCGATGAAAGTTTTTTAATCAAATTACGGAACTACTCATCGTTAGCGAAATTATTAATTGATTGAAAGGTTACGTTATTTTAACGCTGACTTAATAGTCGGTATTATTAATTACGCTCTCTATTCAATTGGCAATGAATTTCGTCTGTCGAACACCGTGACCTTTTAAATCTTTCATCAACGATTGCAATTATTTATGGCACGTTTAAATTATCATTCAAACATCTGATTATTCAATTATATCAGTTCGAACAAATTTGAATGCGAAATATATTGTTGATACTGACGTATTATCTTCGATAAATTACTTCTCCAACTATACCATTGTTTCTAAAAATCTAAAGATATATTCGTTATGCCAGAATAAAATTATGTTTTCGGCGAATTCGACTCTTGAGTGAAAGAATTTTCGTTATAATAATATGTGAGCATGTGTTGACGACTCTGAGTCGGTTTAACTTATCGTGTTGAAAATATATGCCGGCTATTTGCTACGGCAAATCTTGATTTTCCGCTAATTTACATTAATAGGGAAGCAGGCGCCGACGAAGGGACGTAGAGGGTGGGGCTAGTCGTCTTAAAGCGTTGGTTTTGCACCCCCCCTTGGCGCAAAGTGAGGAAAACTCATTAAATTTCCAAAGCAGTCAAGTGGCAATTGTAATTTACACATCGGTAGCAACCACATTAACATTCTCTTATATTTGTGAAACGTCTGGAAGTCTGATGATGTAATATTCCGGTTTTTGCCTACGCATGAACGTAATCGATACTGGTAATCGCTATTCGCGTGATCAGCACTACGTTAATTCATTCAAATAAACCCAGAGAACTCCTACTATCTATTGATTTTCTTTAGCCTTTTCAGCACCCCTTTAGAACCTCGCAGCCAGTGAATGATTTTCTAGATTAAATTTTCCGGAAGCCTAATTCCTTATTATCATTTATTTTGTCTTATCTTCCAAATTAGTCAAAAATCGCACTACCGGGTTAGTAAATGAATCGGTGACGGTGATGTAGATTCAGCGGTACAGAAAGTTACATAGCCAGATTATAATTATTCATTATGTATGTATCGAAGAGTTCTGAAGAAAAAGTTTTTCCGTTCAAAATTGCGTTTCGAAATGATTTAATTCAAAAGTTTCGTTATTATGGCATTAATCGTCGGTTGGGCGACGGCGCTGCTGGATGAAATGATTCTCTTCTCTCATTTGATAGATAAATCTGAAACAATGTAAATTCCTGCGCAATGATGAATATATATGGGGCATTCCACGACAAACCGACCCCTCATAAGCGTGACCCTCTGGGATTTTGATGCCCAATAAATTTTTTGGTACGTTTTGGTCAAAAATGATGCACCTAATTTTTTATTTTAATTTTTCCGACATATTTGGAGGTCGCATGGTGACCTCAAATATCATCATCAAGATCAAGAGCCCCATATATATATGACCTCAACAAAATTATTTTTTTAGTTAATGTCGTTTCCGAGATGAAAATTTCATATCAGTCAAGTAAATTCTGTAAATTACAATGAGCCGTTGATTATATTCGAAGCTATGAGCCCAGGAGGTCGTTTCATAAATATTATCAATATGTGGTCATGCAGGCTTTGTTTAACCTCGTCTTCACACACGACATGCGATGGAGTTAGTTTATGGGACAAAACCACATCATGTAAATTACATATGCTGAGAATTTCCGTATCATAAAGCAGGGACAGGGATTTAGGCATTGTTTATATCAATGCATCAAACCGGTATGACAAAATCGATAACACAAAATTTCACATAATTCTGCGATGATCGTAATTGCTAGGGCAGAATAATAACAATAATACTCGAAACATCCCCGGTTCGAAAAAAGTTCAGCACATTTTCCTTAATTTTTCTTCCATGACTTTTAGATAATAGAAGATTTATTTTACAGACTGTTAAAATTTAGCCGAGAATCGAAATATGTTCATAAATTATAGATTATTAGCAGGGTTTGCACAAGTTTCGAATGAAAAAATTTGCATCAACCTCTTCATTCGTCTCGACAGCGCGGTCACTTCGTATGAATATTTCTTGTCTCAATTTGTGGCAAAGAAATTGGATGAAAAAATTGCCTCATTGAAAACCAACTGAATTTCTGTTGAATTGACCACATCCGTATCCTGAGGGAAATCCAATCAAAGATCAACCCTTCAAAGGTCATAGGTAATAAAACTTCGAGTCGATATTAGCCTCGAGAAAGTTTATTATGGTGGTAAGAGCTCACGATCAATCAATTCGGGGGAATCGAGCAAGAATGACGGATTGGCGATTTGGAATATCTTAGCAGAGTATAAAATCAGACCAAGTTACAATTGGCAGAAACTTGAGAAAATTAAGTCGAAACAGACCTCGAAAATTAGAGATAATTTATTCGCAACGTTTAACGCAACTTCTGGCTCTCACAGTCGGGAGAATCGTCACAGGATTCAAATAATCACACGTCTTGTAGATATAAGTGACCTCATGAGACCGTTGTGCAATTTTTATTGATTTAATCTGATCTTCTCTCTTTTTTTAGGATGATTAGGCTTAACCCAGCGGAACAAAATCGAGAAGAGACTAAAATTGGTATTCGACTTGAAAAAACTGTAATAAGTGGTCAGGTAACGATTCCACGAACCTATAATTACCGTCGACTATGATTATTAAAAAGTAATTATCGATAATCTCACGATTGAAGACTAATGGGTAAAACCAGAAGTTATTTCCACCGAGCGCGAAATTCGACCCCGGCAAACTCCCCGTATCTACGATTTAGGTATTACGTAAAAGTTTCGATTCAGAAATCTAGCTGACATAGAGCTTTCCTCAAATTCTCGAACGCGTGCGATTAGTCGATTGAATTCCGCCACGAATGCTGTCGATGTATTACGTATTAAATCACATCGGGTCTAATTGAATGACAATCCTTCGAAACCTGCTGGTCAAGTTTCATACTTTCATCACATGAACCTTGGTTGGATCCTTTCAGAAGTATACGATATCGTTTTTACACCGCTGAATTTCTGCAATTACATCAGCCATAACATTTCAATGGCACAAGTCACTCTCGCATATTGACTGCAGAATTACGAGCATATCGCGATGTACGATCGCATGGGATGTTATAAAAACCGAAGTCGGAGTCATGATGTGAAAGTAAGTACCAAAGTTTGAAGGATGGAGGCGAAACTATAAAAACTCACCACCGGCGATAAGGGCGAAGATTAGTAGCTTGACTAGTCTGAAACCTTCTGTGTTATAAAAATCCATCGCACTGAACTGTAACATCGATAATAACTGCGTGTATATCGATACTTATTGCATTGAACAACAAATGAACATTTTCATGTCAACGAATCGACGAATTACGTCAATTGACCGGGTTACGGGCATTAAAAACGTTTCGAAACTGATAAACGGCTTAAATCCTTCTGATCACGATTCTCTTCGGTGTACATCCGGCGCAAGAGGAGCCGGTTATTCGCGGACACAAACTCGCCGCTATTTCCGACCTCCAACTGACAGGGATGCTGTATGTGGAGCTTGCGCCGGCCGCGCGCCCGCGCAGACATCCTTATTGCCATTTACTCGCGGACTTCCTTATCCTTGCTTCCTCACAGGATCTCTCCGTCTCTCTTGCTCGTTTTCTCTACCCCGTTTTACCCCCTAAGTCGGCGGTCACCTCTCGAAGCGTCATATTTTTTCTCGTCCCATTTACCCTCACATGCTGCAGATATCTATGGGCAACAAAGAGAGAGCTTTCCTCTTGAAATAAATTCAATTCCGACACAATGATTGTTTCGTTAAACGATAATCTTTTCAGTGAAAGAAACTCATTTCCTGAAGCTCAAGGTGGAAAGGAAATATTTGAACCTTGCCGATTGTTTAGATTCGACGTAAAGGGAGGTACAGTGGGCTCTCGTTATAAGAGACTGATCGGGGGAATAGGGGAATAGGATTCCAAGAAATCCGTCGCCGGAGCGTTCCCCCAGCACCTGCCTCGAAAGCACGGGTCGCATGGTAGCTTATAACGAGGAGTCCGAGCCAAAGTTGGAATACAATACGTACGCAGGTAGAGTGGGGGAAGCTATAAAAACGGAACGAAGGGGAAAACTCTTATAACGAGGACTCTTATAACGAGAACCCACTGTATAAAAAAGAACTGACATTATTGACAGTTTGGAAACGTGAACTGAATGTGCACACCGAATTTGAAAAAAAAAAGTATTAAAAATTTTGGGAGTTTCTTAACTTTGAAATTTTAATGTTCTGGGACAAAAAAAGATTCATTCACGCTTGACCGATTCCTCGAATTCATAAAAAAGGAAAACTGTACAAAATTTAGTTACGATTGATTTCTAGACAACAATATTCAGAATTGTAGAAGTAATTTGGCTTCACAACGGAAAAAGGAATATAAAAATGAATGAATTGTATATAACTTCCGATACTTTTTATCAGAAATATTTCTAAGATCGATATCCCCCTCGATAGGATCTTCCCCCACTTCGCAATATCGAAATTTCAAAAATCAGTAGGTTTCGGAGAGCTTTAAAGGAAACGGAAAGTTATGCTTTTTAGGGTTGGAAGTTTTTCGCAAACGGTAGCAGTTTTTTTTTTTTTTTTGCTCTTTTTTACAGTCGGCGAAATATTTTACTTGTAAATTTTAACTTTCGTCACTTTATGAGGCGTTCTGTTACCCCTGAAGGGCAAACCCCATTTTGGAACGTTTTTGTTCCTAAATATCTGTTTGGCTAATTAATCAGGGTTCCATCATCGAATCATTCGAATTGCAACAATCTTGGGATTATTATCAGGATTATTAATCTTAGGAATGACTTGATGCGGATTTCTGAGGGCTCTTAATATCAGTATTGTGGTTGTTCCAACACGTATGGTATGGTTACCATACCCATAGTTCTTGCCCTCATAAATCCGCAATAAGTCAATCCTGGTTTACCAGTATGACAGCGCTGACAATAAGATTTTCTCCGTGGGCAATCCTTGGAGATTGTAATTTAATCGTTCCTTGATTAACTCAGTACACACAGTATATCCATTATACTTTTCAGATCCTAATAAACAACAAGACATGTGCGCAATTTCTCGGTCATTACTTTGACACCGTAGCATTTTATGGCTAACGCGGTCGTACCGAAGTAAAATATCGTGTCGTAAATTCCGAGTAACGGAAGGATTTTTTATGTTCCGCCGATCCTAATCTAAGTCCGTGCGATTATTTGAAAGAGGCGGAAATAAAAATTTTGATTGTTAAAAAGTTGAGGATATCGTTTTAATTATTATTACAACGAAACAAGATCGAAGATTTCAATAAGGCAAACGATACTCAATAATATTTTTCCCAAATCTATAAAGCTTGAACTTCCTCCAATTTTCGCGTCGCGAATCGGGGTGAAATAATCTTTACCATTTCATCCCTGCTGCTTGTGACGCAGAAGCTTCGTCACGCGCCCGCGCCTCTCGCTGAATAGATTGTAGGTATCACCTAAGAAGCAATTTCAAGTTTCGAACGCCAAAGTGTCTCTTGACGGAAGACTATAACGTAAACTGTATGCACATAGCTCATTTAAATGCGCATCTCTAATGAGAAGAAATCGGCAGTAATAATGACTGCTGCATTCCCTCGCATCACACGAATAAACTACTTCGGTTTTCGCCTGACCGATCTAATCGAATTATCCAGGAACTTTTGTAATGTTTTTCAGCCTGCAGATTGCAAAGAAGAGAAATTATACGATTATAAACCAGTAGCTGGAGAAGAGAGTGCGCGAGAGGCTGGTTTATAATTGTTTCCGACGGCTGTCATCACTTGATCAATTTATTATACTGGATTATGATATACGCGCGGTCTGTGCGCGCCTTAACCAGTATTCATGATTTCTCTTCTTTCCCTAAATAATGATCAATCCAAATATACAACATTAATATCTTTGAGTATAATTGAATTAAAAAATTCACGAGTACGTTTCGCAGTCAGAAAGTCAGCCGGACACAGAAACAGAGCTTCGATTTAATATCCGTTGATCTACAAGATCGGGTGGCACCAGAACACGACTGTGTACAGATTTGTGGAAATAAGACGATTATTCTCAGTGATAAACTGCATAGGCATGTAATTGGTGAACCGATATCGCAATATTGGACATAGATAGTGAAACTCACCTTTAACTAAATTTGAATGTTAAGGGGAGGTACCTGAGTATAATGCGTAAAAAATAGGCGAATTTTAGGAACGATCGATTTGATTCAACTTTGCTTTGTTTGAAAGAACATATATTGAGGTTTGCTCACAAGCATAGTAAATTGTATTTCACGGTGCTGGATGATCTCTGATTGTCAAACAATGCACCAAATTTTTCACTGTACAACATGAGCTAATCCGGATCAACACAACGTATTGTGAGTCCAAAATTATGGCAACTGCAAATACAAAACATATTCGTAACCGTTACTAATTCATCCCGATGTATCGTGATGTACGATTCGATATATTCGAGAGAAAAACGTGTACTCTAAATCGAGGATACACATGAATTTCACGAGTTTAGCACGTAGCTGCAGGTTGCGGATTTGGGTGTTTCGAGTTACAGCGACACGTTGATCCGAGTAAAAACGAAAAAAAAAAGTATCAACAACATAAAATAGAAACGAAGGACGCCTGTCTATCCGTCTGCACCACTCGTTTCGCCATTCCTCCATTGCCTCAATCCGATCGGTCTCCGTACAGGTCCCGATTTCCTGCTGTTTCACTGTGGGCAGAGCTCAGCTCAGGCCAGCTCCTCGGAATACGAGACAACGATTTAATCCGGATTTCAATTACGAATAAATCAGTCCGTTCCACCCACTAGCGTACGGAATCAACCGGGACGAGAGAATCAGGGATGCGGGAGAAGACTGGTCTAGCGTGACCTGTAAGGTAGGTAATAGGCCCGAAGCAAGGGTAACAGAGTCATTTTACCGTGACAGAAATAACAAACTGCGCCGAAGTTCGACTCCATCTGTAGCTGTCTGAAGGGATAAACAAGACAGATGAGGTCCTGACCCTCGCCAATTCACAGCTTCCAGCATAGTATAGCCGCTCCGTTCTGTCGTCAAGACAAACGTAACCTGCAGGAAACAGGTAGTACGAGTATCCCGATTGGCATGATTCCGTCCTTTTTCGACCTGTCGCTCAATTTTAACGATATTAATGTACTCTCGATTTTGACCTATTTCTCGAACAGCCTGAAGCGATCGGGAGGCTCCTCAGTGAGATGAATAGGTTTTGGCATAAAATATAAAAATATTATCAGTAAAGAAAATATCGGTATTGAATTTATTTAATTGTACAGTTTCAAACCTTATAGTCGTACCTATTTGGTGAACCTATCACGTAAACGGATTGAAAACTTCGCACCAAGAACCGGCGGCCAAGTCGTGACGCTACTCAATCACGGATTGGAACAAAAGATTTGAAGGTCATTGTCTGGAAGAAAGTGTCGAACGCAAATTTCTTCGTGACTTCAGGCAACGATTATCAAAACATTGCAGAACATCATGAATATTTATATATAAATAAAAGTACAGAACCAGATAAAAATGAACGTAAATCGTGATTGAATTCTCTGGAACACAATTTTCGACCGTACGGTAGAGGAAGGTCCGGCAAAACGGGGATGTTAGTGTTTGCGACCCATTAAATCATTTTTCACGATCGATATAAAATCGGTTTCAAATGGAAAACAATACAGTCGCCCAAAATGCAAGCTCTCTACCAGAGCTCCCCGTTTCACCCGATTATGCAATTTTATCAATAAAAGTACCCTTATCACGCTATGGCAGCACGACGGTGTTGGATCAAACGTGATGAAGTGTACCTCGTTGACGAAACTATGGAAAAACAAAATCAAAGCCACACAAGAGTATTTTGCATTTACTTGGTATCGCAGGTACTGAAAGCTCAGAACAATAATAGCCTCCAGCGCACGAGTCCCTTTATCATTTTTTCGATCTAATCGTATAAAATATCTCATCTATGAAGTCGTCAAAGATTGCATCTCGCTAATAACCAGAATCGGCAGATCCCATTTTACCAGACCCTACCCTGCCGCATCGCAATGATCATTTTCTCAATTGCAGTTCCAGGCTTGCCGCTAGGTAAACGCTACTTTTGCGGTATAGAAACGAAGAAAATACTTTTGTCGTATTTATTGTTGATATTGTCAGGAATCGTTGGGTTGGGTACAAGCATTTCCATGGGTGTAAGAAGTCAGATCTACATCAGGCTTTATGTCAATGAAACTCTAAATTCGCATGTATTCCCTTCATTCAAATCAATTTGTCACCTAACAATCAAAATGCAAGAAGCGAATATTTGAAAGCATGTGTTTGGTGCTATGATAACCGTTTTTTTTGTTTTCAGCATTTGAATCCTCAGGGTTTGTAGAAGAGATTTTTATTTTGTAGATATATTGTCAGTACGTTCTTGCACCAGAGTCTCCTTTCGGAATATTAAATAATTGAAATCTTACAACGATTCGACAAATCTATTTCTAGTCACATCGACGGTTGCGACGTCTAGTCGCGAGAAGAATCGGGAAGTTTGGGATTTATTTGTTGGATATTTTCAAACTGACGTAGGTGTTCTGGCGAGTAGGTATAGGTACGTCCCCTACGTGGAAGTTTTCGTCCAGTTTCGAGTTTATAACCAAATCTGTAGAATCTTTTTCTAGAGATACTGAGAGGGTGCAGGACACTCGAGTGATCGTGACGGCGTATCTCTCAATTTTCTTGTCAACGTCAACAGTCAGCGTTTTATATCTCCTCGAACATAAACTGAACTCTGAGGTGAAACTCTGAAGCCCGTATAGCTACGTGCTCCGCTCGGTCTGACCAAGGGTTGGGCTTTACTACTTAATCTACCATCATCAACGCTTTACCTCTTCTGCAGCGCTCTTCGTGTGGCGGTGATATCCTTTTCGGTTTTCCGGTGGTTCGATATGCCCCAAAAACATAGTTTCACAGTTTATCCGCAAACGTGCGGTAACATTTTTACAATTCACTATTATTCGTTTGATAATTTGATTTTGGCTGTCTTGTGTACTGGAATCTTGCCAAAACAATCTTCCAGCGTGGAAAAATAGGTAGAAACAATCAGTCGGGGAATTCTACCGGCCAAGAAATAGTCCGAGATTCACGCTTGTCGTTATAGCTGTCTCACATTTTTTTCACAAAACAATCTACAACTAACATCAAGATGTGATTGTGAGATTGTAGAGTGCAAAAATATTCTCCACGCATGATTTAATATCCATGGCGATCTATATCTCAGTGATAGTGATTTTGGATCGGTGTATACATTTATTTTCATTCAAATTTTATCGTTTTGAAGTGACCCGATATAGCTTCACAAGAGTTACTTTTTTTTATAACGACTATAATAACACAATTAACATATTTCCAAAAAGTTATCTTCACAATTTATTGAGAAACGATAATTCAGTATCGATTTGACATGATAGTTTGACAAACTTCTTGGCTGCACTCCGACCTGGAATTATAATTTCACGTTCGCTCTTTTAGTGTGCTTGGTTTACCTTCAATAGCGGTTTGCGGTGGCGATCAATCACACCATTCTGTCAGAACTTGATTTTTTGTTCATTTTAGCTTGAACTCGCCTTTCAGAATCGACTTCAGTAAACTGTTGGTTGCACTCACGTCTGGTGGGATAAACCGTTGTTTGTGAAAATGTGAAACTGCAGCACTTCGACAGCAGACATCAATTTCCACTATTTTCTGTAATCCCCAAACAGGCTGAACGGGCACGAAATTCGTTTTGGATTCTATCAACCGATGCGATCAGATAAATCATAAATAAAATGCAAACGCAGGAACAGTTCAATAATTACGAACACAAATTCGCACCTATCACTACAATTCATATGGTCCCATAGAGCGACGAAAATTACCAGGACAAAATTGAATAAATAAAAGGTCACGTCCATCGACCCCGCAATATACGAGATACTCAAAGAAACACTCGCCACATCAAACCTCTACGCATAAAAAAGCAGAGTTAATCTTAATACAGATTAATTCCCATAAGTTGGAAATTAATATTCGACATTTGCGTGGAATACTACCGATTCTCATGGTGCTTCACTAGATTCAGGATTCACCGAGGATCCTCATTCGTTGCTAATAAATGGGGATTAGTACTTGGAGGATCAACCTCGGAACTTGATACGTATATATTTGGCGTCCCTACACTTTAACCTTCATACCGGGTGATCTACTCTACATCGAAATAGCATTGAAAAACAAATTCTTCGCGAAATTCTGAAAATAAAAGTCTGGCGAAATTCCTGAGGCGACCTCAGTTTTCGAGTGAATAATTATTCAAAGGAACCTATCGGAAGGCTGATACGATCTTTGGAAAGGACCGTGTTTCGTGTAATAAGCATGCAGATTCCCCGAGACATTGTAAGATTCCGAGAGCCGAAAGTTTTTGTTAATTTTGAAATTAGACTTTTTCATATTCTGCTTTCGATGAAAACGTGGTGCTTCGCCATGTATCATTTTCCGCCGCCCTGGCCCCACACTCCGTAGTCCAGGAGTTCCATAACAGCTGCAACTCGTATAATACGACAGTGAAAAACCTGGACAGCGGGAAATGACTCCGAGTCGGCCTGAACCCCGTGAACTATGGAGTGCAGGTACCACAACGGCGGGAGAAGATGAACGCGTTTCGCCAGGTCGTAGAGGAAGGCGGCTGCACTTCGCAGGGACATAGGGAGAAAATGACTGTCTGTCGTCCTGGAACTCGTGAACCATGGAGTGTGAGGCCAGGAAACCGGAAAAAAGATCCGGTCGACCTGGGGTCCGATGAAAGAAAGCGCACCGCCATATCCCGATCAGAAGCGGAATACCAAAAAGATATAATTTCTAAATTAATAAAAACTGATAGCTTAACGTCTTCAACTTTTGGATAACCTTCAGTTTAAAGTGAGACCACTTGGACAATCTCAGTGTCATTTCAAGGTATATACTATACTGTGGACCTATACTGGTGCCAGAATAATAGCAATTTGGCCACTTTACTTGATTTCACGTAACATGCAAGATCTTTCCGACCTAAACACGAAGTGGCCAATTTGTGCACCAATGGTTCAACTTTAAATTATGGACGAAGATTAATTTTGCTTGAAAATATGTATTACACACTTGCCAGAGGGATGACGTTTAGGGATCGAACATGGAAAACAAACGAAAATATGTTTTTTTTCTGAAAAAATCGTCGTGTCACCTTATCTAAAAATTTTACGATCTGATATGTTCTGATGAGAAAATCTCAAAAATGACAACGATTATTGGAACGAAACTCAGGTACAGCGAAAATGAGTAATCATCCACATGTACGTGGTATACGTGACCGAACCATGGCACAGAATCGGTCTGCGGGGGAAGCAATCTTTCTAACATCGAGGTAGTTATTTATATTTCGACAGGATTTCAGGATGAAATTGCTGGGGCGTCGCCAGCCGTATATCGCCTAAGTAAACAGGAGCGCTTGCCGCAATCTTCTATTCCGTCTGAGTTCGCAGTAAGCTGAGGTAGCAAACACAATCATGTAGTCACGCTGGATGGAAATGAAAGAAGTATGTCACCAGAATAAAATATTCGTGAGAAAACAGGTTCATTTATGACCTGTTCAACCCGAACGATCCAAATCTGTAGGCTTATTATATTAACCTTATTAATCTTAGCTTCAAAGAGCGTTGAATTGCATGACGAAGCAATTGTTTGTTCAAATTTTGATTTATTTTCTCCTGGAACCAAAAAAATTCTGAATCTTTCTTCAATTCCCATTGAGGTCGCAATGATCGCAGAAATTCCTTATCGTTACCCAGAAATAGAAGTATACAAACAATTATGAAGAATTCAAAAAACTATATGGGATGACATTCTTTTTGCCAATTTCACGTGATGATTCTGTCTGTACCATTCTGAATCCGGCGTGATTACTGACTGCAGCTTATTGGATTTCGGATTAAATGTAGAACATGATTTGTAGACGAAATCAGAAACATACGATTTTCACGTTATTCTTAGTGAAAAAGTGAGGATGAATCCAATATTGGTGATGAATCATAAAGTATGTCACGTGTGAAAGATTGAGATTTATTCTCCACGAAATAATTAATCAACAACTATTGCCTGCAATCTGAGGTCCAACTCGGATTTTGACTCACTGACCGATTGCTGCTGTTTCCTTTTTTTTTTGAATGGGAACGATCTCTCACATTCTTTAAAGTTATTTATGAGAAGAATGATGTGATAGGCTATGGCTCCTGCAGATTTAGCCTCAATCAATCAGACTCAGATATGGAACATGAAGAAAATTGAAAGTAAATATAATAAGTATATCATGCACCTGAGGGAAAAATTCGCCTCGGGATACAATCGCATAAGTCTGGACATGTTGTGCATGCGATACTTTATATACCGAATTGAAATAAAGTGGTGGCTGGAGCACGGCTTATTTCCCTGCGAGGTTTCAAAATTCGATTTGTTACCTTTGAACGTGTGAATATTCAATTTTAATTAATGGGAAATTTCGACGGGATCTTTAAAAGTAGCCGATCAACGGAGTATTCAGACCATTTACGATACTTGATAAAAATCCGGAAGCCTAAAATGAATAGTAGGCACGAAGACCCTTTGAAAATTCAATTTTTCACCCTATCAACGTATATGCATTTTTTTAATATTAATTTTTTGCGAGGAGTTTTGACGGTTTATTCAAAAGAAGCCGATGAACGAAGTATTTAGATCATTGACGATAGTTTCATCAACACCCGGAAGCCTATACAGTGAATAATAGGCACCCAGATCGTTTGAAAATCCAATTTTTCACCCTACCAATGTATATGAATTTTTTTAATAATAATTTTTTCTGGGCAGTTTTGACGGATTCTTCAAAAGAAGCCGATCAACGGAGTATTCAGACCATTTACGACAGTAAATATCGAAAACTGGAAGCCTCAAATTAAGACCAGGCATCGAGATCCTCTGCAAATTCAAGTTTTCACCCTATAATAGTATATTAATTTTTTTTATATCATTTTTTTATGGGGACTTTTGACGGGTTCTGAAAAAGAAGCCGATCACAGGAGTATTCAGACTATTCACGACAGTAAATATCGAAAACTGGAACCCTCAAATTAAGACCAGGCATTGAGATCCTCTGAGAATTCAATTTTTCACCCCATCAACGTATATTACTTTTTTTTAAATCAATTTTTTATGGGGAGTTCCGACGGGTTCTTAAAAAGACGCCGATCACAGGAGTATTCAGACTATTCACGACAGTAAATATCGAAAACTGGAACCCTCAAATTAAGACCAGGCATCGAGATCCTCTGCAAATTCAAGTTTTCACCCTATAATAGTATATTAATTTTTTTTATATCATTTTTTTATGGGGACTTTTGACGGGTTCTGAAAAAGAAGCCGATCACAGGAGTATTCAGACTATTTACGACAGTAAATATCGAAAACTGGAACCCTCAAATTAAGACCAGGCATCGAGATCCTCTGCAAATTCAAGTTTTCACCCTATAATAGTATATTAATTTTTTTTATATCATTTTTTTATGGGGACTTTTGACGGGTTCTGAAAAAGAAGCCGATCACAGGAGTATTCAGACTATTTACGACAGTAAATATCGAAAACTGGAAGCCTCAAATTAAGACCAGGCATCGAGATCTTCTGAAAATTGTATTTTTCACCCTATCAACGTATATTACTTTTTTTTTAATCAATTTTTTATGGGGAGTTCCGACGGGTTCTTAAAAAGACGCCGATCACAGGAGTATTCAGACTATTCACGACAGTAAATATCGAAAACTGGAACCCTCAAATTAAGACCAGGCATCGAGATCCTCTGCAAATTCAAGTTTTCACCCTATAATAGTATATTAATTTTTTTTATATCATTTTTTTATGGGGACTTTTGACGGGTTCTGAAAAAGAAGCCGATCACAGGAGTATTCAGACTATTTACGACAGTAAATATCGAAAACTGGAACCCTCAAATTAAGACCAGGCATCGAGATCCTCTGCAAATTCAAGTTTTCACCCTATAATAGTATATTAATTTTTTTTATATCATTTTTTTATGGGGACTTTTGACGGGTTCTGAAAAAGAAGCCGATCACAGGAGTATTCAGACTATTTACGACAGTAAATATCGAAAACTGGAAGCCTCAAATTAAGACCAGGCATCGAGATCTTCTGAAAATTGTATTTTTCACCCTATCAACGTATATTACTTTTTTTTTAATCAATTTTTTATGGGGAGTTCCGACGGGTTCTTAAAAAGACGCCGATCACAGGAGTATTCAGACTATTCACGACAGTAAATATCGAAAACTGGAACCCTCAAATTAAGACCAGGCATCCCTGGTAAAAACGTGGATAGAAACGGATAGAAACGGATAGAAACATTGCAGAAAACCGTATAGAAACGGATAGGTCTATCTGTTTCTATACGGTTTTCTGCAATGTTTCTATCCGTGTCTATCCGTTTCTATCCACATTTTTACCAGGGATCGAGATCCTCTGCAAATTCAAGTTTTCACCCTATAATAGTATATTAATTTTTTTTATATCATTTTTTTATGGGGACTTTTGACGGGTTCTGAAAAAGAAGCCGATCACAGGAGTATTCAGACTATTTACGACAGTAAATATCGAAAACTGGAACCCTCAAATTAAGACCAGGCATCGAGATCCTCTGCAAATTCAAGTTTTCACCCTATAATAGTATATTAATTTTTTTTATATCATTTTTTTATGGGGACTTTTGACGGGTTCTGAAAAAGAAGCCGATCACAGGAGTATTCAGACTATTCACGACAGTAAATATCGAAAACTGGAACCCTCAAATTAAGACCAGGCATTGAGATCCTCTGAGAATTCAATTTTTCACCCCATCAACGTATATTACTTTTTTTTAAATCAATTTTTTATGGGGAGTTCCGACGGGTTCTTAAAAAGACGCCGATCACAGGAGTATTCAGACTATTCACGACAGTAAATATCGAAAACTGGAACCCTCAAATTAAGACCAGGCATCGAGATCCTCTGCAAATTCAAGTTTTCACCCTATAATAGTATATTAATTTTTTTTATATCATTTTTTTATGGGGACTTTTGACGGGTTCTGAAAAAGAAGCCGATCACAGGAGTATTCAGACTATTTACGACAGTAAATATCGAAAACTGGAACCCTCAAATTAAGACCAGGCATCGAGATCCTCTGCAAATTCAAGTTTTCACCCTATAATAGTATATTAATTTTTTTTATATCATTTTTTTATGGGGACTTTTGACGGGTTCTGAAAAAGAAGCCGATCACAGGAGTATTCAGACTATTTACGACAGTAAATATCGAAAACTGGAAGCCTCAAATTAAGACCAGGCATCGAGATCTTCTGAAAATTGTATTTTTCACCCTATCAACGTATATTACTTTTTTTTTAATCAATTTTTTATGGGGAGTTCCGACGGGTTCTTAAAAAGACGCCGATCACAGGAGTATTCAGACTATTCACGACAGTAAATATCGAAAACTGGAACCCTCAAATTAAGACCAGGCATCCCTGGTAAAAACGTGGATAGAAACGGATAGAAACGGATAGAAACATTGCAGAAAACCGTATAGAAACGGATAGGTCTATCTGTTTCTATACGGTTTTCTGCAATGTTTCTATCCGTGTCTATCCGTTTCTATCCACATTTTTACCAGGGATCGAGATCCTCTGCAAATTCAAGTTTTCACCCTATAATAGTATATTAATTTTTTTTATATCATTTTTTTATGGGGACTTTTGACGGGTTCTGAAAAAGAAGCCGATCACAGGAGTATTCAGACTATTTACGACAGTAAATATCGAAAAATGGAAGCCTCAAATTAAGACCAGGCATCGAGATCCTCTGAAAATTGTATTTTTCACCCTATAATAGTATATTAATTTTTTTTATATCAATTTTTTATAGGGACTTTTGACGGGTTCTTCAAAAGAAGCCGATCAACGAAGTATTTAGATCATTGACGATAGTTTCATCGGCACCCAGAAGCCTAGAGTGAATAATAGGCACCGAGATCGTTTGAAAATCCAATTTTTCACCCTACTAACGTATATGAATTTTTTTTAATAATAATTTCTTATGGGCAGTTTTGACGGGCTCTTCAAAAGAAGCTGATCAACGAAGTATTTATACCATTGACGATAGTTTCATCAACACCCGGAAGCCTATAAGAGTGAATAATAGGCACCGAGATCGTTTGAAAATCCAATTGTTCACCCTACCAACGTATATGCATTTTTTTTTAATAATAATTTTTTATGGGCAGTTTCGACGGGTTCTTCAAAAGAAGCCGATCAACGGAGCATTTAGACTATTTATGATGGTAAATATCTAAAACTGGTAGCCGGTCATAACTGTAATTTTCTATATTTCAATAATTCTTTAGCACTTAGACCAGGCTTGTAGCGCCATCACTTGAGAGAATGTATAAAAATTTACTCTTCGGAGTTCAGTATTGAATGCGAAATCGATAAGGGAGAAATCATCAAGATTGGTTGAGAGCACTCCCGGCTGCTGTTGGTATGTTCATCATCAGCTTATCCACCGAGGTGATACTCATCAAAGAATATATCCTTGGTGTTCCTATTTCTCCGTTAGGAACGAAAAGTAATGATAGTGTCCTCGGTGCAGTAGGCGAGATAATATTGAGTGCTAAATTTCCGAATACAATATTCACACGGCTCAAATTTGGTATTGAACCGGGCAGCCGAGTTAGACTTCTTTGATCACATATTTCTATTTTAGGGTTCATCATCCTACTTCTTATATGACTTGACGATAATAATTTTCGACTTATTTGCCTCACCATTTCAGTTCTGTTTGTAGTTTCAGTCCGCAAGCTGTAATGGAATCAGGTGACAGCACAACAGTTTTATTCTTATGCAAGCCATTATCGAGCTACTAAGGAAAAAAGAACACGCTACATTTAAGTAATATCGAAGGAAGTTGTATTCGTGGTTTCCATTCGACCTGCACTTGCAAATCTAAAGGAAGATAGGGACGAATCTAGAAATGAAATTGAAGACGTAATTTTTGGTCCATGAAGCTGTCTTCCCTTCGTATTACTGACGCATATGAGTTACTACATACCGTGCGATTTTGTGGATGGTCTTCATGTGGACTCCTGGGTACATGCAACTGAGATGACACTGATTGTTAGTGACCAATCACGCGTTCTGCTTCTCATGCAGCAACAATTAATGTCATCTCAGTTGCATATACCCAGGAGTCCACATGTAGACCATCTACGAAATCCCACAGTATATATGTCCAGATCTGTTGATCCAGTAGAATTGAAAGTTACCATACCTATCGACATATCCGTCGATAACGGGATCGACGATGATCGCATCTCGAGAAGAAGACACACAGAAAAAAAGAGAGCTACATTTTACGACTTTGGTGGTGAATATTGTTATGCCCAGCACTTCTCTGGTGCTGAATCTATGCTATTGTGTTAAGGTTGGAACACCGAATTATGCAACCGATTGCAAAAGTTACATACATTTACTAAATTTGGTGTATCATTTTACAGAGTTCAAGGTCAGACCTGCCTATCAATCTGGTAATTCTACGTATTGATGCGTTTTTGTTTTTTGTCTTCAATATGAGATTATTCTCCGCCCTCTTCAAAGCAATTTGATGATAACGAATCTCGACTCATTTATTTTGTCGACATTTGTTGAAAGGTCAAACGATTGATAAGGAAAACGAACTCATCATTTCTCGGTAAAACGCGATTCAGCCGAGGCCTCGCAGTTCAGAGAGATTAGGTATTCCGTATAAATTTCGTCAAGATGAAGATATGTAACCCCAAGAGTGTCCAGTTGCGGAGTGAACCTCACGCACAAACGTACTACGATGATTCTGCCAGTGATTACAATAATCACCCTGTGTTTCACGAATGGAGTTTATGGTAACTATTATTAGTATTATTATTATTATTGTCTTTAATTCTATTAATGTCTTTGATTCACCTAGACTTTATGTCTTGGGCATGAAAAAAATATTAGGTACATTTTTTGCATTCTTGCCAATTTTGTCGCTTTCTAGACATCCTCGTCACTTTTCCGTGTATAACATTGAAAAATTGAAATTCCAAAGGAGGCGTCCATTAATCACGTGATGCAATTTTTCTAAATTTTCACTTCCTCCCCTCCCTTAGTAATTTCAGGTGAGACTGTGACGAACTCCATCCCTCCTCCCCCTTATCACACGATTATCGGTCAATAAAGTATTTGAGCGAAAATCTGAAGATAAGGATAACCCGCATAACCGTTTTCTCCATCTCCTCCAATTATGCATATTTGTGATTATTAATTTGTGAATTTATGCTCGGTCTTAGTAACATCTGCAAACAAATTTGCGATGGACTCAAATTCAATGTTTATACCTAGGTTTTTGAGTTGTTAGTTTAATCCTGAATGAGGACTCTTCATTACTCTGGTAATTCTAAATTCTTCGCTCTAATCCCTCCCCCCCAACGGAATGCCGAAATGCCCGCCCCCAAAGATAGAACGTCACTTTGACGACAGTATATTGAGATCCGCACGAACTACGTATAAAAACTGCGGTATGCTGACTTTATGTCATAACTTTGGACTGAGCACTTTGAATGGCGCATCAATGTTGCGGTGGAAAGACTTCATACCGCAACTTGGGACTTGGCGGTATAAAGTGCCACTTTACGGATCGCAAACATCCATCAAAAAGTGACTTTTCAATGCATGTACCGCAAAAAATATTGATGACGAAGGTCGAACATGTGACAAACAATCACTGAGTTTTAGGATGTGATTGGAGTACCTACTGATTTTTAAGGGAATAATTATGCTCCGTAAACATTCATTTACTTATCGGCCGACAGGAAAGTTGGGATTCCGATCTGCCGAGCAGGACTGGGGCAGCGTGACCGTTCGTCCTCTCGCACACATGTTTTGGTGGCTTCACTATACCAGTGCAAACGTGACGCACTACAGTGATAAGCCGCTTATAATTTGGCTTCAGGGTGGCCCTGGAGCGTCGTCGACTGGATTTGGCAACTTTGAAGAAATCGGCCCTCTTGATCTTGACTTGAATGAACGAAATCAGACCTGGGTGAGAATTATCATTCAAGGCCCGACCGGGCGAGATCGCCGTGAAAGACCGCTGACGTAGGATGATTTTATTCGTAGATAAAGGACTACAATGTACTGTTCATAGACAGCCCGGTAGGCTCGGGTTTCAGCTATATTGCAGACCATCAAATGCATCTTTATCCACGTACGAACGCTGAAATCGCCGCTGATCTACTCATCTGCGTGAAGGACTTCTTTGCAGGTCATTCTGACTTTGCAACTGTACCAACTTACCTTGTTGGGGAATCTTACGGTGGGAAAATGGCCGCAGAATTTGCCTACGTTTGGTATCAGGTAAAGTTGTGACAATGCGTGTACCTACAGCGACTTTGAGTAGGCGATTGCAGTACTGTAACGTTATTGCGGATTTATTTCAGGCTCAATCGACCGGCGCAATTAACAGCAGTTTGAAAGGTGTAGCATTGGGCGATGCGTGGATATCACCAATCGATTCTGTCAACTCGATGGCGCCCTACCTTCTGGCTACGGTAAACAATGTCACGGTGCAATCTGGGTGTTTGTGACATTCAAATTTTCTGTTATTGCATACAATCCTATAGTAATATGGAGTGCATGAATTTGTTTTTCATCACATTTTATAGGGTGATGAATTTCGAATTCGTTTAACACGCTCGATCTATTGCAGGGGATGGTAGATACGGACGGATTTAAGAAGGTCCGAGCCGCTGCCAAATCAACCCAAGAAGCAATTGACCGAGGCGCATGGGCTTCCGCGTTGCGCCAATATTCATATACCCAATACATAATTTCTGATGTGACATACGACATCGACTTTTACAATATTTTGCACAAAGTTGCACCCACAGCTGATACCGGGGAAAGTACCTAGTAATAACACTTTTCTACGAAAACAAAAAAGCAAACCGGATTTGCGTTTTTGCATGGAGCACGACCCCACAGTACCGCTTCATCTCGCCAATGGTGTAAGAAAGAAGTTAACCAAATCTGATTGTGAGCAAGTTGTGTTCTCAAGTTTGTTGAAGCGCGTTAAAAAAAACATCCACTGATTCCGAAGCGAGGACGCACTGTAAAAAAAATGATTGTAAATTTGCTACACATTTATCACGCAAAACTCTTGTGAAAGTACAAATTTAGTACAGCAAATTGATGAACTAATTTTTCATATTACTCTACATTAATCGCAAAATCAATTTGACAAAATTGTGTACCCAATTCATCGTATTTGTAAATTAATTTGACTAAAATGTGAAGTGATTTCATGACTCATGTATGTGAATCAAACTTCCAACACATTGTTCGAAGTCCACAAAAACATTTTTCACCGTGTGGGAATGGAATGAAAATCTCATTGGGACGTTATCACTGTGAGGTTTTTAAACGAATTTTCATTTTTTCGAGAAGTTTCAAGCTGTTAACCAACACTCACGCCTACACCAAACGCTAAATAAACTGCTCAAGCTTTCACTGTAACCTGATGTTCAGATTTCCATTTTCAGAGAGTTTCCAAAAGTCCCTTCAGGATCGTGAGAATAAGCTAAGAGCTTTGATGAATGGTCCCGTGAAGGAGGCACTTGGGTTGAACGTAACGTGGGGCGCGCAAATGAACATGCTTCTTCCGGCTCTTTACAAGGATTTTATGAAACCAGCAACCGATCAAGGTGCGAGTGTGACACTGTGTCCTGATCAATCAGTACGGAAGATTTCTATTCAAAATCCTTGGTGGACAAGATATTGATGTCTGGTTTGTGTATAGCTTTGAGAAAAACATTCTATAAGTATACAGCATTATCTTCACACCGCGACCTCAATCCTCTGAGAAATGTGAATCTCGTTTTTGGTTTAACTTCCTATTTTTGTTTTAGTGGAATACTTGCTGAACAACACAGACATCAAGGTTTTCGTGTACACGGGACAGCTCGACCTCATCGTGGACACACCTGGTGAGCAAAATTTTGACGGGAGTTTTTTTACACACGATATAGGTAGAAGAACAAACAGGGATCTTGACACTCACGAGCTTACGTGGAAGCCTGAATATCGATAAATCGATTCGGAATATTCAGAAATATTCACAGAGAGTACTTTCGAATTGTAGTACTGAAGACTATAAAATCGTCAAGAAGATTCAGAGGGTCACACAAGTAACCGTGTTAACTGCACAGACCGCCCCCACATTCTGTATTCTATGGAATCGCCCGAATCACACATATTTAATGATTGTTTGCTTTGCTATTCAGCCTTGTTCGTTAAACGATGAGAAAAATGAATGATAAAATGTTTACTGTTACAACCCAACGCCATTCATTACAGGTACAATTCACTGGGTAGAAGGTCTGAAATGGCCGAATGCTACTCAATGGCTGTCTTCTCCTCGGGATGTGCTCGTCGTGGACTCCGTTATCGAAGGTTATGTCAAGAAATATGGTGACTTGGGATTTTACTGGATCAATAGGGCTGGACACATGGTGAGTCACATCACAGTCCCGCTAGACAAAGAACTAATAGAAAAGAAGCTGAACTCGTGCTGAGTAATCCTCCAGGCTTGAGATTCAGTCCAAGTAGATTGGATGAAAGTTTCGAATCGTGCTTTCGATGTTTACGGCCTGCATTCATACATATTTGAAGAATCTTCAAGATCTAAAGACCATAACCTCGTTTTTCTTCACACCGTAGGTGCCTGCTGATAACCCTGCTGCTGCAGCTGCCATGATGAAAGATCTGACTAGCAACGCTAGAAACGACTAATTCGAATGAGATTCATAGAGAATTAAAAAAATTGCAATAAATAAAATATGAGTAACGTGCTCTCGTTTCTTCCTTAATCCTAATCGCCTCACAGCTTATCCATGTGCTGATTTCCAATCCGAGAGGATTTTCTTCTCTAAAATTGCAAGTAGTTTCACAATTTAGACAGGCCGTGTATCCTAGGGTGGTCCTTATTTGGGGTCAAAATTAATTTTACTCTTGCCGCCCCCTAAATCGGTTCGAAATACTTAAAAAGTAATGCTATAATTTTTTTAGATTAAAAAAAAAATGCTTGACCCTTGACCACGGGGGGTTAAAGTTTTCCATTTAAAATACCTACACTGTTAGAAAAAAAGTGTTAAATTCAACATTTTTCGCGTGTCCCAGTAGGTCCACTATAAAAAATATGTTAATCTGACACAAGCCGTTAATGTCAAGCGTTGACACAACGAAATGGTTGTAAAAATTAACACAAATTCAACATATTGTTTTGTAATTTTAACACTGCACTTTTGAGTTAATTGAACAGAACGATAATGTCAAATCGTATGTTGTTTCAACTTTCAATATGCGTGGAAAATGCATAAGTAAATGGCTGGAACTAAAATTGAAATTAAAAAAACAGATTGTTTTCGATGCTCACGCTGTTAGATATTAGTGGTAAAGGATATTTTAATGCACATTTAAACATACATGTGAAGAAAAACGCATTTCGAGTTCGCAGTGATAAATTTCGCAATTCCTAATCCTAGCCGGGGTTTGAACCGGGACGCTCACCGGTGTTCGCATTACGAGTCGCACGCCTTAACCACTACGCTATACGATCGCTTAATAAAAGAAAAAACTTTTTCCTTTATATCATTTCTGCAGATGTACAGTTAATGAAATTGAGTTAGCCTAGCACATTTTTCACAGATTTTCGCAGAAAATCGAATTGTCGAGTCTAGAAGACCGTGCACGACACGTAATAACAGGCAAAATCCGACGACGGTGGCTATTTTTGTTCTACTATCATTTCAACATTTGTCAGTAGTACATTTCTACATAAAATGGTGTGTTGTGTTGACGAAACAACACAAATTTAACATTTTTCATATCCATTAAGGAGCGAACGAGATTTTTGTGTTAAAATGAGCGGCTTTTGTGTTACATTTGGCTTTAACACTTTTTGATGCATTGACATAATTCGCGAATGTTGAAACGACTCAAAAGGATAGTTAAACATGACACAAAAATTTTAACACGCAAAAAATTTAACATTTACACAGATTATTTCCAACAGTGTATGGGATTTTCCCGCGTTTGCAGTCACTATTTTACTGTGGGCCTAAATATGCTTGTAAAATCTTGAAATTTTCACAAATTAGTTTACAAGCATGTTGCTACATGGAAAAAATTTCACAAACCCCTACCCTCAAAATATTGTATAACATCACCATGATACCTAATTATGATTTTTTTTCCATTATTATTTTTTCCAAAATACTCTGAAATCATGTGAAACGCGAAGAAAAATGAAAATTCCGAACTTTTTTCAAAATTGAAAAAAAAAGAAAAAAGAAGAAAATTATTATGGTAATATTATACAATATTTTGAGGGTAGGGGTTTGGGAAATTTTTTCCATCTAGTAACATGCTTGTAAACTAATTTGTGAAAATTTCAAGATTTTACAAGCATATTGAGGCCCACAATAAAATGCAAACGCGGGAAAATCCCATGTATTTTAAATGGAAAACTTCAACCCCCGTGGTCGAGGGTCAAGCATTTTTTTTTTAATCTGAAAAAATTACAGCATTACTTTTTATGTATTTCGAACCGATTTAGGGGGCGGAAAGGGTAAAATTAATTTCGACCCCAAATAAGGACCACCCTAGTGTATCCCTCATAAAAACAGACTGGCTGTAATTCGTCAAATATTGCAAGTAAATCGGGGTGACAAATACAACCATGCAGGGTGCAGAGACTCAGGATAGACGTGACTGAAGTCCATGTAACGTAATCGCGACAAATCAAGGCGGACTCGCCCGAATAGGTGTAATTTGAACACTTTTACGTCGTCTGTTGTTCACCCTGAAGAAATAGCCACGTAGGATTGCTTGCCACACATTCTTAGTGGCTTGCTTGGAGACTTTCCGAGTAGATGTTTTATCAACAAAAGACAGCTATTATTAATAATTAATTGTTGGAAAACTATTCAATCGCAGTAAATGCAATCGCAGTAATTCCTAATAAGATTTAAAACCTGCAGTAAGCCGATATAATACGATTATTATTAACCCCCAGCTACATTGCTTACAATGCAATCGCACATACATGGTTAATATTGACTATCCCAGTAACCCATTCTTTTGTAATCCACGAACGGCATCAAGTCTCACAGGAGCCGTCCAGAAGTAGGAATTTTCACAAAGTATATGACACTCGCAGATTGGGTTGTGGTATCATTAATTGCCGAAGACTAGGATGGAGTTTGAAAATACGCATTAAAGACCGTATTCTTGCACATGTGAAATCTCTTGGCGTCTGCAAATCCTCAATACCATCCTCTCCGATTAACTTGAATGTCTCTCCGCTGATATCACTGATTTTAATATTCTCTGCCATCTTTGAGTGAGCCGTAATGCCTTCGAGTTTACTGGGAGGATCCTGGAATTCATGTACACCTGGTGGTGCTTCATGTAGGTATATGCCATCGGCTGAATCATGCTTTGCATTGAACTTGAAACTGTTCGATGCTTTTGAGCCGGTGACATTCTCGACAATTTCCTGTAATCACCCGATTGATATTTATCCGAAAAATGCTGAGAGGGACTTTGTAATGTGTGACTAAGGCTATAAACACTTGAGTAGAAATTAAAAATTCCAGTCAACTCCAAATTCTTCCCTAGCTTGATCTTTTGTAATATACGAATTAAAAATTTACCAAGTTACAGGGTTTATTTTCTTTTTTCAGTTCCATTACAAAACGCGATCCTTCTGCCAACTGCGACATTGTTTTTGTTTCAACGTCATTCTTTTCGCGATAATCTGATCGTACGTAAAGAACGTTCTCCAAATAACAAAACGGCAGTGACCCATTGCTCTTTAGAGACACCACGGATGAAGTAGGGTCAGGCTTGTCCAGGTAGTCTTCATTAGAGCACAAAGCAATTTCTGATCTTACAATTTGGCCCACCAATTGATCCTTTGTACAGCAAAAATTAGGTTGCTGGAACATAACAATATAACAGCCAATCTACGCTTCGAACACTTAAAGGTGTTAAGGATTCACTTAAAGGTGTAGAGGATTCACTTAAAGGTGTACAAGAGATTCTCACATCTGGTATGAGCTGGATCGGTATCCACTTCTCGCCAGAAGCATCAATAATTTCAACGACCTCGAACCTAGTATTGACTTTCGTGTGTAATGACTCAGATTTTTGCAATTCGGGTATTATCTGTTGTTCCCGCAGCTTATTATCTGTTTCCAATATCAGTAACGATTCCAACGAAAGTAAAAATTCTGCCTGACCAGGCACTGCTCTGAATGCAAAGTTAATGAACTTCTGGAATTCCCGAACAACCTCCAGCAGCTTATTTTCCCACAACTTATGATCGGTTTCTTTAGCGACAGATTCAGTCTTCATCAAGTTGAGGATTTCTTTTGATCCCACGAGTAAACCCTTCAGGGCTTGAATCTGTTTCTGTTGATCAAAAGAGCTGATTAGTCCGTACATTCTGTTGATTGAAGTGTTGAGTCAGACAAAAATGGGGACTTTTTATTTCGGAAATCGTGTCGTTTGATAAGGAACGTCCATAGAAGCAGTCTGCTGTGCCACAAACCTCGAAGCAGAGATGTAGGGCATGTTTTTCGGAGCTAGAGCGCATGCGTTCTGTGCACAGGACGTAGGTAACATCTGCAAAATTCTGCATTTCAAGTTCATGCCGTTGTATTTGCAATGCTTCATCATTTTTTCGTTCCATTTCTCGTATTTTATCGTTTGTCTTCGCACGCTCACGCCTGCGATATAAATTTGGATGCAAATGAATACAGGTAACCAGCATCACAGACAGTCATCATCTGTACAATTTATGTGCACAAGTTCGGGTAAGTACCTAATGATTTCATTAAAATCAGCAATCATATTTTCTTTCTGTACTCGTACGTTCTCTTCGAATCTTTCGTGAACGGAATCTATCACGTAACTTATCTCTTTTCTCAACTTCTGTAACATCAACCGAGTCACTTCTATCCTTTCCCTAGCAACTGCTTTTTGCATAGATTTGTTACACTTTTCAAATGCTCCAGCAAGTGCAGTCTGAAAATGGTAACGTAGTAGAATAAAAATTTCTATGTGAGATGCTTTGTAAAGTGCAACTTTTTGCAGGATAGTCTCATGGAAGATTCCAGCTGCTGAGATCTTCTGGTACAACTGGAGGGAAATATTATGTTGATATGATTATTCATAACAACCTGTAACTCCTGCTCAGACTCCTCTCGAAGAGTCTCGATTTGTCTTTCATACTTCAGTCGAATTTCTTCTTCGGCAAGTTGTACGGCTCTCCTTTTTTCAGCTTCAAACATGCTACGTGTCTCCCCGTTTTCCTCTTCGTATTTTTTAATCATCTTGTCATACAAGTCACGCTCATACTTCTCCATCGCTTTTTGGCCTATAGCTTCATGGATGTAATTGACAAGAAAGATTTAGTACTCGATTTCCCATCAAACGAGCTGAACGTTAATTGTTAGAAACTATGTGCCACGGAGGATGTATGATTTGGTGATGTTTTAAAGACCTAAGATTCCTTTGTGAGTACACGCTTTTATGCATTTATTCGTCAACGGCGGTACAAGGGCCACTTTCTGTATCAACTGATCGCTCGGTGATATCCAAAGTTCTTGATGGGGTCCTTCGAGCAGTGGTATCACCCCCAACAATAGTCTCGAATCCGGATGACCATACTCAAAGAATAAATCTGCCATCGACGAACCCATGTACCTACGAATTTCTGACTGTGATGGGACCACGTCGTTCATCATCATCTCCAATCGTCGGTATTTCGGAGGTGTGCGAACTACGTGATAAATATTGAAGGTTTGAAAAACCTTCGTTACTGAGGGTTGGCGGGGGTGGGGGTGTTACGCGCGCGAAGACGGGGGGTAGCGGGGGGGTCGCACGTTACATGTGACGTCACGCTGGAATTTTTTGAGTATAACATATTTCTGAATTTCGTTCGAATGGAACAATTTTCCACATCGATTCGTAAGACGCCATTCGTAAAATGTGACATTTTATAAGCAAGGTAACCCTGTCGTAATATCTTATTCCCTGAGGCATTGTTATTCTGAAGCTCGGTTTGGTTCGAAGGAATTTAACAGTACGGTACTTTCACAATAAATTGAAAACACGTCCACATAATTGCTTCTAACAGTGACTGGTATTTAATTATAAATTGACTATACTCACACATCGTAATGCCTATCGTTGCAATTAGAAAAATGACGAAGACAGTGATTTATGATCGACAAGTTTGTATCTACAGTTATATTATTATGTGTACTATACACATGTTAAAAGACAATTTTATAAAATTGTTAATTTTTTAGAGGTTAGATACTCGGAAATTTTGAAGATCCTCTATGTACACTAATTTGTTTTGTTACCAAAGGTGAACAAGGACGAAACACAATCGAGATTAGCCACTGATATACTATATGTTTTTGCCTATACACCTTGCTACCGACAAGCACATAATTATGTTAAAAAAAACAAAAAACGACGAATGTTTTTACCTCATATCCTTCTCGGTTAGCATTTGCTTCTAAATAAATGTTCAAGAATCGGTCAGACCAGAATAATGAGTGTATTGGACTCCCTGCACCGTCCATTTTATCTACAATTTGGGCACAAAACAAATGTAAACGCGTAGTAATTATAGATTCTTCGAGGAATCCCGCCAAAATCTCTCAGCTGCACCGACTAGTGTCTCACCCAGGTGGCAGAGTCCGGTACTAGTTACGTCAAGCGTGTTTATCTCGTATGACACATGGAGATACAACAGGACGGGCAGCGCGAAGAAATATCGTTTCACAAAGAACATCAGCAACTAATGAGTTGGAAATGTACTATTCCTAATAATGTGAGGTTGAAAACCCTGTGAAATATATGTGGTCGATCTAAAAGTAATAAAAGTCCGAGGCCAGAACATCGCCGCTGAACCCACCAAGACGCACATCTTTGTTGATACAACGTGAATTTATTGGTTAACCATTATCACAAAGCCTACAATATTGCATAGTTGACAAAACTGGATCAGAACTGAACCATACTGTGAGTAAAACAATTCATCGACGCCTTTAATCCGTACTTTTTATTCGAAATCGTGATTCGCGGTGATAAATAACAGAGGAAATGCAGTTCCGAATACATACCGTCCGATTAGCGTTATCTTTTCATATCCACAACGGCTTCTGTATACTGTAAACTTACGTGTCAAAATTAAACCGCTTAAACAAAAAAAAAAAAATATATATATATATAAGTATAAAACTTGCTTTTAGCCATTTGAAGCGACCTTTTAAATAAATACATTCGATTTACGAGGGTCTCGAAGTGAATAACCGTTACACATCAGAGGGCAGAGGGAGCGTTCAAATTTTTACGTAATTCTACAATTAGGGAATTTTCATTTTCTGCAATATCTTTTTATGTTTGAAAAAAAAACGATCCTTCAATCATTTCGCAGACATAAATTGAATCTATATTCGACCAATGGTATGAAAGATTATTGAATTACTGGGCTTTCGTGAAACTAGAATACAATAATTTTGCAACTGTTGTTGGAAGATCGATCTTTGGTAATCAATTAATTTATATTTTTGAAGAATCGACTGTTGCAAGGCACTGCGGTCGAATACAGAGAAGATAGATCAAGTAGGAGGAAGTATTATGAATACGATTGACGAGTCTTGGGGCAGGTACAAAACTGCTGAAGCTTATAACTATGATAAAAGAGAAGAGCCCATTTCAACACGCACGTCGAAGGAACAGGCTTTGGATAACGCTCGTGAATTGATAGAAAGTGAGGAGATGGCAAAACTGAAAGCTGAGAGGAAAGATGCGAAGAAGAAACGTCAGAAAGAGAAGAAGAAGGTCGATAAGGGAAACAATAAAGCGAATGAAATGAAAAAGTCGTCATCGACCGCGAGCGTGAACAGCAATTCAAATGGGAAAAATTGTAAAACCGAAACTGCCGAGGATAGCGAAGAACATAGTTTGGCGGATTCCGATAGAGACGAACCCGCCGACGATGAATTTCTCGATATTAATGCTGCATTTGTCAAGCTTTCCGTTAAACACAACAAAAATATCGCACCTATTAAGACTCCGGCTCCTAAACCAGAGAAAGTCAGTCCACCCGTAGAAGTGAGATGAATTTATTATCTTTTTCAGCGATCGTTATGCTACTTTTCCGCAATGGTTCACGACATTTATAACGATATGTTTCAGCCACAGCCTCAACCACAGCCAAAGGTGACACAAGCGGCGCCGAAGATTTCAAAACCAAAAGTAGATAGAACGAACCAGTTTACAGCCGAAGCATTGGGAATGCAAAGCTGCTATTTAGCCGTATACAATAATGACTTTTATAGAGCTATAGATTTTTTATCTCGTGCCATATATTTAGCGCCTGAAGATGTTAGGCATTTCCTTAACAGGAGCTACTGCTACCTCAGAGTTGGTCAATTCGCTTTGTGAGTATCCAACGATATAGCTATCGAAAACACAACTAAATTTCGACAGAATTTCACATATTAATTTGTGAACTCGTTACAGCGCTTTGACCGACGCTCAATATGCTAAAAAAAATTCACAATCGATGGAGGATTTTGCCAAGGCTGTTGCTCGCGAGGGTCAAGCCTTATGTGGATTACATGTGAGTTGCGACCCGATCCAGCTGCACGATTGTGATTCAATATCACTATTTACATTTGTTAATTCTTTGTACAGCAATACCACGAAGCTGAAAAATGTTTTGAGGAAATACTTAAGTTAGAGCAAGGAAATGAGTGGATTTTGGCCGAGCTGATACTTGCTAGAGTTTCTCAACTTACTAATATGGGATTTTCAAAGATCCAAGCTCTCGAGGCCCTTAAGCAATGTTCTGCCGTTATTGTAAGTGAATTTCGTGGTCCAATTTTACTTTCGACTTTTTTCCTTCGGCCACTTGTTATCAGTTTTTTCTTTCTTTATTTTATTAGGATGCAGTGACGCTTTTGACATCAGGAAACATAAATAACCAACAATTAGAAACTAATGGTAATAAGTCTGAAGTTCAAAGTTGTGACGGAGACGAAGTATACTTTTCTGACGACGAATCAAGTAGCACTATTTTACTTTCAAAACTAGTATCTACTATATCAGATGAAGCTTCTTATTTTGAAAATGTTCGATTCCAGCCTTCGTCCTCTAAGTGAGTCTCGGATTCTTGTTATTCCCTTCTATTTTGTTTGCTGAATTTCCACGATGTTGACACTGTCTTCACGCGTGTTTTAATCATAATGTTTTTTGTTACAGAGCACAATACTGCTCAAACGGTTCGGAAAGATCCCTCAATAGTAATGTTTTCACGGAATCCCTTCCTCATAGCAACGGCAATAAACCAAATGTCAATACGCAATGGGAGCATATGAATAATTCGAAAGTGGCAGCAAGTACTTCAAAACCAAAAATTCAAAAACCCGTAATCAGTGAAAGCAGTTCCGTCTGGGTCGGCAGCATTGAGAAACATATCACTGATCTCAAACTACGAGAATTATTTTCAATGTGAGTCTGTAGCGTATTAAACTATTGTCTACAACTCGTTGAATATTTATAAAATTATGAGTCTGTCGTGTGCATACTATGTTAAGAAATATGAATATTCCTTCATTTCATTTAATGGAAAATTTTCTTTCCTAGATTCGGGCCAATAAACTATATTCGAAGATTTGATGACAAACACTATGTGTTCATCGATTTCGAAAGCAAGAGAGCAGCGACTAAAGCGTTGAATTATCCAAACGATATCAAGGTAAACGGTGTCAAGTTGCCGGTAAAACCATCCCAGGGTACCACAGGAAAAAAGTGAAAAATTTATACGACATCAGCGTTTAATTTTTGCCAACTCCAAACTAAAATTGTTCCATTTGATATTAAGGACTACATGTTGCGTTGTGCAGTTGTACTGTTTTTCAATACACTACGGAACCTAATTGCCGAGATTGACATATTATTTCTATTCAAAGCTCTATCAAAAATAGTGATGGAAACACTTGGTATCATTTCCAATTCTGCATTTCGTGTGAATGTTTTTTGCAAATGTACTCATTTTTCTTCCAATTATTTTCACTACTACTACTACTATTATTATTATTATTATTATTATTATCATTATTATCATTATTATTATTACCAGTTTCTTCTTTGCGAAGTTCTCCAAGTTTATTAATATTCACTCTAAGTTTCGCTAATTACAATACCTAATTTTCTACCATGCAGTTTGATAATTATCAGTATCGGCAAGTCTGAATTATTATCCAACTCGGAATGTATAAATTAGTTTAAGTAATTATGCGGTAAAAAATGCTCATTACAATTTGTCAGCACAATATATGATCGTTTGAAGTCTCACTATCCATTGAATGAAACACGAATTACAATATTTGAAATCTTTGAAAATCAGTCGGTACCATATCCACCCATGCAAGTACGAAAATATTTTCAAAGTTTTCCAATATGCATGAGTACTCCGTCAGGGTGTGATATTAATGTAAGTTTTATACTTGAAAGAATATATGATAAACTGCATAAACAACACCAAAAAAAATTTGATGTATCTTCCTACCTCAACATTTTATAATGAAACGAATTTGATTCCGCGTATAATATTATTCATATACATGAGACTGAACAGATTCATTCAAAAATAAATTCAGGATCGTGTCACAAGCAAGTAACAGTTTCATCCAATGCTGTAGCCAGAATCAAGACGTGGAGCGTTACACATGGCATCAACTATACCCTTCGATGATCTTATTGATCACTGATCGGAATTCGCTTGCGTTTTCGGAAATGATAGAATCAATTCTTTGACATAGATGGCTTAGTTTGTCTAGTGATCCGTCATTCCACAGTTTTCACATTGCTGTCCATGTGCAGGGCAATCCTTTGGACCATGAACCGTCCAACATTTGCCGCACTTTTCTGTCTATGGTTGTTATTTTTATTTTATTCTAGGATCCAAAGAACTCGTTTTTTCATAAAATTCCCATGTTTTTTATTAGCTGATTGCCTGATTCAAGGTAAAATCGGGTTGTTTCAGCAAATGGTGCCTTAGATTCTTATTTTTTACGTCCAAAACGACCTTGTCTCTTATCAGACTCTCTGTCTGCTCACAAAAGTGGCAGGCCTCTGCTCCGATCTGTGACCAATTAAGAACAAAAAAATTGCAATCAGTCGCCGGAGCTACATATACTTATGAATCCCATGGTTGGTTCAATTTTTGAAAAACGACTTTGACGTACTCATCGATGGACTGAGCCTCCTGTCTTGTTGAAAAGAACTCATATCTTTCCTGTGTTTTTATTGCAATAGAACGAAAGTGATCCTCAAATTTTTTCTGAGGATATCCAGGTTCTGCGAGTCACTTGGATTTTCAAAATCAAAGTATCTATGACCTCGAACCCCAACTGCTCTGGTGTATCAAATCCTTCCAGTTTTCTTTCATCATTGCAGCTCAGTTCCGGTAGTGATCGTAAGAAGTCCTTGATTCCCTTCTTTACCTGCGGATGATGATCGTTCCAAATGAATTGATCACTATTAGCACAATTACTAGCACTAGCAATCTTACTGGTACTTAGAACTCGAAAACCTGTGATTCATGGACCCTAAGTGAACCAGCCGTGATCAATTGTGGAGTACCTCAAGATCCCATTCTGGGACCTCCGTTGTGTGTACTTTAAATTTTATTAATGATTTTCATCTTGTACAAACTGACGGTAAATAGTATATTACGTACCTAGGCCAGTAAAGTAAGAAAAGTCTCAGATCACATGTAATTGTTGGCCGAGGCGAAGCCGAGGCTGACAAACATGTGATCTGAGGCTTTCTTATTTACTGGCCAAGGTGTGTATACCATTTTTCTGCTCGACGCAGCCGGAAAGCGGCAACTTCGTTTAGCGCAGCGGCCAGAAAGTTGCCACTTTCCGGCCGGAGGGCAGAAAATTATGTATCTTGCGGACGACACCGCAATGTTTTAAAATAAAGCAGAATCCTGGGACACTTTTGAAGCAGATGAGTGCTGACCTGGCTACCATGAGCAGCTGCAGGTTCAAGAAAAATTCGCAGACGAAGGATATTGATAAAACTGGCTTCATGTTATTTCGCTGCTGACTGTTATAATGATAGTGTTCTTGGTATCGAGCAACTTAGTTTTCATGTATTTAGTGGGCAGCAGTATTTCATGCTTTTCCCTCATTTTTGCTCAGATACAAAATATTGTCGTATGTATTTCTTCGGAATTGCATGTAGAATTTTGCTATGCATTTGTTTTTTTTTCTTCGATTCAATTCTGAGCAATAGGATATTCGAAAATACCTGATTGTGAGTCCAATCTTATATCGGTAAAAATAAAGTGGAATAATAATATTGTGATGCTTTTTGGGTAACTGACGATGAGATATCTTCTGTATCATTTTGGAAGGTTGGCAGGTTTTTTGAATCAAGAACAACGACTATGGAATGATTGAAGAACTAGAGTCGCAGACCTTTTTCACGCAGGGGATGTCTCACACCTATTGGCTATTCAGTTCCCAGGTCATCTGCACCTATACAGAATCAAAGATGCACGAGTTGTCAATTGACAGCGCTTTAAAAATGTAAACTTCGATTTTCGACCTTAGACCCATGGAAATTTCCAAAAACCCTATGAAATTCCTCATAGCAATTTCCAAAAAACCCATAAAAATCCCATGGAAATTCCCAGAAAACCTTTGAATTTCGACTTTCGACGAAATTGAAATGATTCAAAATTCAGGTTGCGCTATAATATTTCTACGGATCAGCGCAGGATCTATCAAATTTTTTTAAGTATAATGTAAAACTAATCCTAAAATAATCAGTAATTCGCCGAGACGGGAAGCATTTCGAAAATAAAAAAAAGGCTTGTCGGTGGGTAACACAGACGTGACCCTGAAAGCCCGTCAACGTTCAATGTATGGAATCAAAAGAGACGCATAAAGAAATTTGATTCGATATAAAGTGTGATTTCTTTATTCATCATATGCGATGTTCCACGGTTTATTATTATCGAAAAATATTCATTGTATTATTGTCACACATCTTATTTTGGGGATTATGTATATCGTTATATTCTAATCAAAATCTATGACATTTTGATTCAGAGAAAATATACAATATGTTGATGGGTATGTAATAACGAGTTTTATCGAAAAAAATCTTGAAATTCTATCATAATCAGGTTAATCAAGTAGAAGTTCAAACTAGCATAACAATGAATGTCATACTAGATTAGAAAATCGAGCAAAGATCATCCCGGTGATCGTCACTCAACGACGGTTTTCTTATTTGATCCTGGAATTAGGGTGATGGGCCCTGGGTTGAAATACGCTGGCGTTGTCTGAAATGAAGCAAATCAATCATGAATTTAGCAAAATCGTATAAAAAATATCACACAATGTGATTGAGAATCTCACCGGTGCTCTTTCTGGACTCCCCATCGGAACAGTAGGTTTTCTGCAAGCTTTTGTCAAGTGATTCATCATGCCACAGTTTCCACATTTCTGTCCGATTCCAGGACAGTGCTTGTTTGTAGCATGAACTTCCCCACACCTATCACAGATCGCTTTGTGACCATGAGATTGTGGCTGGCACGCTGGTTGCATTTGAGTGTTCTGATGATTCTTTGGCAAAGATAAGTTTTCAAATTTTTCTGCAACCTCACACATTTTCCATAGATCAATTGTCTTTCTCAGGGACAGATTGGGTTCTTTCAGCAAATGATTTCGCAGGGTTTCATTTTTCACGTCCAATATTATCTTGTCTCTTATCAGACCTTCAGTCAGCTCACCAAAGTCGCAGGTCTTTGCTCTGTCCTGTAATAGATCAAATTATAATTGTTTGAAAACATGGTTATCACTGCTCAAAGCTCGTTAGAACTTCTACGTAATTTACCTTCAGCACTTTAACATACTGATCGATGGTCTCAGGATCTTGTCTTACGCTAGAAAAGAAGGTGTATCTTTCCGATGTTTTGGGATCAAAGTGGTCATCGAATTTCTTCATCAGCCTATCCAAGTCTTCAGATGCATCTTGAGAATCAAAATCAAAATTTCTGAAAGCTCGATCCCCAACTGGACCGATAAGATTCAATAAATAGCTAGCCTTCACGTCTGTGGGCTTGTCGATCAAGCCTGAAGCTTTGAGAAATACTTGAAACTGATGTTTCCAATGTTTCCAATTTACAGTCATTGATCCCTCGGCGCTCAGCTCTAATGGTCTGCGTACAAATTCCATGTTTTTTTATAGTAGTCTGCTGAAAATTAATGTATGTAATTTTTTTCAGATTTAGTGCTCAATGAACAATTTTCCAAGCATTTGGTTGTAAATTCAAAGAAGAAACTAGACATCGACCTAAAAAAAGAGTTTCTTCTTTGGCAAAATGGCACAATGTATAATTACGATTTAATTCGTTTGAGAAAATTAAATTCATCAATGTGGAAATATGAGTTCAATCGCCCTTACATTTGCAATCAAACACGCGTAGAAGCCCTGGCGAAAATGATAACTCTGCAAAATCTTTACAAAAATCTACAAACGAAAATGCAGAAAAATTCAGAGTTTTCCAGAAATGTAAACTCTGTTATTCGCTGTGAAAATCTGGAAAAATCTGGAAAAATGTGAAAATTTCTGTTGTAGAGTTTTACAGAATTTTCCGGAGTGTAGAAATTTCTTGTGAACACAAAAATTCCGAGTTTTGCAGAGAAATTAATGATTTTCGATGTAAAATTTCGTAAAATTCCGCGGTACAGTTTTGCAGATTTTCTACGAGTGTGCGCAATATTTTCCATGCAGAAGAATCCGAAGTTTTGCAGAGGAATTTATGATTTTCGATGTAAAAATCTGAAAATTTCTGCTGTACAGTTTTGCAGATTTATCCAAATTGTACAAATTTCACGACAATAGAGAAATTCAGTGCCTTGCAGAGAAATTGATGATTTTCGATGAAAAATTTTGTAAAAGTCCGCGGTAGAGTTTTGCAGATTTTTCACAAGTGTGCGCAATATTTTCCATGCAGAAGAATCCGAAGTTTTGCAGAGGAATTTATGATTTTCGATGTAAAAATCTGAAAATTTCTGCTGTACAGTTTTGCAGAATCATCCAAATTGTACAAATTTCACGACAACAGAGAAATTCAGTAGCTTGCAGAGAAATTGATGATTTTCGATGAAAAATTTTGTAAAAGTCCGCGGTAGAGTTTTGCAGATTTTCCACAAGTGTGCGTAATATCTTCCATGCAGAAAAATCCGAAGTTTTGCACAGAAATTTATGATTCTTAATGTAAAAATCTGAAAATTTCTGGTGCATGCAGTTTTGCAAAATTTTCAAAAGTTCACAAATTTCACGACAACAGAGAAATTCAGTGCCTTGCAGAGAAATTGATGATTTTCGATGAAAAATTTCGTAAAAGTCCGTGGTAGAGCTTTGCAGATTTTCCACAAGTGTGCGTAATATTTTCCATGCAGAAGAATCCGAAGTTTTGCAGAGGAATTTATGATTTTCGATGAAAAAATCTGAAAATTTCTGCTGTACAGTTTTGCAGAATTATCCAAATTGTACAAATTTCACGACAACAGAGAAATTCAGTGCCTTGCGGAGAAATTATTGATTTTCGATGAAAAATTTTGTAAAAGTCCGCGGTAGAGTTTTGCAGATTTTCCACAAGTGTGCGCAATATCTTCCATGCAGAAAAATCCGAAGTTTTGCACAGAAATTTATGATTTTTGATGTAAAAATCTGAAAATTTCTGGTGCACAGTTTTGCAGAATTTTCAAAAGTTTACAAATTTCACGATAACAGAAAAATTCAGAGTTTTGCAGAGAAATTAATTATTTTCGATGACAAATTTCGTTAATTTCCGCTGTAGAGTTTTGCAAATTTTCCACAGTGTGCATGGTTAAAAAAAATCTATGCGAAATTTCTACAAAAATCTATGAAAGCAAATGAACAAAAAGTCGGAGTTTTTCAGATATGTTAACTCTGTTACTGGCTGGTAGAATCTAGAAAAATCTGAAAAAATCTGCTGTAGAGTTTTTCAAAATTTCCTGAAGTATGGCGTCATCCAAGTAGTACGTAACGCTATTTTTGACCCCCCCCCCTCCCAAGTGTTACGTTATGCTACCAATTGCTAAGATTATGATAAGGGGCCGTGCATAAATGACGCCACCACGAATTCTGCCTTTTTTGACCCCCCCCTCCCCCCATGTCACACCAAGTCACAAAGCTTGGACCCTCCCGCCACCCCAAGGTGACGTCACAAAACTTTCACATACCCCCCCTCGGGCGGGCTTTTCAAATTTGAGACAGGGTTTTTTGACTGAATATTGAAGAAAAATTGAAATTTCGAAATGTGACATCACATTTGCGTGTACCCCCCCCCCTCCCCATGTCACAAAACGTCACATTTTCGGTGACTCCCCTCCCCCCCTTTGAGTGGTGACGTCATTTATGCACGGCCCCTAAAGCGCTGGAAATTTAAAAAAAATAGGATCATATTTCATGGTTACAATTAAACTGTTTGGCGATGTGGATATATGCTTTTGTTTCTCAAGTATTTATTGGAAATAAAAACCGTAACGTCTGACGATATCCCCCCCCCCGCCCGCCCCCTCCCCCCCAACAAATGGTCACGTTTTGACCGACCCCCCTCCCCCATAGTAACACCCCCCCCTGAGCATTACGTAATACTTGAATGACGCCTATGGACATTTCACAGAAACAGATAAATTCGAAGTTTTGCATAGAAATCGATTATTTCCAATTGTCAATTCTGGAAATTTCTGCTGCAGAGTTTTTCAAATTTTCCCCAGGTACAAATTTCTCAGCAGCAGAAAAATCCGGAGTTTTACGGAGAAATTTAGTACCCGTGACCGCCACGCGGCGGAGTTGCTTCCCGCAGCCAAGTAATCACGGTGGGGATATATGTTGGCGCGGCACCGTGGCCACGTCACCCGTGCCTAGACTATTGTCGGGCCAATATTTTCTAGAGGCGGATGAAGAAATCCTAACTTGCAGAGATGCACAGGAATTTTCCAATTTCTTCAGAATTTCGCCTCGAAATCGTAAACACAAATGAATAAGGGGCGGCCGATTTAGGGGGGGGGGGGCGACCCCCCCCGTGCGCACGCCTAGGGCTTGTGTTGAAGAGATTTTCAGAGATATGTATAATTTATCGGAATTTTCCGCGGAAATGCAGATATTTACAGGTGGGGTCCATTTCTGAAATTCGTACTTGAAGAGATTTCCAGAAATATGTATATTTTTCCGGAATTTTTCGCGGAAATGCAAATATTTACAGGCGGGGTCCATTTCTGAAATTCGTACTTGAGGAGATTTCCAGAAATATGTGTACTTTTTCGCAATTTTTCATCGAAATGGAGAAATAGATACGCACAAAGGCGTCGCGGAATAATTTTTGTGCTACAGAGATTTTCAAACAAAAAACTGATTTTTCTATGGAAAAAATTCTGATTTTTCTCAATAAAAAAACTCTGATTTTTCTCTGAGAAAAACTCTGATTTTTCTCTGAGAAGAACTCTGATTTTTCTCTGAAAGGTGTTCCAAATAACAGACAAATGTAGAATTTTTTGCAGAGTTTTTCGGAGAAAATTGCGGAGTTTTTCAGAATTTTTTTTTCGCCAGGGAGACATCAATTACTTACAAATATTAATCGAAATTTTTCTGTGAAAATAAGGGGGACGGCCGAAAATGGTTTTTTTCACACCCGCTCGCAAAATGCCACTTTTCATACCTCTTGAGCGGCCGCAAAACAGATCTTTTCGGCCCTCGGGCGGACAAGTCCTTTGCGCCCGCTCACTCGGTCTGAAATAGTTATTTTCTCATCACCTGGTCTGCAGAAATGCCTCTTTTCAGACCGAGTGAGCGGGCGGAAAACAGGATTTTGCGCCCTAGGGCAGGAAAAAGTCTCTTTCGCCCGCTTCTAGCGGGCGGAAAAAGACGTTTCCGCCCAAGGGCGAAAAGATCTGTTTTCCGCCCGCTCAAGAGGTATGAAAAGTGGCATTTTGCGACCGGGCGTGAGAAAAGAGGCATTTTTGCCGAGCAGGTGTTTAAAAAAAAATCGTGTGCATCACAGGCACGAGGCTATTTTGGCGAGTGTGATATGCAGCATACTCGTCTTCGACTCGTGCTGAAAATTTTACACTCGAAAAATAGTTCTTCGCGCCCCTGATACACAATGCACTATTTCCTGTGCATGATAGGAGAAGAGTTTATTTTCGCGTCGCCGGTTTTTAAGATATTTACATTAATACCGAGAAAACAGTTGCCGATGCCTATATCAGTTGCATTACACGCACACAAAAAGAATGAGACGTACTGGTATGATACATCTCGACATCTTTGATCAACGTTCCTATAAGTATATCTGACTAAAATAATGCTTACTCAAAAATGTAGAATGAACTAGAAGAGCACCGAAAAATGTACGTGCACGCGGAAAGCAACCACTTCTTTGCAAAGTACGCACTCCCTTTCTCACAAATGACGCGTGACGTTAGTGGCGCGAATAAATTCGCAGATCACGTTTAACTATAATACTGCTCACATTCAAGATTTAACGCATATGTGCTGTGGTTACCGAAAACTACTTGAGGGGGCAGCAAGAGGCTTAGCCACCTCCTTTTCGCGATTGATATGCAATTGTGTATAACAAATGAAAGTGGAAGGCACGCACGCTACGCCCCCTGTACAGACACACATGAGCCCTCGCAATGTAGTTATTCGAGCTAACAAACCGGGGGTTCCCCTATTCGTGATGCAATGCTTTGGTTGTGATTATGTTTATATGGACTGGCTGAATTCGGGGCACGGCGGCAGAATTCATTACGTAGTATCACTGATACATAGATGTACCCATGTGCCTATGATACTATTTCCTTACAGAGTTACAAAAAATCAAATTTCAACTTGTATCGCAGGAGGAGCGCCAATATCCACACGTTCAGACACACAACGACATGATTGTTCGGATCTAGGGGAAAGGATGAATGGTATCATTACAGTGGCGTAGCTACCATAGGGCAAAGCGGTGCAGTGCACCAGGGCCCCAAAGCTCAGGGGCCCCCTGAGCTGTTTTTTTCATGTTTAATGAACATTCATAATAGCAGAACTTCTGAATTAGGAGTTCCAACACTGCTTAATCATATCGATTATCTTACATGCAGATAGTTGTTTGACATGGAGATGAAATGTATAATGTATGATTGTTCTCGGATAAATTATTATATTGTTGTTACATGGTATAAGAACAACTTAAACCAGTAACTACATTGTCCTACTACGTGAAACTTTAGTAATATGTCAAGCGCCCCTGATAAGCATCCCTATAACTTAAAATTGTCGGATAGAGATATTTCTGATTGTACCCGTTCTATGTGCGTTTCACTCAACGAAAAAACTCCCATGCGGATTGCGTATGGTCCTTGCCGAAGTTGTACCCAGCTGCCGAAAAACGCGACACCGGCGAATATCTATTTGTAGCCGTACTCTATCCGTATTCCAAATATGCTGGGTAACGTATACGTGCATACGTGCTTTCCTTTTGGGTGCCGTATTCGCGAAGCATGGGAGGCTCTTCGGCGCGAATCGGACTGTATCCGGACGCAAATTGTATCCGCCCGTCATGGGGTTGTATCTGCATGCTTTCCGCAGAAATAGACGCGGTAAATGCGGATGTCTAAAAAGTATTTTATCCGCACGGTATCAGAGTTTATCCGCCACGGTTTCGCAAAAACGGACGCGGTGAATGCGTTACCAATCCGACCCTGTCCGGTTTATACCCGAAATCTGTTTTGTCTGCACGGTATCAGAGTTTATCTGCCATGGTTCCGCAAAAATGGACGCGGCATATGGATGCAGTGCCGACATAGACGGATAGGTGCTATTTTGGCGAAGTTCGGCATCTCAGTATACAACTCCGCAAAGTTCATACCCAATCCAAATTCTACCCCTTACTCAGTATATTCATACCTTCCCTGCAGACAATGTCCACAAGAAACCAGAATGCGGCGTATATGTATTACATTTGTTATACATTTCGGATATATTCCGGAAATTCATTTTTCGGATTAAATTAGTTTTTTTCGGAATCATATCCGGCCAAAAAATGGCTATGCGGATTGAATATGGTTCTTTCAGAGTTTGTACTCAGACGCCGAAATCCGTGAAATCGGCAATCCATCCGTTTCATTCGCACTCTTTCTGGATGAAAAAAGGTGATCGAAATATATACCAACGTATTCGGCTTGGTTTTAGCAGCGGCAATCGTGGGTTTCGCCACGAATCAGATTGTATCCGGAATCAAATTAAATCCGTCCTTTATACGGGTGTATCCGCAAGGGTACCGGAAGGGCGCTGTGCCGAAGGTGATTTCACGTGGTTTTGAATTTCAATTCGGCTTCAGTCGGTTTTCATTGGCAATCGATTCAATCCCCTCGTGATCCGGCTGAATCCGCAATTATTCCGGCAATACTTACGGAGAACAAGCAATTTCCAATTCGGCTGTATCCGGTTTCGATTCTATAATCGATTTCTTCCGGCAATTTCGTTCGGTTGTATCCGCAATTTTGCCGGAACAAAAACTTGCGTACCTACACATTTCCGAAATAGTTGTAGATAGAATCGGACAGCGGGTGGATTGCATCGATTACAGAATCGAAACCGGATACGGCCGAATTGATAATTCCTCGAACCGCGTAAATATTGACGGCACAGTTGCGGATACAAACGGATAGACTCCATTTTTTACTAACGGCAAGTGGTTGTCCCGTAGGACGAGGCGCTTGTTATCTCAGTCCGAAGTTGATCCTTGGATACCTATACATCACACGCATACATACATACTCAACTTCCATTCACACATTCCTTAGGTTTTCGGTAGAGGATTTGAGTCGTTTACACGATGTAGCACGATTTTATATTCACATAATCGTCAATCTTAAATTTATATTCATGATTGTGGAAAAGGAGGAGTGGCAACACGTGCCGGCGGCATAAACTATAACTGATTATAATTGCACGATCGTATCCGTTGAATTGAGCTTATAGGCAGTAAGGCAGCTGGGTTTTGTATTTTATTTTCCTCATTTGTTTATTCATGTATTTATCTCGATAGGCCTGAGTCCCGTAAATAAAAACACTGAAATAAAAGAGAAACTGGCTCAATACAAGAGCTTATATAGATTGATATTCAAGACGAGTGTGTGTATGAAATTTACGATTTTTGGTAAAATTACAACTTAAACTCGAACTACTCAGGCTCTAATTACTGAAACAGGTCTGGATGGGAATGCTGTGTTCTTGCGCATCGCTGATTATTTTTCCTGGCATCTGCAATCCCTGGCTTAATTTCGCTTCAGACTTCAGCCATATGTAACTTGAAACATTGACGTCTCGCCTTTGAGAAATGCCTGGTAATCACTGGCTGCCTTTTTTATAACGAGATAATGAATCCTCCAATGCCTCCGAGTTCATGTCGCAGCTTTTTAAATACCAGTTCAAAAAGGTTTCAATACCTATCAATATGCATTCAAGCGATGAGAACGTACGATCAAAGTTATGAAAATGTATTTCAATGTTTGTATCAGTAAAGCTCTCGCGTATCCAAAATCATGTGTCGGTTCATGTTTTCGTTTTTGTAAGCTCATCCGGTTTTTCATAAATAACACCTCTATAGACGTTGTGCATGTATACACAGCAATTCATAGTGCCTATAGATAGATTAGATGGATTACAAATATAGTTAGTTTGCAAATGTGCGGTAATGGCCGCAAACTAATAAATGGGGAAGGCCGTGGTAAAAAAGGAAACTGGACGATCAGATTACGTCTTGTCATAACACTGTTTACTCACAATATATGTATGCATAGATACAAGTATAAAATATTCAATAATGTTGTGAAAAATTCATGGTTATACTACCCCCTGACATTAAGGCCCGTCATACTTTCATTTAAAAAAATACTTAATAGTCACATATGTGTGTTAATAGATTTTTCTCGAGTAGAAGTTAGGTCACTTGTCTTTTAACTCAAGAGAGTAAAGATATGGAAGCTTTATTTTCGCGAATTAGGGATTATTCTTGAAGGCGGCGTCTTTGTTCATCACTTTAGCCGGGATTTGAGTGAACGGCCCATGATTCACGTTCTTGTTCAGAAGTAGCCAAGTTTCCATGGCCTGAAACAATTTTCATCAATTCGTATAGATGAATATTTAGAAAATATGATGACACGATAATTATAATATAGTATAGATAGAATCTTACCGATTTGTCTTGCACATTGTTCTTTGGTGGCGGTGCATTGCCGCAATTTTGTGTGAAATGGTTCAATATCCCACACTTCTCACATTTCTTCCCCCAAGCCGGGCATTTATTCATTTCGTGTTGAATTCCGCACCGCCAACAGCAGCCTTTGGGCTTCTTGAACTGAGTCTGTGGCTTGCTGGATGATGGATTATTCTTCTTTTTTGGCACTGTATCGGTCGGAGGTTTTGGCTTTACGTCCTTTTCGATAGATTTTTTAACCTTGCACATCGACAACAGCTTCTCTGCTGTTTGCTCGTGGGCTTGACACAAGACGATCGTCTGATTCAAGGTCAGATCAGGCTCGCTAAGTAGATGCTTTCGCAGCATTTTGTCCTTCGTATCCAATATTATCTTGTCTCTGATGAGACTGTCGGTCAAATCACCAAAATTACACGTCTTCGCTTTGACCTGAAATCATAAATGAATATTCAAGAAATTACATGTTGGTTCAATGTTCATTTCAAATATCTGAGGCGAAAAAGTTATTCACCCTCATCTCGCTGATGTACTGCTCTAGACTCTCTCCACATTTCTTGACAGATGTAAAGAAAGCGTATCTCTCATGGGCCTCGCTTTTCTTAGGATCAAAGTAATCGTCAAATTTTTTCATCAACGAGTCCAGGTCTTCACTTTCGTTCGGAGAATCAAATGTAAAGCTGTGAAAAATTTTCAGGCCAGCTGGACCGATCAAGTTCATCATAAGACTGGCCTTCACGTCTGTGGGCTTGTCAAGGGCACCTGAAGCCTTGAGAAATATTAAAAACTGCTGTTTCCAGTTCCTCCAGTTCACATCCATTGGACCCTTGGAACTCAGCTCCTCTGGTCGTCTAGCGAATTGCTCCATGACTCTTGGATTTTTACTACTCCAGTATCAAACTTTACACAGTCTGAAAAAATAACATCGAGGCAAATCACTCAGTGACTAATTCAAATGATGCACCGACATATTCACACATGTCAGTACCAGTGGGATTTCAAGTGCTAAAGACTGAGAATTCTTTCCCCGGTTTTTCCCTGTAGTTTGGAAAAAAAATGGAATCCTGCAATTGGCAGGATGGATGTGTGTACTAATATAGTAACATAATTGTATGGAGAAGGTAAAGAAAGAAGAGGAGCAACAAGTACTCAGACCAAACCACTGCACACTCAGACTGCTACAGAAACTCATTGTAAGCACAAGAAATATGAGAACTACATATCGCTCTTATCTCCGTTCATACTATGTATATATCTGTGTATCTATAGTACTGTGACACTATGCCAAGATATTGTACTGGGGATAGGAGGTATAGAAACAAACACAGGTGGTCGTTTGAACTATTCGTTTTAGAATGCAATCTTATTTTGTTTATGTCTATTATTTCAGAATTTCCATCAATTCGGTGCCTCAATCAAAGAAAAAGAAAAAAACTTCATTAAATCTGAAATAAATGAATGAGTAAGTATCTAATTCTATATCTAAATATAGAAACTGGTGGGTATAAATTTATAAATTTATTAAGTTAAAAAAAAAAATGTACATCCATTCTGATAAAACCCCATAGAAATTAAAAAAAAAATTGTTAGAATTCAATAAAAATGAATAATCAGAAGAAAATTCCATCGTGTTAAGAACACAAAACAGATGTTATGAACCAATCCGCCTGGAACACTTAATAGTTCCTTGGAATAATATTTATACAATACGCGTGAACACATTAAAACATACCGTACGTGTGATACAAGTTATCAACCGACGACACGGCGTAGTTCTGGTATTTTGTTTGAATTCACGTATGCGGCCGTGCACACGGGTGAACAAATAGTTTTTCCTGCCGACGAGCCTAGGGTTCGATAAGATGCGCGTTACGTACGAAATCGAGTCATAGAACACAGGAAAAATACAACAAAAATACAAAAATAGATACAAACAAGTTATATCAGTTCACTCCATCGTTAATTGCCGATGGAACGTAGAGGGGAAAACACTGAATATCCAGCCATTAACTCCCACTGCGAGTTATGTGGACCCGATTCTTTATCTCAGCCAGTGTTGCCAACTACGAAAAATATCAATCGCTCAAGCGTCGCTTTAAATATTCGTAATTCGAAAAATCGTCCGGAAATTTGGAAATAGCCCAAAGAAATCGAATAAATAATTTCTAAAAGTTGATAAGGTTTTTGACGATGGACACTTCCGCATTTTTTTCTTGGTAAAAATTTCTAACAACTTAGAAGTTGCAGATTTATCCGAAAACCTCCAAAATGATATCGAAAAATTGCTAGTATCGAGACTCGTCTGAAAATCGTAAAATGCGTCGCCAAAGAACTTTCAAAATCTCAAAAGCTGGCAAGACCGATCGCAGTCCAATCCCATAGTATTACAATATTTGTCCAGTTAAGGTGAAATGAAAGTCACGTGACCTCGACATGATTTACACTTGGAATTTTCAAACGCTATTTTCTCAGCCAAAACACATTCGATTGATGTGAAATTGATATCAGTAACGTAGAAAAACTCAATGAAGTGCATGACTCTCGTGGATTTTCGAAAATCGAGACGTAATTACAGTTTTTTAACAATATTGTTCTGTAATCCAAGGAACTGCTGCTTCTCTCCACGAGGGGCAGCACCTCCTTAGGTTCCAGAACAATATTGTTACACAAAATTCTAATTATGTCTTTCGATTTTCGAAAATCCACGATTGGCAGGCCCTTCATTGAGTTTTTCTACGTCACTGATATAAATTTCACATCAATCGATTGTGTTTTGGCTGAGAAAATACCGTTTGAAAATTCCAAGTGTAAATCATATCGAGGTCACGTGACTTTCATTTCACCTTAAAACTTCCGAGAATTTTTCTTCGCACTGAACAACAGACCACGGTACGGGAAAACCAATCACAGGCGTTCTGGGATCGTCCGAGACCTCGCTATTGGTTCCCTCGATCCGATTTCCTCGTTCCTCCCTCAATCCACGGACTCAATCTGTCGCCGTTGCAACAAGTCAACTGCAAATATCAAGTAAAAAATGGAAACGAACTGTTCATAGAATTGTTAATTCGGTTTTCGAAAAATAACATGATTCTATTAGCTGCCGTTATATTATATCCGCAATAATAGAAAACAGCCTAATTTTAGTTTCTGTATGTATTCACGTCGTGATGTTGTAACTTAACCTAACCTAACCTAAATTTACAAAATTTGTTTAGGAGGTTATCACTGACGTTTGAAAGAATTATAAGATCCGTTTTATGAAATATTTAAATATGATTTGAATAAGATTGAGCGAAGAGAATACTTCGGTCGACCTAATCATATGCGATACTCGGTCAAGTTTCCGAATTTTATTGTAAAATATGACGCGAAAATGTGCCCTTTGCAAAGGAACCAACTACAAACGGACTTACAGTTTTTTTTCCGCACCTAAGGATCCGGAAATTCGTAAAAAATGGCAGGCTGTTATTCCTATCCCAAATTATACCGTCAATGATGACACATATGTCTGCAGTAAACACTTCAAATCGAGCGATATCATCACACATTGGGTCAGCGGCGTTCCCCCTTACGTTGTGAAAGTGAGTTCTTTGGATAAAAGAAAATTGTGTTCTTCGCAGTATTGATGAAATTTTGAATATCGTTCAAGGTCCTCGATTCTACGCAATCGTTTAAGTCTCCTAATCCTCCGATTGCTGTTTTAGATAAAGTATAAAAAATGCAGATTGCGCGTCGGAGCTGTACCCTGTTTGGATTTTCAAGCAAACGATACTGCGTCCAGAGGGGCGATGCAGGCCAGTCGTCGGGAGGAGATGTTAGCGAATGAAGTTGCCTTTCTAATCCCAAGAGAGGGAAATGAAGAGTCGATCGGCAATGACTCTCAGGACACAAAGTCGAGTGTTGCAACAATTGGAAAATACGACATGATAGTAGATCACAGTAACGCGGAGTTTGGTCAGACTGAATTTATCGGAGAAAACGATCCCTACAAGACTTACGTTCTGCAAGATGTTCAGATACAGGATTCTGGGGACTCGGCCGAGGTCAAGGAGAATTATTTTCAGTACAAGTATCCACAGATTCACAAGGTCGAAGGCAATGCGGGCATGACTAGCATGGCGCTGCAAGAAAACTTCGGCAATAATCTTGATGAAAATTCCCAAGAGGAGGTGCATTCGCAGGGGAAAAATATCTTGCGCAATATGAAGCTGGAACAGAACGATGAAGTCTTCAAAAAAGAATCGATAATGGGTGAAAACGAGCCTCCAACGTTACACGGAGAAGATAATCCTGGGGAAGCATCAGATTCCAGAATCATCGACGGACAAGAAGAATCTGAGAATAAGAGCGAAGGACAGATTGATTCTGAATCTAGAACATACGACACTATGCTGTTCGAAGACCTGCTGGAAATATACACCGAAGTTACGCTTCCCAGGGGATGGGCGTTTCTCGTTACTTCCAAGGGCCACGCCACAACCGTTGTCTACCTCTCCATGAACATGCCTGCTAATCATATACCAATTGTAGAGAAAGAAGTATACATAAAAAGCGATATGATAATGCGCTGCGGAGTCAGGAACAAAGAGATCAATCCATTTCTTCACAGTCTGGTAAAAGACGGGAGAAATACGAAAGTAAGAGCTTTGTCAGACATCGAAGAACTTATCGACGAATTGGATCAACGACAAATCTGCGAAGGTAATGCGGGATTTAATTGTGCAAGGAATAAAGTTCTAATCATTCTGTTTTTTTGCTTAGGTGGTCCGAATGTGGAGAGTGAATCGAACATTGAAACGCAGCTTTCATACGTTGATGGTTCTAAGTGGAGACACACGGGATGTCCCATAATTATAAACAACGGATCTTCGAAATGTTCCAAGTGCTTAGGTCTGAGCAGTGGTCACGCTGGAAAACGGAAAAGAAACACAAGAGATCAGAGTTTGGATATGGCCAGAAAAAAAGATAAAGAGATCGAAAGATTGAGGAGATCGTTGAAGAAAGTCACGAGACGTAATCAGCGGCTGGAGGAGATTAGAGTGCGTTTCAGACACAGGTTTAAACTTCTATTGGCAAATTCTGAAAAGACTATAAAGAGCAGAATCAGCTCGTCAAATATGCCTGATATACAAAAATTGATGATACAAGAATGCCTGAAGGCGAGTGTGTTCAAAAATAAAAGGAACGTACGTTATTCTGAAACTTGGATATTTCTTTGTCTTCTTCTTTACGTCGAATCACCTCGGATGTACAGATACATATTCGTCAACAATTATATGACCCTGCCTTCGATGGGGACGATAAGGGCGTATCTCAACCAAATAAAAACAGATCCTCAATTTTATAATTTATTCCAACGATCTGTTGAGCCTTATCAACCTGCTGATGAACAAGATGAAGAAGAACCAACATGAAGCTTCGTTTACTACGTGAAAAACAGTTTTTCGAGCAATTCAGACTCAAGACATAGAAATCTCATTTTTAGCATCTAAATTCTGTAGATTTCAAGCTAATTCTGAAGACTGAAATAATAATAAATTTGAATTTGAGTAACGAGCAGCTAAATTGATGAATGAAATTGACGAACTTGTATGAGCTGTATCATTTATTGCCGCGAGACTCTGTCGAGTCTCTTGATCGAAATTGTTTTCGTTTCGATGTGAAATAAAGTGAAAATCTACATTCGTTTTTATGCTTTTTACATAAATCGAATTACACTGTTGTACCTTTTCACATTTTACCTATCATAAGTACATTTTACATTCACATACTTTACACATTCAAGTATCATTGTAAGATATACCATCATAGTTTTGGATTCCTCCACTTTGTTTCGCCTATAACAGAAAAGTCTCGTTGCCAAAGTCGCCAGAACAATTACGCTACACTTGGATTTTTTTATCATTTTTACAAGGCATCAAAATTCACACAGCATTCGAACACATTCTAGGATGTAATCGTGAATCAACTTTGCTGGATTTCTACAAGCGTACACCGGATCACGTCCTGGTAATCTGTCAGAGCTCGTTCGGTTGTTACCTAAATCATAAAAATGAAATCAGCAAAAGTAGCCAGTTGATGAACAAGGTGTCCACAGGCCGGATCGATGTGTGTTCCAAAATTATTTAGATCTGATAGAGAGGAACACATGGAACCAGTGAATGAACCCTCGATGGGTTTCATCTTTTTTCTGTCATAGTCAAAATTGTTCATGTGCATAGCGCCACCTGCGGTATTACATAGAACTAACTCTAAACTGTGAAATAAATTCGTAATCTGTGAGTAGTCACATCGTACACAGCTAATAGTAGGCAATGAATCGTGTCAAGTCTGTTAGAACCGTGTGACGCGTAAAACAGGTGATAATGAAGGTAAGAATGTATATCAGCACAAAAGATATTCCAATTACTCAATTCTATGCCGGAATTTTATAGGCTAACCTAAAAATTCACGAAAATAGTTTGTTCCAGTAAATGAACTCCCCGTGTTCATTCACTGGAACATTACATATCCAGTGAATGAACACTGCATTATTATTGTTATTATTTCTACCGAACTAGCACATATTCTTGTGGAGTCGGTGAATCGTAATTTTATTGTTGAATTTTGTCTTCAACAGAGGGTCAATTCTCATAATGAAAAATCGAAGTACAAGCGCTTCTCGTACAGTCAAGAGGACTTATTGAAAGCCATATTAGAAGTGAGGAGTCAGAAGAGAGGTTTGAATGATGCGGCCAGGGTGTATAAAATTCCCAAAAGCACTTTGCACAATAAAGTAACAGAAAAAGTGCCATTGTCACGACGCATGGGTCCAAAGCCAGTACTGCTCCCGGAAGAAGAAGAGAAACTAGAAACCTGGATTTTGAACAAGGCTAAGGCAGGGTTCCCTATGCATGCAGACCTTGTTAAGGATACGGTACAAACGATTTTGAAAATTTCAAATCGCGATAATCCGTTCATCAACGACAGGCCAGGCAGGAAATGGCTGGCATCGTACCTCAAGAGGAAACCAAAAGTAGTTAAAGGACATGCTGAGACAGTCTCAAAAGTACGAGCTCATGTTACAGAAGCAACGTTGAGGTCATGGTTTGCTGAATTGAGAAATTTCCTAAACGAAAAAGGTGCCATTGACGTAATGACGGACAGTAGCAGGATTTTCAACGCTGATGAAACAGGCGTACAGATCTGCCCAAAGACTGGAGTTTCACTGGGACCCAAAGGATCAAAAAATCTGTACGAGGCAACATCTGGCCTAGAAAAAGAGTCCATAGCTGTTCTATGTAATTTTTCCGCCAATGGCCGGGTGCTACCTCCCTACGTCGTATTTCCGTATAAGAGAATTCCACTTCATGTGGCAAATTCGATTCCAGATGATTTAGTAATCGGACGATCAGATTCGGGTTGGATGAATTCTAGCACATATTTTGAATACGTAACGAACGTATTTCACCCATGGCTTTTGTCAAATAATATCAAGTTCCCTGTGATACTTTTTCTCGATGGTCATAAATCACACTTGAGTATAGAACTTTGTGATTTTTGTTCTGAAAATCAAATCATTATGTATTCTTTACCATCGAATGCTACGCACGTAATGCAGCTCTGTGATGCGATTTTGAAACCTTTGAAAGATAATTGGAGACAATTGGTCAGAGCTCAGGATATAAATATCACCAAAGCCAATTTCGCACAGACTTTCAAGCAAGCATTCGACGAAGCTGCAAAGCCGGAAACAATAAAAGATGGATTCAAAGCTTGTGGCCTCTTTCCGTTCGACGAGGACGCTATCGATTATTTGAAATGCATTTCCAAGAGACACAAAGAAACTTCAGAGGAGATGGACGGTGCTGTACCTTCTAGAGATGAATACGCTGCGGCGAAGAAAGTTATAGAACATACAATAGGACTCAAAGAAACAAGATATTTCATGACACTGAATGAAGATAGTACTGAGTGTGATAATCCTGTTTTCAAAATCTGGAACCTTTGTTCGAAGAAGTCTAATGCATCGCAGGGCCAAATTGGCTCTAGTAAAAATGACGCGCTCCCTCTCTGCAACTCTGGTAGTCTCGAGTCTTCTACACACATGATCGATATCAAAGATGAAAACATTTTGCTTGACCAGGAGATGATCGTAGTACCGCTGAAGGTGGAGGATTTTTTTTACTGAAGATTTATTGTAATATACAATTCAAGTTCAATAAAATTTCGAGACTTCTGATCGAAACTGTGGATTTCCGGAATTTCCAGAACCTGCAGACACCCTGATTGAGAATGTTATCAATATTCTCATACTTACGTTTTATCTTTGAATTTAGAATTTAGGTACAATTTCAACTTTTCAATAATCTTTGACTATTCTATTTGATTCTACGATTTCGCCTAGGCTTCTTTGTGTCGTCAGGATCATCATGGTCGCCCTGAAATTAGATGATATAGTTATAGAGGCGAGAGTATTCTAAAAAATTAGTGAAAAAGTATTTCTCAGCTAACACGAGATATGATGTAATTTAATTTCAGCTATACCCGATAATTCCATTCTTTCTGTAATTCCTGAAGCATGCTTGGAGTCAGAAGTCCTTGGGCGAGTAATCTCTCTGTTAATTTACCCCCTCCAATTAGCCGAGGCGTCACGCTCTTGCTACCTGAAAGATCGATCATTTTTCAACATCTATGTAAAGAATACCGATAATGGACAGCGCACGTGAGAGAATATCTGAAAGTATGTGAAAAAAATACAATACCTTTGAAGTAACTGTTCTTCTGCGTATTTAGTGCGAAGTTGTCCTCATCGGTGACGGATGCTGCACCACTGCTCACAACTGTATATGATTAAAAAAAAATTACAACTTGGTGCAAATGAACCTGGTTCTTCAAATTTTTTCACTTACCTGTCTCTGAATTCTTCAGCAGCCTCGTCAAGCTGGCCACACCATCTTGAATTACAATATCCAATTCTCTTTGAGTATCCCGTACGATGTTAGCATCGGGGAGGAGATCCATGAATCGATAGCTGAATCAAGGTTTCGGTACATTTAAAATTGTTGCATCTAATCATGCAAATATGGGAAAGGATTAATTTCTCACCTGAACCAGAGGTAGAGATCAAAAACATCGAATATTGCTTCCAAATGAACCAAATCTATGATAGTTTTTGGGGTCGCGACAGGCCATCCGATGTGTTGACACAGCCAGTCAAATGTTAGTGTTTCATTTTTACTGTATTGTCTGGCAAACTGAAACCAGAATTAGAGCAGTTAAATCCATCGTTATCTGAGTCTCCGGTATAGTTGATCTCACCTTCAAGAACATACTGCAAACGAATGGAATCTTCTTATTAACGGGTGCGCAACAGAAAACATATCGTGTCCTAAGGGGAAGCGGTACATGCTGAATCATGTCAGCAAGGAATTTAAAATCTTCCACGTTGCACATGAAATATAGGGAGTCATCGACCGCTGATAAAGACATGAAAATATCCTGTAACATAAAACATTAGATTAGGCAGTTTTATTTCACATGGAAAACTATGACGTAAGAATGTCTCAACTCTACTTCAGTTCAAAGCGCAATATATCCTCATAATTACCATCAGGTTCGATAGGGTGGCGTTAGGGAGGTAGTAAGCATACAGTTCTATCTGATCGGCGGTAGGATGTAAGCCAGCCTGAGTAATGACGTCGGGTTTTAGGGCGAGTAAGTTTTTCAAGGTAGGTAAGTCTTCCTTCTTAAAAGTCGTCACGTACCCCTGTAATTTTGTATAAAATCGTTATAACGATGGAAAAACATGAATGTAGAACAATACTGTAAAGCTAAGATGTGAATGAATATATTTACTTGCTCCCATTGTGTACCGTATCGGCCTGCGCGACCAGCTATTTGGAGAGCAGCAGAAACTGATATCGTGTCCATTTCCTTTTCGCCCTTCTCATTGATTGACAGTTTCGTTACCGAGTAGAAAATGATCCTTCGTATACTCCTGTAGAAAATATGATGTGAAATCGATTTTGATAACGGATACGATTGATTCAGGAACGTGGCTTATCCCTTTTGGCGTACATGATTTTTAAAATGATAAAAAAAAGGTACTAACAAATTTAGACCCATCCCGATAGCATCTGTAGCAACTAAAACTTTACATGGGTTATCGACGTCATTGAATTTTGCTGCCTGAGCGAGTTTCGTTCCTGGCGGTAGACTTCCGTATATCACTCCTACCTCCATACCCCGTGCTTCTATGGCACGGGAGACGGAGTATATATCGTTTTTACTAAAACAAACTATGCAATCTCCAGGCACTACGTTCTCCAATGTCTGGAGTGCATTGTCTTCGACTTGCAGCTTGGTCAGACGTTTATATCTTCGAACCTCAACGTCTTCTCCCGACGTTATACAAATTGAACGCACCTGAGGAGAGAATCAAGTCGCATACATAATAAATCACCAGCTGTAACATTCATTTCATTCCGTATCAATAATTCTACTTACCAGGTCTATCGCCGCCTCCTCCCCGCAAAGATGAACTTCATCCACCGGTAGACCGAGCAAAGCTTTGGTCCACGCCCACCCTCTGCTCTGGTCTTTCAGCAATTGTATCTCGTCTATGACTCCGACTTCGTCTGAAATTTATTCATTTTTTAGACCCAGATTCCGAAGCCAACTGCTGGAGTAGAATAATGATCGACATAGTCTCACATGGTGTGTTTATGCTGGTCATTTCAACGGTGCAGGCGACGTGATCGGCAGGATTTCCGTTTTCTTGCATGAATCTCCTCTCTTCTCCCGTTACCAAGTCGCAAACGGTACCCTGAGGAAGAGTGTTGAATGAACGACGGTCGAACAAGATTTAAATTCTATTTGCTTACCCTCTGGTTACACTTATTGAAAACTTCCACGGCTAGTAGTTTCAGAGGCCCGCAGTACACTCCGCTCTTCGCGGACATGAATCTCTCGAGCGCATGGTAAGTTTTTCCACTGTTTGTCGGTCCGGCGTGAAATATGATCTTTCGCGTCTTTGCCCTGGCCAATGGGTACCTGAAAGTCAAGGATACTTTATATTTAGCTGTTATCGTGACAGATTATCAGAGTATTCCCAGCGCTTCGTACCAATTGGCCGGCGTTTTCAGGTCGCTTATTTGCTTCAGATCGTCCATGCAATCGATATGAGGAAAGGTTTGTTTGGCATGGCGTATGTAATAGGGAAATATGTCGTCTACGTGTCCAGCTCCTTGGAGAATGTCGCTTATTACGACGTGCAAATCCACCGGCAATGTTTCAGACTCTAGACAGTAGCGTCTGAAGCTGATGAACGTCTGGTGCTGTAAGTGCTCTGAGAAAATATTCCGATTTATTAGATTCAATCTCGCCGATTAGTCGTCGTATACTCACTGTCTAGCCCATGCTCTTTGGAGAGAATTTTGATTTCCTTTCTCTGATAGAATTCGTTCAGCACCTTGATCAGGTCTCCTTTATCGAGAGTCCCGCTCAGCTCAGCCCCGACGTTGATATCGTCTGGATTAGGCTTGAGGGGGACTGGCTTGAACAAGGACGTAATAGGACCCGTGTCATCTTTCTTCCCCCGCAAAGGCTGCGCCAAATATATTCTGATCCCAGAGTACCTGTAGAGCGTTGCAGCATATTATCATATTCTCATTATAGAATTTACTCAAAAAGTAGTTGAAATTACTGCGTGCGGACTAAAATTCTTCATATCTATTGTGAAAACTGCATTTGTACAATCAGTGATTGTTTTCCCAAAACTTATCGACCGAAGAGTAAGGATTGTATTAAAAAATGCAACTAGATTTACGGTTGCATCATTTCGTCCTTGTTTATCGAATGCGATAGAAGAAGATACAATGATGCAACAGTGATTGTAGTTGCATTTCGGAACGTGCCCTAAAAATAACCGTTCGAACAATCGCTGTTACCAAATTGCTCAGGTTTGCCAGATTTTTACTATTTTTGGGACTATTTTTGGGAACCAAATTCCGCTTTTCCAGATTTTCCATCGTACCAGCAAATTCTAAATTTATGGTTGTTTGTGTGTATAGGAAAAAAAAAATTCATTCGCTGTACCTCGAAGAATTTTCAATCGATTCATACTTCGATTTTTGTCATTGTTCACCACGAGCCTCAATGGTTCTTCTTTCAAAAACTGATTTACTTCTTCTCTCAGTCTAACTACCTCCGAATTTTAATTGGCTTCTTTCAATGGATGAAAATAATTTTCATCGTCAGTAATATTTGAAATTGTTTTGAAAGTGCATTAGATAAACTGGAGGAACGATGCTTGAATATGCTTAAAATGAGAAATACTTCGATTACCACGATCCAATGTATAGAATTATATTGTTTTTCAAACCGTATTTCGAAACGCAGTTACGTTCGTTGCCAATTTTATCGCGAAAAAAAATTCTCTCTACGACTATAGATCAACAAATGAGAATAGGTACGTGAATAAAGAAAAACATTATTGCTTAATAATAGTGTAAATATACCTGTCTTGAAAGATGGAAGAGAGGACACCACTCCTTCGAAGTAGGGACTCTGAAATACGTCTCGTCGTTGGTATCATTTGAGTGGTTTAAATGTAAAAAAATATAAAAGAACGAAGGGGACAGAAATGAGGAATAAACTAATTTTACTGATCGATGTTTAATTCGTCATTTTTATCGTACAGGTTAGGTAGGTAAGGAGTTAGGTTATGTTTCGAGACAATGTTCCGAACCCCGGGAATTTGAACAGGAATTGATCTTCGGTGAAACGGTAACAAGAAATTGACTTTAAATCGTCTTTTTAAGGCACTGGATGATAACACGAGTTAATAAATTCGCGATAACATCATAACTGTGCCGACGACGACGAGCGCCACTGTCAAAAACGTGTTCTTGGCTTCTTGCCGTTGAAAGTAGAAACCACGGAGTTATTACTACTCCGTGGTAGAAACTATCGCTTCCCATTGGTATGGCTCTGATGACGCTGTGGCAGAAACTAGAATCAAATGTTTCAATTCAAATGTTGGCGGGTCGGAAACACTGGCCGTGTTCCGAAATTCGCTGCTAGCGCTGAAAATCTTGCCAGAGAGAGACGGAGCTCACCAAAAATCCAGCTGTATGACAAAGACACAAAACTGTATGCCAGCTGGTTTCGGAACTCAGCCATAGTTTCCTAGTTGGATTCATACTACCTACCATTCGATCTGATCGTTTTATGAACCCAGAGACATTCATTTGAAAAGTCTAAAGAAATTGTAATATTTTTCAATCGTTGTACAAAAATTGTGACTAATGTATTTTCAGTATTTTCTTATTTTTTTCATTTTTATGTTACAAATGGTACAAGTCGATAAAAAGATACGCAAGACAAAAATACCCAACAATTGAACAGATAAAACAGGAAATTTTTCAATTCTTTGTTACAATCGAGGTAGATCAAATTTCCTGATTATGTTTATTGACAAAATTTTCTAATCTACTCAAAAATTGCAAATACAAACATTATAACAGTTTACATATGTGTATATAATTAATAAAGCTCCCTCAGCGATTTTCGTATTTGATATTTCAAATTTTCCCGCGCCGCTGAAACGGCGCGTCGACTTCCGTATCGCGCGTCCCGTAGGCTCGTGTCTGGTGACTATTTTCTACGATTTTGGCATCACTGATTAATCTGGCACCATTTTCTTGATTCTTCACGAATCAACCGACAACTGCACAAACGCCGGTGAAAACTTTTTGTATATCGCATGAGAAGGAGGCGGAGGTATATTAAAATTGTTAAATTATCGTCAAAGCCGAGATGGAAACGGTACAAGAAACCAAACACAATCCATTGACCGGCATACTCACCGAAGAAGAGCTAACACAGGTCCCGGAGGGTGTGAGCAAAAAATTGAAATCCTACTTCGACGAACGGTTCGATGAGTTTATCACGGCTAAAGCGGTTTTCGAGACCGCCAGACAAAACCTCGGTGAGATTTCCTCCTCTCGTTCAACCAGCACATTTACCGTCTTTATTCCGAATTCATTTTCTAACCAATTTTTCATCAACGTATTTTTAGTTTTTTTTTTTCTAACCTAATTTTCCCTCGCAGAACAAAGATTAGACACTCTTCAAAAGGATTATAACGAGCAGAAACTCGACTTTGACGAGTGTAAGGGAAAACTTGAACTCGCCAACAAATACACCGCCGAACTTCAAGCCAAAGTCGACGAGAGCAGAGCCGAGGCTGCAAAATTACAGGAATCTGCCCGAAGGTGATATAAAAAATAACTCGAAAGCTGAACAATAATTTTTACCAGCGATATCGCGACCGCAAACTTTTTCATCCAGGTTGGAAAAAGAAAATGCAGAATTCAGGCGCCAGCGAGACATCGCGACTGACGAAAGAGACACCCTACAACTCCAGGTCGAGCGTAGAGATGCGGAGCTTGAAAGAACCCATGCGGAACTCACGACTCTCAGTGCGCAGCTTCAGTCGGCCGTTACAGCAAAATGCCAGGCGCTGGCTGATACTGAGGAAATCCGCAGTCGCGAGATGACATTGGACTACAAGTCAGTAGCTCAACTTGCGCAACGGACACGCGATAACGATAACCAATTGACTAATTTCCAGGGAAAAGAGGCTGGAGAAGGAGCGAGTCCTGCTGTCTCAGCAGATGGCGAATTTGGAGGAAGAGTTGGCAAAGCGTACGGGAGAGTTGCAGAATGTTAGAGCAGATTCGTCCAAGAGGTCTCTGCTGACGGAAACGCAGCTTTCGCAGCGCGAAGAGGAGCTCAGAATAGCAAACGACGAGATAATCAAGCTGAGAGAGGGAAATTCTATGATCGCCAAACGGTGTGACGAGATAGCGCAGAAATTGGAGGAGCAGAGGACCCACGAACTCTCCATGCACGCCTCATACCGTGAGGAAGTCAACGCCCAGACCAGACTCGCGGATCTCTACAAAGGAATGGCGGACGAGGCAAACGCAAAGGCGGACGAATTCAGCTCCGCCGTTAAGGAACTTCAATCTCTGTTGGAACAGGCCACGGAACAGTATGGACTGCTAGAAACCAGGCACAACGATCTGCAGATGCGAATGGACGAAGATATCGCGGAGAAGTCACAGAAAATCGAAGAACTCGCTAAGGAATTGGAACGGGCAAACGATCTGCTCAGGGACGCGAAACAGGAGAGACTTGATCAGGCGGTAGAGCAATTGGCTCCCACGGCAGCGGTCGCGAGTCGACTTTTGAAGAAGGGTTCGAGCCTGACGCAAATATATACGCAGTTGGTAGATGCGACTAACGAGTTGGCCATTGAGAAGGAGGAGAACGAGCGACTCAGATCACAGATGAACGTCATACTTAGAGAGCTAGAAGAAAAGGCGCCGTTGCTCCAGCAACAACGCGACGATTGCGAAGCGGCCGTTGCCAATGTTACCATGCTCACTTCCAGACTGGATGAACTACTCGCGGAAAATCATCGTCTCAGAGAATCAAGTGACGAGGCTTCGCGCATCGCCAATCATCACGTTCGTGAGAACAAACGGCTGAAGACGGAACTCTCAGATCTTGCGAGACAGGTGATTTTTCCGACCATGCTCGGATCTGGGAGTTTTTGTCAGAATGAAACGTCAACTTTGCCATATTTTTCAGGTCTGTTACCTGCTCAAAGAAGTCCAAGAGAGTCGTGGAGGATCGACGAATCTCTCATCGACCATGATGGAGACGGACGATCTCGCTTCTTCTCAGATTATCAGCAAGAAGCTGGTTACGTTCAGGGATATCGAAGAACTCCAAGAGAACAATCAAAAACTGTTGTCCATTGTTAGAACGCTCTCTGCGAGACAGGAAGAGATTGAGAAAGCAACCGATGAAATAAATTCTGGAGAAATGAAAGAGAAGCTGGATAGGTATTTTTGTTCAGATCCAATTTATTTGGCTCGGTTCACAATTCTCAGCGAAAATCTTTCGAAATACCTGTTTTCTCTGCTTCAGGTACGTCGAGCAGTTGGCCGATATGCAAGCAGCCCAAGACCGTCAGTCCAAGATGCTGGAGGGTCTCTTGAGGCAGAGGGACATGTACAAAAACATGTATCAGCAGTGCTTGAATCAGACTTCTACAAACAGTCGTCAAGAGTCTGCGACTGACGAGGAGAAGGTTGAGATTGAAGTGGACCAGAGTCAGAAAGAGAGCGAGAATGAGAAGGATAAAAAGGAGAGGGAGGACAGGGAAAAGAAGATCTCAGACCTTGAGACCAAGCTCAAACAGCTGCGCGAAGAGTACGATACTTACAGGAAGGAGAGAATCGCGCATGAACGCATGCTCGGAGAGGAAGTTGAGAGGTTGAGAAAAGAGGCCGAAGCCAGTTCATCGCGCTGCTGCAGACTCAAGGCACAACTAGATTCTGCTAACGAGAGATTCCACCTGCTCCAGGCCAACGTTACCTCGTACAAAACACAGATCAAGGTTCTAGAGGAGAAATGCAGCAACTACAACACGACGATTGGTACAATAACTTCGAATTTATATTTTTCGTTATTCCTTGAACTTCCGTTGATTAAATGCTTGTTATATTTTCAGGAAAGCACGAGCAGAGCATAATGATTCTGAAGGACGAGACGTTGGACGCTCAGGCTCGTTTATCACGGGCTGAAGTTCAGCTGGAAAATCTTCGTCAGGAGAGGCAATTGCTGCGAGACTCTGAGGGGCGTCTTCTCAAAGAGCGAGAGGTTCTGCACCGGGAGAGACAAACGCAGGCGTTATTGAGGGCCGACGTCGAAGCGATAAAAGCAAGTCTGGAACGTGCCCAAGCAGAGGGTCAACTGCGGGCTGAACAGCGTTTGGATGACGCAACTAGCGAGTGTGCGGCTCTCCGAAGACGGCTTCAAGAGGAACAGGACCGATTCCGAGAACTGGCTTCTCATCTCGAACGGCAATTGGCCACTGCTCAACAACGGCTCACCGAGGAACGAGAAATGGCGGAGAAAATACGAGCCGAACTTGAAGAGGCTCGCGAACTTCATATCGAAGATGTTAGACGCGTCGAGGAGTTCGGCGCCAGACTCCGACAAGCTGATGCCCACTCCATTGCCAAGCCTATGACCGGAGACGAGAGCATGATCAAGCGACTGAAGGAGCTTGAAGTTCAGCTAGCCAGTAGCCAGGGAGAGGTGAAATCTCTTTCCGAGCAATTGAAGGCAGCTCATCAGCACAGCGAACAGTACTGCAACATAGCAGAGAGCTCCGAGGCTCAGCTGAGAGAATCAACAGCCGAACATATGAGATTCAAGGACGAACTTGAGCGGCAATTGAAGGAGGCGCAATCGACCGTTGCAGCCCTGAAGAAGCAGAATCAGGACTTGGAGGATGAGTTTACCAGGGTCAAATCAGGCCGTCAGGAAACGGACTCTGAGCTAAGGGAGAAGTTGAACATCGCTGAAAGAAAATTGGAAGAACTCGAGGAATTGAAACAGGAGCTTCAGACGACTAGAAACGATCTCCAAGCCGCGTCAAACGCCGTTAAAGAAACTGAGGAAAAATACGCGAGGGAAATGCTTCTGCACTCTGCCGATTTACAGGCTCTGGCCAGACTCAAGGAGGAATCAGGCTCTGGCGCGGAGATAATTGCCAGTCTGACTCGCGAGCGTGACGCCGCTATCGAGAGACTGCAGATTGAAAAAACTGCCTGGCAAGAAAGGGAACAGCGATTGAACGACGAGGTTCACGAGATGCAAGTCAGGATGAAAGACCTAGATGCTCAAAATGCTCTGCTACATGATCAGATACAAGAGTTGAGCGATCGCACCGCTATTATCCAGAGCCAATCGAACACCAGCGGATGTGTGAGCCCTGATACCAGTCTGGAGACAATGAACCGCAGTTTCAGCGGTCTTGAGGATGATTCAAAGTCGGCGGAGCAGCTTCTGAGAGTGATGAAGTACCTCAGAAGAGAGAAGGATCTTGCCGTCGCCAAGTTCGACGTGCTAAGAGCCGAAAATTTGAGGGTCAAGTCGCAGGCTGAGGTATTGGAGAAGAGGATGAAGGAGGCTGAGGCTCTGCTTAGCTCGCAGCGGGAAGAATCAGAAATCGACGTTGTGACGACTTCGAAACATTCGGAACTGCTTCGCAAGGTTGAAACCTTGAACGCGATAACGGATTCCAACAGAATTCTCAGAGAAGAACGAGACAGTCTGCTCGTCAAGGTGACTGACCTGACAGCCAGAGTTACGACTCTGTCCGAAGAGGTCGTACCGCTGCGCGAAAAGGCCCGCGAGTTGACCGCTAAAACTGAGTCTCTGGTGCAAGAGAATAGTGGCCTTAAAGGAGAGGCTACTAGGTGGCGTCAACGAGCCAATACTTTGGTGGAAAGAGCGAATAAAGCAAGTCCCGAGGACTGGCGACGACTGCAAACGGAACGTGAGAATCTGAGCAAACTGCTGACCTCGGAGCGTGAGACGCACGCAAAACAGACCGACGAATTGAATGGAGTCAAGAACGAGAAATCCAGACTCGAGGAACAACTCATTCAGCAACAAAGACAGATTCAAGCTCAAAGCGAACAGTTGGCTAGGAGCTTGGAGGAGAGTCGAAAGCTCAATCAGGACCTGAACGAGGCTACCGTCAGTTCAGCTGCCAGATTGAAGGACGTTACCGCGCTGCGTAAGGAGTTGAATGACAAAGAAGCTGTCTTGAATGACATCAAGAATAAGGAAACCAAGATCCGTACGATAGCGAAAAAGTACAAGACGCAATTCGAGGAGCTGAGCAAGACCCTGGAGGAAGAGAAGTCGAAACAGAAAGACCTCAAGGCTGCGGGTGCTGCGGGCACGTCCGAAGAAGTTCTGCAGGAGCGTGAGAATCAATTGAGAGAAGAAGGCCGCCAAGAACTGCGTCAAACGAACATCGAACTTTCTTCCAAAATCGAGGAGCTGACTCGCCAAGTGACCGCTGTACAAGGAGAAACGGAGGCTCTGAGGAAAGAAGTCGAGGCAGTGAACAAAGCGAGCAATGAGAAAGAAGAACGAGCCAAGGTTCTGCTGAAAGGAGCCAGGATCAAGATCCTGCAATTGACGGAATCGAAGAAGATGTGCGACAAGGAATTGAACGACTTGAAGAGCAAAGTTGAGGCCAATACTTCAGACACCGACACTTCCGAACATGACGCTAGACTAGCTGCTATCAAGTCCCAAATGGAAGGAAGAATTTCACGCCTGGAACACGAGAAGTCGGAAATACACGCCGAAAAAGAATCCCTTCTTCAAAGAGTCAATCAACTACAGAGGCAGCTTTCATCCGGAGCTGGTGGAGTCAGTGCAACGACCGAACCACCCACTGCTAACATCAAGCCGATGTCAGCTCGATCCGAAACTCCTTTGGCCAGCATTCGACCCATGAGTGTCGTGGTCCAGTCCAGAACCGCCGCAGTTCTGCCTACAACCGCAGCTGCTCCAGTTCTGGTCGCACCTCAGCAACAACAGCAGCAAGCCGTTCATACGACCGAAACCAGTTCACCTACCAGCAGTCACACTGACTATCAGCCAGCCAGCACCAGTTCTTCGTCTCAAACTAACACCGGTAATCTGAGACAACTTGCGGTGCAACCGCAGCTCAGCGAATCCGCAGAATCTACGCAGAGAGAAGATCCAGAAAGCGGACCAGAGCCTCTGAGTGGACAGCAGCAACAGTGCCAACAGCAGAATCCGCAACAGCAACAAACCGTCGCGCTGGTCAGTCCCAGAGTCGAACAACAGCAACAGCAGCAACAGCTTCAACAACAGGCTGTGGTCAGTGTTAGCGATCAGCAACAGACCGTTGCTAGTAGCTCAACGCAGTCAGTTAGCACTTCGCAAGGCACCAGTGGCCACAAGAGGCCCAGAAGTATGGATGCCTCGGCTTCCGTATCCGGAGTTGCCGAAGGCGTTGATCCCACTAGACAGGAACAGAGTCCTAGTCCAAAGTCTAAGCGAAGCAGGCAGCAAGAAGTGGCTCCGACTCCCACAGCTAGTGCTACGGACGTCGAGTATCAGGTTCGTTGGATTTTCTTTCTACTTAATTCATCAAACCTCACGATTTCACGTCAAACTTTCATCTTCTCAGGTGCCAACATCCAGCCAACGCGACCAGGACGAAGAAGTCGAAGAGGGTTGCGTAGTCGTGGTCGACTGCGACGAGGGGGAAGGCGGCAACGCCCATCAGGCTCAAGAGGAGGAAGAGTTCGACAATGATACTTACGAAGAAATAGAAGAGGAAGAAGAGCTGCCCTACGGAGTCGAGGGCGAAGGAGAAGATAACAACGAAGTCGAAATTATAATGGAGGATGACTCTACGAGCGTCGAAGTACCCAGACAAGTCCAACCAGCAGCAGCCAATAACCAACAGCAACAACAGTCCGAGGCCATCAGTAGCGCCGGTCCCACCGGGGAACCGCCTTCCTCGTTCGTGCCCAGATCTTCCAGGGGAATCGCGCCGATGCCCAGGCAGCAGCAGCAACAGCATTTGCTCTTGGTATGTGTCTGGTTTGGAGTTCGTTCATGTTTTATATCGGCAACATTGCGAGATGATTTTTACTAACTTTATGGCAGCCTCAACAGGGATACGAAGACGGAGGCGACGACAGTATAGTCCCAAGCACGCCAACTCTGTTTGTTCCTAGACGAGGAGACGGCTTTGGAGAAGCTGTTAGCTCTCCTCAAGTACCCCAAGGCCGTTTTACCTTTGGCGAACCTACGCCAACCGTTACTGCCACGGCTACTCCAACGCTTATCACTCCCACGGGACCCACAAGAGCTATTTTTGGCTCTTCGGGATCCGGAGTTGCCCAAGTAGCTCAAGAAGGAATGGACGACACCAGGATGGACTTGACTCAGCTCGAAGACGCTGGGACTGGAAGAAGCGTTCCCACCACTCCGTTACAAGTTTCACCAGCTGCTGCCGACGCACCACCTTCGGTAATGAGGATTGATCGGTTGTTTAATCGGCTTGAATGAACGAATTACACTCTAATTATGCATGATGGTGAATTTTTCATCTTGTTTCATTGACTTGATAGACAAGCAGTGGTCAGTCCGAGGAACACGAAGCCCCTGGAGCTGGCACAGCCACGGTAGCAGCTACGAACGAAGCCAATGACGAAGCAGTGATTCCTACTATCAGAGTGGTCACAGTTGAAGAACAAGAATCTGTGCAGGTCGAAGTCAGCACTGAAACTCTTGAGCTGGGGACTGCTGATGGTAAGATCTTCGGGAAATTGATCAAATTCGACAAATTTCCCATTTCAATCGAATTGAGGCTGCTTAGATTGAAGCTTGAATTTTTCGATTAAAAATTGATTTCCTGGTTTGGAATTTTCAAACTTTAACAATCCTCAATCATCGTCCAATCAATAACTAACATTTGGTGATTGAGTTTGCGTAAAATAAATTTACTAAAAAATTAACGATTTTATTTTGTAACGAAAACTTTTGTTATTCGAGTTATAAAGAAACCGCATTCAAAAATTGTTCAGCTTGAGTAAATCAGGTTGAAAAATTCCTGGAAAATTGAAAATTGGGGAGTTGTCAGGAAATTCACTTTCAACTGCCCAAAGTCTGTTCACGTTATAAATCGCATTCGGATTATATCATGCAAAATGCTATTCCGAGTAGTTTGACCCGATGCTCTTCTACATGCGTTGATTACCTTGGGGTGATCCTCTCCGCATTTCTAACATCACTCTTGCAAGAATGAAGCTTTTTGTGCTCGGTTCGTGTTATAATTTCCTGTTGTCGCTTATCTATTGCAAAATACTTGTATCGTGTGATTATATATTTATTTTTATTTTTTCGTTATTCTGAGAAATAAGGAAAAGCTACAACTTTAATCAGTAAATTTCTGGGTATTCCCACATCTCGGGTAAATTTTTTATTTATAGTCTTCCACGACTCATTCTTTAAATTCTTAGACTTCCTCATTAAAAACTGATGAAATTATAACTTTCCGATATAGTATGTAATATATCTGCCGCGGGAGTATGAAACGTCCTTAAAAACTGAGGATAAACTCTCACCTCTGAATTCTGCTACTTTGAAAATAAACATAAACAGATTTTATTCGTCACATAACTGAAATATCACTCGTGAATCTTTCCACGAACTTTCGCCTCTAACTTATCACTGTCGACACCAATCAAGGAGTAACTTCTGAAGGTGAAAAACAAGACGAGGCAGGACCCAGCGCCGGTGAGGACGACCCTACCGAAGCCGAAGTCGAGTCAGAAGCTGGAGGTACCGAAATGGGTACAGACGAGATGGAAGACGAGGGTCGAGAGGCCGAGGCCTCACCCTCATCCAACACCCGATCCCAGAAAGCTCTCGCTGCGGTGACCAACACGAACAGAGGCAGCGGACGTCGCGCCAGTCGATCCGCGTACCGCACAGGGCGAGGAGCACGTCCGACACCAATTATCTGGGAAAACCAGTCTGGTCGAGGTCAGTGATAATTCAAGTTTCTATGTGATCGATAATCGGCTGTAGTTGAGAGAATCGATGAATCATTCATGTCTTCCCCTTCCAGGGCATAGTCCCACACGAGGTGGTCCGCAAGTGAGGGGTGGAGTTGGCGAGGGAAGAGCGAGGGGATCCAGGGGACGACGTCCGAGAAAACCGTTCCCATACTCGCGATTTTAGGTTTGGGAAGAGTAGCGCGGGTGAAAGGTGACCGAAGCCTACTCAAAGCGGGTGCATATTGTGGGGGAAAACAATATTCGTCGCATTATCTAGTTTCATCTCATGTACAGAATGTCTCCGAAGTATTTCTGAAATGATATCTTCGTGCTCTCCTCGAAAGTATGATAAACTGAAAGGTATCATTTGAAGACTCAGTAAGTCACATTTTATAACACAAAGTCTGATTACATACTGGTGCAGAGTATTCCTCCTGAAAGTACAGTACGATTAAAATACAAGTAATAGGTCGTTATCTGCGATTGTGCAAGGCTCGCAGCGATATCTGTTCCCGGGTAAACGAAATCTGACGAAGATCACGTTTCAAATTTATGCAGGACAGTGAAATAGGGATATTTTAATTCATAAGTAGCCGTTGGCTCGTCGATGAAAATGCTTCTAATGGGTAAACCTTGCGATAAAAGTATGAAAACGTTTATACGCGCCCGGAGATTTGCTTAAAAATTGAACTTCTTGCGGTTTTAACAAGTATAAAACAAAAAAAACTGCGATGTATATAGATCGAAGAAAGTTTCCGGTCTGCATTTGGTCCGATGAAATTTGACGTTGGATCGTTTTTGATAAGCCATTTACCTGCAATTATCTAAATGATTTACATTCCGTACAGCTTGTTACAAATGAATATTCTACAGCCACTTCCACCGTATAATAATCTCACAGGATTAATATTTCATATAGTATAAATATATATATTACCAAACTGTAAGAACTGATATAATCTATACATCATAGCAAGTATTATCCCGTGAAAATGTGTTTATTGATAACGGCGTAACAGAGTCAAAAGTGGTTTCTTAATTATAGGACAGGTATTATCCTGTTATTAGACTTAAGTCGAGTATGAGGAGTCCAGAGTCGTTCTTCTGAATAAAAATCATTGGATTAAACGCGTATGGATATTACTACGAAATATGTGTGTATTTTTTAATAAATATATAAATGCTACGAGAAAAGCGACTTGTCGAATCACGTATCATCTTCGGCCCATTCACCCTGTCAGAGCCGGTCTTTATCCGAGGGTTGCTTCTTTGTGAGAAGATGAGAGCTGAAACGTCGCTCTATATTAAACGATACTTTCTGTATTTTTTTATTTGTCTAAAGGAATCGATGACCGTCGTTCTTCTATATTGTATGTTATCAGTAGCTGACCGTTATCGAAATTACACTCAGTTAATTTACAATTGATGAGTTACGATGAGGACACATTATATATGTATTATTATTTGTATCTTATAAATGTTCACTTTAAACCCATTGATAATGATAAATAAATGATATAGATTCAATGAAAAGAAACGAATGAGCGTTTTCAACTGATTCTACGATTCTCGCCTATTATTAGATCAAATATTATCTATAACGTGTAACAGAGAGGGGCTGGAATTGGGCGAGTTTTTTATTCCTTGTTTTTTTTTTTTTTTTTTCAAATCGTAGATAGTGAATCGCGTCTTGAGATGATAACAAATCTGTTTTGACGACGAAAACCCCACGGTCGTTCCGCTATCCTTCTAAATCCACACAGCTGCCTCTTGTCTTTTTTTCTTCTTCGTTTATTACTCTTTGTGTAAAGAGATTTTCTTTTCAAATATAGACCAAAGTGTAACACATTCGTTTGGAAAAAACATTTATTTTCAGAGGTTGCTGCGGTCTGTTGATCTATTTGGTCTATCATCGGTCATGCTCCGTTACGTAGACGGTGTTTCTCTTAACACGTTTACCGGCGTAAAACAAAAACTTTGAATTACAAAAATTGGGGAGAATTCTAAACGAGTTTTATAATCACGACGATTCCGGACGAACCAGTTTGGCGATTTTTTTTTCCTAGATAATTTTTGAGCGGTGAAATCGTACAAGTTTTTTCGGGGTTTCACCAGAAGATATAATATTCTTGTGGATTTTGAATGATCAAATTCCAGTCTCTGGAATTTTTGAATCAGGTACAATAAAAAAAAAATATTCTTCAACTTCCGGATTTGGGAATCCAATTCACAATCGTTTTCGACTGGCCTTGAGCTGCTTCTGAACTTAGCGGGTCCCTTGTTGATGACATTGAAATGTAATCTCCTGCCACAGATTATCTACTTGTCAACGGACCGAGAAAATCTATACATATGGGGCATTCCATGTCAACTCGACCAATGATTTTCCCTCACCATTTTTGAATCGCTTCATAATTTTTTATACGATTTTCCTATCTCTAAATAGCACTCCCAAATTTTTTCAGATTTTTTCCGCAATCCGTTAATTTTTTATTAATATTCAAGCCCATCTGAAAAAAGGTTTCTTTTAAAAATCTAAAAAAATTCTCAAAAATCTAGTTGTTCATTCCAATCATTTTGCCACCTGGCCCATGATGGGACCTTTTTTTTTAAATTTTTTATAGCACTTTAAACATTTTCACCAATCTTGCAACGTTACAAAAAAATCTAAAAAAAAATCTAAAAAATCTAGTTTTTCATTCCGATCATTTTGACACCCGGCCCAGTATTATAGTGTTGGACTCTCAAGACCGATTCTCAAATATTCTCGATTGTATAATGAACGTAATTTTACCACCAACAGCTCGAACTTCAAGTCTAGGGATAGAATAAAAATGTGAAAATCATTGATTTATAATAAACAAATATTCATTTCTAGTTCATTTGTCAACTTGTAGAGTACAAAGACATTGAATCCGTACATTGAATCTCAACGTACCCAGTACGCGGCCAAAAGAACGAGTGTATAACACTTCTCGAGTATTGGGGATTCAATGTCTTTGTACTCTACAAGTTGATAAATGAACTACAAATGAATATTTGTTTATTATAAATCAATGATTTTTACATTTTTATTCTATCCTTAGACTTGAAGTTCGAGCTGTTGGTGGTAAAATTACGTTCATTATAAAATCGAGAATATTTGAGAATCGGTCTTGAGAGTCCAACACTATAATACTGGACCGGGTGTCAGAATGATCGGAATGAAAAACTAGATTTTTTGGATTTTTTTTTAGATTTTTTTGTAACGTTGCAAGATTGGTGAAAATGTTTAAAGTGCTATAAAAAATTTAAAAAAAAAGGTCCCATCATGGGCCAGGTGGCAAAATGATTGGAATGAACAACTAGATTTTTGAGAATTTTTTGAGATTTTTAAAAGAAACCTTTTTTCAGATGGGTTTGAATATTAATAAAAAATTAACGGATTGCGGAAAAAATCTGAAAAAATTTGGGAGTGCTATTTAGAGATAGGAAAATCGTATAAAAAATTATGAAGCGATTCAAAAATGGTGAGGGAAAATCATTGGTCGAGTTGACATGGAATGCCCCATATATAAATGAATGTAAACGGTGAAGTGGTTGGTTTTGGAACATACTGATAGCAGAGATAAATGAATATAATTTTGAATAATTTTTCGTGCGATGGCATAAAAAAAAGACTGATTACAGCTTGGACGTTGCACGCCTGCAGCAGCCGGATAACAGTAAACAAGGCATAAAGTTTCGAATGGTAATTAGTATTCGTATAAATCGTCGGTTCTGCATTGTTGATATAATATAATTTTTCTCAGAAGAATTCTCATGTTTCTACAAAACAGCCCAATATCTCTGTAAAAACACCGTTTCGTCGATATTGCGGGAGTCTGCATTCACTCGGGGAAGACTAAATCTGACTTAGGCGAGAGTTCGATCCGATAAGCATTACAATGAAGCCTATGCATGTGTGATTGAGAATAGTGAGTTAAATTTTGGCCAGGATTTAAATCCGGGAGAGGAGGAGGAATAGAAATCAAAGATGACATATAATTTTTTTTTTTCTTTTTTGTAATAATTTATTATTATGCGTTTTTCGCAGAACCATAACGCATTCTGAATATTTGGTAACGATCCTCAAATGTATTATTATCGGATAAAAAAGAAAATAATTGATGTATCCTATCTAACAGCCATTCGAGTTGTGACGCCAGCGTCAGAAAACGAAATTATATGTGAATATAATACCAATAAATATAAATTTCTTTGCATTTATAAATTATGAAGTAAGTAAAAATATAAATCTATATAATTTAATTATTGTAATAATGTTTTTATGAATTAAAGGGTATCATAATTATTGTATGATCGTGTTTTCTTGGTATTATTCGACGTAATATCGACATAAATTAATAATAACGATGCACCATTCCTGCGGCGTTTGATCTCTGTGAAGATCTAAGAGTTAACTCGAGAGTTATAATACAATTCTTAGAAAAATATTACGATTTACTATCCTACAAACTATAATACGACAACGTGACCGATACAGGAATAGATTCATAGGTATAATTGTCAGTCTTGGTCTCGAGAGATGTGTTGAGATAGCCTCACTCTGATATTTGTGTTTTGCAAATATCAAAAGAAGTTTCTGCGTCACGTATTATACGAAGGTGTCGGCCTGCCGGCATGTATATCACGGCACGAAAGGTAAGATTATGCTTGAACGTCAGAAAGAATTTGCAATCAAGCTTCGCAGCTTTTATCGCGCAAAAGAAACAAGTTACGACGAAACACATTTCTCGAAACCTGCCTCTTATACTAACTACCTTATCATATAGTTGCAAAGGAATTCAATCGAGTTTACATATATTCGAATACAAAAATTAACCCATTGCACTGATACACATCCTAACCAAGGTGTATATGCGGTTAATTAAATTTCTAAACCCTACGAACTATTCTTTTAATATCACAATCATTCACTGCGTAAAAATTCATATATGATTACGCTTATTTATATATATGTATATATATATACATGTGCATTTGGTACCGCATAAATAGTGTATAAATAGTGTAGCTCGTTGACCAAGATGATAAATTATAATACTATAAATATCTTTTTGAACGAATATATCGTTCAACAGGCGGCCACTAAACTTTGTATCCAATGGATTGCTGGCGAGCCGGCCGGTCGCGATATAGTTGACACGGTTCCGCCGTGGTTATGTGACCTCCGCGTATAAGTTGGAAGCTAGATTATGCCTCGAATTGGTAATTCATTCTATTCCGATTAATTCCCAATTTTTTTTAAATATCTCTCTCAGACTCACGTGCTCAATTAAAATAGTCTAATAATTCAATAATTTAATATAAGTTAATAAATAATTCACCTAACATATGACTACCTAACTATCTATAATAATCTTCAAGTTTTTCACAGACGAGTTTTATATAAACACCTAATATACTGATATCCGTATCGTGATTTGATCCTCCACTGGTATAAAATCCGTTGGTTATAGTCGGAACTTGAGAAGCTTTGCCATCCATGCACCACACGTGTCACAGGGTCGGTTGGTGCACTTGGGAAAAACAACACTGCAGGGTGCGTCGATATTCAGCAGCGAAAGCACGACACTGTGGCATTAAATATTGCCGCTTATTGTCGGTTGTCGACTAATGTTGCTCTGGGTTCTTTGCGATTGTTCGTTGCGGACGCGTTCTGACACCCGCAGGTGTTGTGGTGTTTAACGTCCAATTTCACGTACCGGAAGTTCTGCACATCATTGATCGGACTCACCTGGAAGTGAACGGATGTTGTTTCTGTATCTATTGGTCCACAGGTCTCATTGTCGGCACAGACACCAGTGTGACAGTCGCACGTCCGAATCACGGTGTACGTCGGGCGCCATACATCATCGCTGCTCTGTTGGGTCTTTGTTAACAGTTTGTGGACAGGGAAGGTCCGATTCTGCGGGATTTGGCAGCGAAATGCTTTCAGAAGGTCCATGTGTTTCAGGAACGCCGCTAACGCCGCGTCGTTCCCTTCAAAGGGAACCGGGATCGCTGTCGTTGACGTAGACGCAACTGCGATCAAAACCGCGATCACACAACCGGCGTGCATCGCAATCACGTTCATTATCACAGAAACTCAACAAGCTCGAAATTCAACTCGAGTGGAGCGAAGCGTGAGCTCTTCTTTTTTGCTTTCAGTCTATTTTCGGTTCGCTCGAGATTGCAAGCGATCCTTCTGTCAGATATGTGGCGGAGCGTTAATCCAAATTTCGTACAAAAAATCGGCGGAATTGGTTCTCTTCGGTGATCTCAACCGAAACGTTTTATCCAACACTTTGGAGATTTCTTTTTACGTTTCAAGAAATGAACGATCAACTGTACCGAGTTCTCTTTCGAAGCTTGAAGCACTCGAAGTCGCGCGCGTCTTTCTCACCGACCGGCTCGATGTACAATGATGCGTATCTGCCTGAGAACCATGGTATTTATAAGAGATCGAGGAGGGGCCGAACGGGGACAGGAAAAGGAAAATCGCAGGGTTTTTCGATTTCAACAAATTCAATGCGTTTCTCGATTAGGGCGGGGGAGCAGATGGGTCAAAAAACAAAACATCACAATTATTCCGAGAAAATAAGGATCGACTATATGCAGGCGGCTCTGAGTTCGCGGCACCTCGCTCACGCCCACGCGCTTCGGTAATTTTTAATGACAAATTACCGATACGCTTTCGCAAAAACGCAGTAGTTTGATGGATCAATTATTCTTCTGATGCCGGTTCAAGAAGTTTCCGTGCAATTGAATATGATAAATAATTTCATCAGATGTACGTAAATCGTTGACGATGTATAGACAGGTGTTATTACGTTTGATTAACATAGTAAATTGATAACCAGACTGGGCGAAGAATGTCAAATGTATGAAATTCATTCGTCTTCCCAATTTGCATTCGAGAATTTATCGGAGATAAGTGACAAGATCACCATATCGAAAGAGAAGATACGAAGAAATTGACCAATCAAATTCTGGGTATCCTGCTATTTCGGAATTAGTGATTCACAGCAGTGAATCACCAAGTGAAACTTGAAAGGGACGCTTCCTGAATTTCATGACATAAAATTAATAATCTCTCACCGCAGACAATTTCTGAGGGGAATCGCTTCGGTCAGGTCACAAAGACGCAATGAATGAGACTCATGCAGTGATCCCCTGGAAAGTGAAATACTAGCCCCGGATGTCGCCCTCGGTGACTCGATTCTGGAATACCGACGCTTGCATTCTCGAATAATTATGCGTGTATCCACAATTATGACACAGAGTTGGACATTATACCGTTTTACTGTTACTGATTCCTCTGTAAAAAAATAAAAAATAATAAAATACATTCTTATCAAAAGTTTCATTGATCCTAAAAAATTTTTATTTTGTCAAATTAACAGCAATACATTAATTCGCGGGACAGGAGAAAGATTTTCTAGTAGACAAATTTCTTCCAGCTCTGCATGACATCATCACTGAGGGAACCCCCGGCATATGACCCTGTGTCCCGGCGTCCAGATCGTCGAGATCGACCTTCGTGTTGGTTGATTCAACTGATTTTCTTCTTTTTCTTCATTGTTCAACTTCTATATTAAATAAGTAAAGCCACGATCTAATCCACGCGATCTCTTGGCGGGTATAAATAAACCCAAGCATACCCACGCAATTGGCAACGGTATATTTGAATAGCTGGAAATTCCAGCAGGTACAGTAGAAAGAAATAATAATAAAAATGAAAAGTAGAGGGAGATCTATTGCAAAGAGGAAAAGGTGTTATTCATCGTATTTTTTTTAAAGCCCTCTTCAAAATTCCCAGTTCAGTAAGTTCGTTGAGGTTCGTTGATCTGACCTTTACTATCTGTATATTCCTATCACTTACGTTAATCAAAATTCGTATTAATTCTTCTCTCGCAGATTCATCTCACAAACATAAGACCTATATTTGTAGGCTTTCTGCGGTTCTCCTCACGACTTTATCAGTAAATACGAAATCTTATTAGTTTTTCGCTTGCTTCAGTGCCTCTGTATCTTTACTTTGACCACTGCTGATTTAAACTAAGCAGTCTCGCGTTCCGTTGAAATACAACATTCGAGAAAATAGCATAACAATAATTACGTACAATTTTTAGAATTTAGGGATATATTCACGGGAGTTCACCACGAAACCAAAGAACATAGTCAAAAGTTGTACGTACAGTTCTGTGTGCTGTTAATTATAATTGTTGACTACAGTTGATGATGGATATGCTTCTCAATTCAGAAACGAATTGTGGTACCAATGACCGTTAATATGAGTTGAGAAGCGGGACTTTCCCGACCACTATATCAAATAAATAGATATTTGCATTGCAAACTCAATCGAATTGTATTTTTCAACCTACAGGTAGTCTGTTTCAATTGAAATGTGAAAATGCGATAGAATGTAAGGAAGAAATTACGACCACTTCCATACATGTTATTCGATTCAAAGAGTAGAGAATGTGTCAAAGTACGTAACAGGGTGCGGAAAAATGACAACACTCAATTTCGCCACTATCCGCTATTTGCAATTGAAAAAAAAAATTCCTCTGCAATGAAGCGCACTGGCGCCAAAGTCCTGGAAAGCCAACGATGCCCATAAACGACTATATATTATTCTGACACGCGTCACCGTCACCGCACCAAAGTGCGTACGCGGATAACACGGATTTTCCTGTACCTAATCTGATACCACGCGGATATCATTGTCAGACGAACTCTTACTTTAGATCCGTCTGTAGATCCTAATCTCACGTCAGTGTCAATATTCCTTGAGGAAGTTCTCTCAACAGTGAACAGCACGAATTTCCGGGACGAATTAGGACACAGGTACCTACTCGCGGATGATTCTACAAAAAAATCGTAATTCTTCGGGTATGAAGGAAAAAATGTGACCGCGATTGACGTGTGTCTGGTGTACCGGAAAGTGTCCCAAAGATAGGAACAAGAAGGGGCAAGTAAGGAACTAGTCAACCGCATGTACACAGTCGTGATTAATTCTAATTACGTACTTTGACCGAAGGATTGCAATAATTATAACTGAGATCTGGGGCTGGGAAAAAACACCAGGTTTTTGTGGAATCTAGTGAGACCTGCTAGTCGGTTATGGAAGTGCAGCAGAATAACGCGGGGACGATAATGCGGTTAGTACGTATACATACATCTTTGACTTGACCGTAAAACCCCTGAGTAACAGCTCTTCAATCTCAAAGTCCTTGCGATTACGAATCTAGCAAATGTTGGAAATTTGAATGTCAAAACCCTAGATCACCGTGTTGAGTTTACGGGATTCAGAAACGGTCTCGAACGTAGTATACTTTGACCCCTCCAATCAAATTCCCAATAAAAATTCGGATAAGGGAAATTTTTAAAGTCAGGTTTACTGGAAACAATTGTTAAATTCTGAGGATCCAAAAGATAATCGAATATGGCGCCCTACCGAAAGTGTTGATGTGATAAATTATTTTCTATATTCTCAAAGAAATCAGCATGTCATTCATCATATGATTTATCTTGTACATTAATTGATCATATAATATATATAAGAAATCTCTTAATAAATCATGTGGAAATGAATTATCAGATATATTGTATCAAAAATCATATGTTCAACAATATAGTTTATCATGTAATTTGATTTATAGTATATCTGACGCAGTATGCCTGCATGAGACTTTGTCTTTTATTTTGTCCGCCCTAATGAAAATGTCGATGTCAAGAATCATATGATATTCTGAAAGAAATCAACATGTCGTTTATCATGTCATTTATCTCGTAAAATTAAACAAATATATGGGGTATACCATGCGAAGCGGGCCGGTTTTCGGCCGAAGGTCGGCGAATTTGACGCCCGTCTAGAATCTCGTTCCTTACTACCTTGAAACAAGTTTTCCAAAGTTTGAGACCCTGATTGATATTTGATGCCCGTGAGTCACGATTGAAGGAACATTCCTGGAGTCGGTTTGATTCACTTGAAAATTTTACTGAACACAGTTCGAGGTGTCGCAAAAGTATGGTAAAATTTTCAGCAACTCGTTTTTTTCTATTCGTCGGCAATAAATTATTGAAAATATTTTTGGAAACAATAAAATTATTTTATGTCATCAGGACTATTTTTTAACTGTTTTGTATTAGTATTTGGTGTACGGACTTCATTTCAAGAAAGTCCCGGTAACGAAAAATTTTATTGTTCGTGACAAATTTTTTTCAATAATTTATTGCCAGCGAATAAAAAAAAACGAGTTGCTGAAAATTTTACCATACTTTCGGGACATCTCGAACTATGTTCAGTAAAATTTTCAAGTGAATCAAACCGACCCCAGGAAAGTTCCTTCAATCGTGACTCACCGGAAATCAAGAATCAATCAGGGTCTAAAACTCCGGAAGACTCGTCGCAAGGTAGTGAGGAACGAGATTCTGGACGGGCGTCAAATTCGCCGACCCTCGGCCGAAACCTGTCCCGCTTCGCATGGAATACCCCATATGATAAATCACATAGTAAATTCTGTAGGCACACCTCATCAGATATAATATGAAACAAATTACATGATTTTTTATACAATATATCTAATGCTTCGTTTCTACACATAGAATTGAATTCAATAACTCGAAAAATCCTGAGGTATCCTGATCATCGAAGAAACAAGAAAAGGCGAAATAAAAAATGTGAGAAAAAATGAAAAAAACGCTCTAGTGCAATGAATCCCAAAATTCATTTCCGAATTGAATTCTGTTAATAATAGAAAGAAGAAAAACAGTTTCGTTGAAAATAAGTGGACCCATTCACAGCGATATGATAACTGCTAGGACGATCATCCAGTATCACGCTACCGGCTATAATACTTGCATGTCGTGTACTATTATACGAGATGACTCACGTGGTACGATTCATTTTAATGTCTGTGATAGCGTAACAAAAGTGACAATAGGGACCTAGAATAATACTTTGCGCCGGGAGCTATAGACCAATTGTGAACTGATTTCAGCATCAACGTCATCATGCGGTGATGCAATTCAATAAGCTGGGTCGATTACAGGATTGAAACTCTGATGACGTCGATCATAGATTTCCGGTTGGTTCTCGGAAAAGCGTACCACAGGATGACGACATACAGAAATTGGAGCGGTGATAAGAAACGATTTGAATACCTATAACTAATCAACTGTCAAGCGGATCGTAATTGTAAGACATTTGAGTAATCAAAAAATAAGAATTAGATCGTAAAAGTGACAAAGTTGAATCCGTGACAACGGTTGAATGTTGAAAACGATGTTGATTGCAAGGCGAAGGAGACGCTTGCAGAATTGTAGACGGTTTTCGAATTGTAGATAAAGCAGAATAAATTGCCAGGTTTTGTCACTTCTGATGAAATCGCTAAGGATGTGAAGGTGAAATTTCGATACGAAAGTTGGTCCACGCCTTTTAGATCGTAAACGATCTATGGTATAGAAGTCCGAAGTTTAGAGGATTTTCATGTATTAGTATTGAAAATCAGAATTATTGTTCACTTATTATTATAATTAATGCGGAATTGATTAGGTATGTGGAACGAAATGTATGTTGCTATTGCGATCGAAAATCAAAATCAAAATTTAAGTCATTTTCAATGATGCAGAAAGGAGCGTAATCTGCAGGTGGAGTGTTTTTTTTTTTTTTTTAATTGACTCAGTATAATCCATGTAAAACAGCTGATGTTAAATATCTAATAGCCATTTAAAATAATTGCAGTCTATTTATACGAGGTCGATGTATACACAGCAATTCAGCAACAAGTAGTGGAAGACAGAGTAAGATATTGGAAATATCGAGTATGTACTGTGAAACTCATCAAGAAAATTTTAGGGGTGATTTTCGTAAATTTTTATAAATTTTGGACACAGCCAAAATTTAGGAATAACATAAGTCATATATTATATGTATAGTGAAGCTCCTTTTTCTAAGGAATAAATGTTATCTCTGCGGAGGGTCCTAATCAGGGACCGAAACGTTGGATAAATATTGTTTCTAATTATTGACCTACTCGCCAGTTACTACATCAACATTACGATTGTAATTTTTTTTTAATCCCAGGACTTCCCACGACGACATTTTGCATAATGATCGTTCAAATATTAATGCATGATTGTTCAAATTGCTCCGACCGCAAGGAAACAATCGAAATAGTATTGCTGTTTAGAGGATACTGGATGTCCGGATGCGTACAAAAAATACGTTGACAGGACATAGAAAAGTTTTTTCACGGTTGCGGAATTACCGGTCGATTTTGAAGGTCTCTTAGGTAGACTTCTTTTTTCGTAATTCTGATTAACTGGTAATTTTTATGTTCTGTCCATCGGATTTCAACCAGTCAAAGTGAATGTTGAATCCTGTAGCTCACTATCAGTGCCTCTATTTATAAACAAATTTCGGCTTCACCTTTTCAACACTTTCAATGTATACCTGTATCATGATTGTATGCCGTACATGATTTATTGAGTTTTGGTGCAATTGGGGAGACAAACAGATTTACATCGATCATACATTTGCTTGTCATTTAAATAATAACAAAAATAATAAAAGATGTAATATTAGTACGTGTCCTAGACGTTATGAATACATCGATGTGTAAAGAACCTGACTGGTCCCAGCTAGTCGTAGGTATGACGTCAAAGAATTCTTTCACGTCAAACGTGATATATTACAATTAGTATTTTTTACAACCGATAACTTAGAAAGTAGTTTGCTGAAATAGTAATCAGGAGATACCACAGGAGATGTGGAGGCAATGTGGGAAGATTTGGATTTTTTTTCAAATTCCACACTCGACTCTGTGTGGATGATGTCGTGGTCGACCTCACGACGATCATAGTGTGCTTCGAGGCGCCGAGGCTTTTGAAACATGTGAAGAAAATTAGCGGAAATAAAACTGCGGAATTTTCCCTTCCCGAGTCATGGATACATTCATTCACTCGATTCTCTCTTGGATTTAGCGTTTCCCGACACAACACAGCCGTAAGTATTCCAGTCATAACAGGTACTCGTGAATCGCCCACAGCCACAGCGGCCGCGGCTTCCGGTCCCGTCGTGGATTTCTATATATACCTACTCAATGACACACCGGCGCTCGTAAGAGCCACGAGCCGCTGCAGCGCTCTTGGATTGACACATTCATTGCTGTGAGGTGAATCAGTGACGTGCGGGGGTATCCCTGGAGCGAGAGTATTAACCGTACCCTCCTGAGATCAATTTTATAACAGTTCCTACAACACGCTGCACAACATGATCGTGATTACAGCGTAAGGTCCGGACAACCCCGTTTAATGAGAACCAAGGTGAGCCTAGCGCGGGCTTTGCCGTTTCCCGCGTAAAAGTGGAAGGGATAACCGCTAGGACTGACACGCGAGGCTACCACGGAGTGGGGATAGGACACTAGGGAGAGGCGACTCTGGGCGGGAAAATCGCGATTTCGTGCTTCAGCTCATACAAGTCTTCTCCCTGGCCTTGTGTACGATTTTATTGGTGGTGGTCTTGAATTGAAGATAAAGGATGTACCTATGCTTTGTATTTCGTGGGATTCCGAAACAGAATGCTGCTATCCGTTATATGTATAGCGACTGGTAAAACCAACTTTCTACTTACTTTAGGCACCATTTTTTTTTTCGTTTTTTTTTTTTTTAACAACATTCCGTCGATATGTATCCGACGCGGGATAATTTTAGCATCAAAGTTTGAGAACTATAACCTTGTTAGATTACGCATAGTCAGACATCATAAAGTTGAAGGTCAATATTCTAATCTACAGTCGAGCAGTGTTTGTTCGATAATTGAATCTGGCCAGTACAGCGACGCCAATCCTGTCCACGCTTCTCACAGCAATAACACGAGTGAAGATTGAACGATCGGTATATAGTTATGTTTAGACAATGTTATGAATGCAATTATTGTCGCAATTATCCGCGGAGCTGTGTAATTAAATTACTCAGATATGTATAAACCCTTTTCTAACAACAATTGTTCTCTGAATTTTATATAATTTTTTTCAAAGGAAGCATTGAACATAAGACTATATTGCGAGTGCACTTGTGATACGGAAGTGAGTGTGAGCATTTTTTATTACGAAACTAATAGAAATCGTATTGAATATGAAATCAGCAGACTTGATACGTAATAGGTTACAGAGCACGATTAGAGTACATAATCATTACTAACTGGAGGCGTTTACTTTTTTTTAGCAAAAACGGCAAGTACACATCTGAGCATAATTCATTCATAGTAAACAAACTATGGTTTACTGAACTTGTCCAGTGACTTGCGATGGTAAAAGTTATTTTCTCCTCCTCTTTCATCAGTTTACTGTTGTCGCAGTCTATAAATCATCTGATTGTCCAGCTAATTCACTAGCAATATATACAGGGTGAATCCCTAACGATGGAACAGTCTGAAGTTGGCTAGAAGCGGGAAACAAGCTCTTAGACAGTTGAGTGTAGTTATAGAATAAGGGATAAACAGAATGATATCACGATTGCATCGTGTGTTCATGCTCTGAGTGAGAAATACACCCAGGGAAATTGAATCTGAAGCGCCCGGAATAGGCAACTGAACATACACCTGTAAAACATTGTTGTAACAATGCGTTTTTTGCGTCTCCTCCTTTTCACTGATTGTAAATTAGATTTGTGTTACGTGGTATTACGGCAAGAATCGATTCTCCTAGAAATATTTTAATTCCAGACGATGTCCGATGACTGTATTTGACGTAAAACGTTTTCTATAAATAGTATATACAACTGAAACTCGTTTAAACTATGAGCTACAAGCATAAGCAGTATACCGAGGTGCCGGGGGTTTCCCGATATATGTATAGCTACGGAGGTCATAAGTCCTTCTCAAGTCCTATTAGCCGTTCTCCAAACTGGTTTTATCCTGGTTTCATTATAAATTTATGCACAGAAGCAATTTGTACACGGTGTTGAATCTGACTTTATAATTTTCCCTGTGATTGTCTCTTTCCGTTTGATCACGCCACACGTAGCCAAAGCGTATAGTCGAACCCCGTCAAGCTCAGAGGGTATGATTTTCATTGTTAGGATAGGTCTAATAGTCTTGACCACGTATTTGAAAATAGCCAAACTTATAATTATGTTGGCGGTATAGACAAACTTATTGCTGCTAGATGTGTTTTTGTTTGGCCATTAGCCTGATTATTGTTTGAATCAGCTTCAACAAACAAAGAAACGCCGACGGGTTCAGCGCTGTGATGACAGGTTTCCGTGATCCACCTCATGCACCAAAGAACAACATGAGTGGCGCTACGATGCTGGCAAGAATTTTTGATAATTTGCCAGTGAGTTGCGCTATATTTATTACCACTCGAAGCTAGACTAGCCTGGCGTATGTATGTCGTAACTTTTCTTATCACGTATATCGTCAGCAAGCAAAGCCACGACCTAGGTCAATCCTTAGCAAGTCATACTTAAACAATGGCGTCACTTTTAATCTGGGGACATCTGGAATTAGGTGAATTTGCTGCAACACAGCTACAACATTACTGTCGAGTTTTTGTTTGTTTGTATTGTTTATCTTTTGTGATTAAACAATATATATATGTATAATTCTTTTATCTGGATATCAACTAAATTTTAATTTCTCAAACGACAATAATAATGCTAATGATCATTAGCTAAAAAATTGAGGAAAATATGCGGTAAAGAGTAGAACAGAAAAATCCTCTCCATATGATTTAATAAGCGGCAAAGATGCGCCTGACCGAACTGTGAAGGACTGGGCCACAGTCTCAAAAAATAGTAACCCTACGGTGCTTCGGGAGAGCCAGGATGCGATCTGGTTTCCTGTGATAAAGACTTATAACGAGCCACGCATCGTGAAGAACGGCGGGGAGGATCGAATACTTCTTCTTCTTCTTCTTCTTCTTCTTCTTCTTCTTCTTCTTCTTCTTCTTGAAATGACAAAAATTCTATTATTTTCGCCCCACCACTGTAACAATCCTTTCTAACATCATTAAATATCGCCTAATAATCGCCTAAATCCCTTCTTACCAGGTTCAGGGATCAAAAAGACAATATATATCTGATCCAATCATCAGGAATTTCACCTACCTAGAGAACACGATTACAGATCTTCGTGATCTCTACTCTCGTAGTTTGTATAGAGTATTTACCATAGTTACATTGCCTTTTGAATTCAGGATCGACTCCGACCGACCTGCAGGAGGATATCGACGGGTCCTGAGGAAATAGACGTAACTCAGAAAACTGTATAGCAAGTGCATACGGAGCTCTATACTCGCCTTGTAGAGGCTGATGGTCAGGCGTAATATCAGGAATGAGACGTTGATGAACCGATGAACCAATACAGGTTCATTTTCTAATAATTCGATAAGATTCAAGTAGAAAATATCATTCAAACACCGACCATGAATACTGACGCATGAGTAATTGTGATGTGATTTCGCAAAATCTTATTCGCGAAAGTGTGATGTAACAATTTCCTGTCGGATATAATTATGCACTCGTGGAGAATTTTAAGAGGGAACAAAGTAGCCTAATACGGCGATCCTATGCATACCGAAGTGTGTGGCTCATCGGTCATATGATATGTCAACATGATATCTTTACATCCAATTACATCAATGAGACGCGTCGTTCATACAGTTTACAAGATTTCAATGTTCGCATATCCCTTCATCATTCGCATTGCAAAACTGCAGTTTGTCCCAGGAAAAAAGAAATGTGTATTCTACAACGATGCCGTGCAACATTCCGTGGTATAAGCTGTATATTCCTTTTCGTCCGACCCCCCTTGAAAATGCGTCTTTTCATACATGCGAAGCCCGTGGAATCTGAGTTATTGTGACCGCTTGGCGAGCGGGCGCACATTTCCATTACAGCCAGCTTCGAGCGGGCGGAAAGTATGAAAAGGCGTGGTTTCAAGGGGTGGGGACGAAAAGTATCGTGTGCACCACGGGCGGCTACCTTCGCACTCGTGAAATCGCCTTCTTTCCGCCCTTGATACACAATGTACTATTTTATAACACGTGCATGAAAATTGGGGTATTGCATGACAGTTAAGCGGGAAGAAAGTCGCCGATTGCATGCCGGGACTGTAGGGTGCGGTTTGCGCATGCGCAGTACGCCATCTTGTTCGTTTTCGTCCCTTGGGAGTTTTCAATTCATTTTCACCACACCTGCACAGAAAGTACGACTTTCGGCCCGTTGCGTGAACGGGAATTCGGACTTTCCGATGCAGAGAGTGGTGAAAAATAGTATACTACCCACGGGAGTGAAAAAGGTCATCCCAAACTGCGTTTTTGCAATTTCACATGGAGTTTGGAAGAGACTACTTTCCCTCCCTAGGTGTGTAATATACTATTTCTCTTTGACCGAGTAATCCCATGTCGCCCACATACTTATATCTAACGATTCGTGCTAACTTCATTGCAAAATAGGAATCGCCTGCAGCTCGACGCTGATGCAATCCGATGGGGACGAATTGTATGCACGCTACCACACTTGTATTAGAAATTGAACGTTTTTAATCCAGCTTGGTATGAATATTTTGGAGTTTTGTATCCCCAAACTCTGTCGGAATGGAACTGACAGACGGATGAGTAACATTCTTACATAATTGTTTCAATTTTAATTGGATATGAATTTGTATAAACTATTAAATTTATCTGTCACTTGATCCACGCTTATGAATCAGCATTCTAACTCGTTAGACACGACTTACACGTAGGTGATGTCTCGAAAGTCCCGGAGAATAATTGTCGTGTCGTTTTCATCGGTATAATGAATCAACTTCATAAGAAAAGTGCATTGTGTCGACTGATCAAATGGTGTTCCCCTGACAGTGGTTGCAGTGCTGCAGTTGTGACGTCTGTTAGTTTTGTCCAACTTCACGCAGATTTCATATGCCTGCTTAAGAACATGTATAAGAACTGAGTAGAATCCTACAGACTCCAAACGATATCTATTCTCAAGGATATCGAGATTGGATGAAGATAAAACGAATAGATAGGGGAGAAGCGGCTACTTTGACACACCTATCGGAGATCCGCCATAAAAGATATACGTCGAAATAGACAAGGAAAAATCACAAAACGATGGGTACATATCGCAGGCTACACAGTGAGACCCCTATTCCCCTAAAAGTACCCTATTTTTTTCCTCCCTTGAAAGCACCCTAAAATTGAGGGTTTCTACATGAAGATGATTCTTGGCTGTTTGAGTTAACTGAGGCGGGATGTACTCTTGGGTGTAACAGCCATTAGTTTTCAGAAAATTTCTTTATTTTTGGCGACGTTCTGGTCGAAGAAATTTTTTGAAAGCTAAGGGCTGTTACACCCAAGAGTACATCCCGCCTCACTCACCTAAATGTACACTAAAGCAGACCATTTTCCCCTAAAACCACCCTATTTCTGGCAGATGATAGTTACGTTATTTCGAGTTTGGTATTTAAATTTCGCGGATCTGCTCGTATATCGGAATTCGCATGTCTTAGGCAGAGTCTAGCTTACCGACTTGACACGCGCGGCACGCCTGTGCTCGCGTGAGCTTGCAAGGGGTGACCAAAACCTGAGAGAAACAGTTGTCCTTTATAATATGTTTTATTAGTTGGTACTCAGTGTCTCAGTTAAGTTAACTGATCTTTACTTTTCAATAAGATCTTTATCAAGCTTATACATCCAATTTTGTTCTATTTTGTCATATGCATATTGAAATATGAGAACCCTAATACCCCCCTATATTTGCATGACCTTTCCCCTATTTCCCCTAAAATGAGATGGAGTGACCGCTGTGAAGCCTGATATCGTCATTATGCTTTTTTGTCAGTATATGGGGTTGAGAATCGTAAATTATTGTTCATTTAGATTTGGAATGTGCTGGATAGGGATTTGGCCGGATAACCGGATACTCGGTCCCACACAACACACGATATCCAGTGGATGATCCTATGTAGGTCCAACAAATATCCAGGATATATGAAATATCCCTGCGATGTTTGGAATATCCAAACTCCATCAAATATTGTGGGGACATCCATGAATCATCCAATTATCATGCATGTCTTGCGAGGATATACTGGGACCTAAAAACCTGATTCACGTATCCTTTTCCTTGAAAACCTTTACGTGCCGCAATTTTCGATATATTTTTGTAAGTCCTCACGATAGCCTCTCAAAGTCCCCGAACGTATTTTGGAATGTCCCGAATGGTCCGAAAGATGTCTCAAAATGTCCTATGGATATCTAATCAAAACATCCTCAGGAAGGTCCAAGGGGCGGACATCTGGGGATCCATAGTATATCCAATGGCCATCCATAGGACTATTCTGGACATTCCATGGATATCCAGCATATCCCGAAAAAATATCCAAAGGATATTATAGGTACGTCATTGTGTTGTGTGGGATGTCCGGCACGAGAAAATCGCCTAATGTTGGATTTTCAATATTATACGAGTTCAAACATTGAAGTGTGAAACCGAGGATTTTAATTTCTTTGCAGAATCGGTAACAAGTACATTACATCGTTTGAGCATTATTTTTCGGTAACCGCGTGATTCAACGATGACGCGACATTGTGATGTCGTGCTAAAAGTTCACTAAATTATGGTATTTTCACTTGAAGATTCAATCGTTGATTTAAAAAATTTGGTGCAAAGGGGTAGTTATTCACCTGTAAAATAGTAGAGACAGTCATCTTATGAAATACCTATGAGATAGATGCCTATACGAACTGGTTGTGACATATGAAGTCGTTGGGACGTTTTTTTTCTTTTAAAGGCGTAATAAGAAAGTTTCCACGTACAATTTGTGTGACGCATCCCTAATAAAAATACATTTATACGATTTTATGGGGATTAAGAACACATTCGCGAAGTTATTGCGTAACATTTGTACCCGGATTTCAACATGCAGTTTGAAATCATAAATGAAAAACCACATCCAGGAAATACAAGTGCTACACCCAGTACTGGATTAAGGGGGGGCTAAGGGGGCTGTAGCCCCGGGCCCCGTCAGAGGAGGGGCCCCCAACTCCCAGTTTTTCATTAAAAAAAATTTGGAAAAATGGGAAATTTTGCGGTTCTACTCGTATTATTACGAACACTTTTCTGAGGGAGGGGGCTTCAAAGAGGCATCAAGCCCCGGGTCACTTGTAATGTTAATCCGGCACTGGCTATACCAAGGAGTTGAGACTCTCTGAGACATTGTGAATACATCATTTCCGGCGGAGTTCCTTCGACATGATCGATGCAGACTCATCTCGTAATTCCCAATATATTTTTCGCGAGAGTGCAATTTGTAGAGAATAAAAGCACGGAATGTAGAGAGGCGCGGTCTCTCGCTTCGCCAAACACGTGTTTGATTGGGTGAATCATTTGATCCGGCGAATTCTTTCGCTGCCGAAATAATTAGTGAATCAACGAAATAGGAAAGAGCGGTTCAAGAGAGATACTCCATGACCTTTCAATTCCATGGCGTAAGAGACGTTGTTAGTACAATTTTCACAGCACATCAATGAAGGATGTGGTTAAAGATGAGATATAACGCGTGCCAGACACGTGGGGAACGAGAAATGAGAGACGCGTGTTCGTCACTCGTCAGCGATGACGTATATTCGGGTAAAGAAATTTCCCCATTCCCACTACTCCCTATATGCTGCAGCTCTCGAAGTAAGCCGCTATAACCCACGCCCCGTTCACGAAGAGTAACACATGTAACTGTGAGGCGCGATAGTGAGAGAGCCGTATAAATAATATCAACCTCTGGACGATCGACTAGTTTTACTCAGAACTTCGAACCGGGATCACCGCTCGTGTCTCGTCTCTACCAAATTGTTTTCTCAACGAGATATTTCCGAGGTAATTAATTACACAACTCTGGGATGATCAGTTGGAACTGAAAAGACAAACTGATCTGCAAAATGAACAAATTAGTCTTCATAGTTTTATTCGCACTCGGAATCAGTGGGACTACTATTGCAAGGCACCGCAAACGGTAAGCAAATGTTCAATTATGTAAGCGTTAATTGATCTATAATTACACAATCGATCCATCTCCATGTAAAAATCGTTGAAGTTAACCGCATCATGCATGTAGATTAGTTCTGAGTGTAATTAGTCTTTTGATTATGAATCCTGATTACAGCTCCCTGGCGCCACTACATTAATATCATCATACCAATTATTCGACAATTTTGAAATAAACCCTGCGTCTAAATTCTCATCCGAAAACTTTTGTTCATATACTTTTGATATGTGAAAGAATTCCTATAAGTTTATTCCAATACCGTGTGAGACAAAAGCTTAAAAATATTTTTCGAAGTTCCTATGTGTTTTTTTTTTCTGACTGCCGAAATCTGCTGGGATTGATTTTGAACTAGAAAGTAAGCTAATTAATTGCTGATCAATTTTTCTTTACGCACTCTAATATTACAGACACGCGACCAGCCACGAAATGCATCAATTTGGCGAACACATGCAGCTGATGAGGAGATTTCCGTGCAAGACACCTCAACTCCGAGTTATCCCGGTTAAAGAACTGATAGAACATCCCGACTCCGACGATAAATTTATCCCCCTTGGAACGGTGTTGGCTCGATGCGACGAATACACTGGCACCGGCTGTTCCCTTACTCAAGTTTGTGGGCCAAAAACTTGGCAGGTGGTTCAGCTTTACTTTGTGGTTAATCCGGTGTCCGATAAGTCCCGTGACAAACGCTACGAGATGATCGAAGCTCTTAATCACACAGAATGCGAGTGCATACCCAAGCAATAGTCGCGTTGTTGTGGTCTTGATTTGCAAATGACTGTGGATTGTCAACCCCAGTACGAGATATTTTATATTTACAGACAACAGCACAACATCATTGAGAAAATATATTATTCAAATGATTCTTCCGGTGCTATTAATATGAGTTTAGAAAAAAAATGACTTGAGTGCACATTCAAGGTCTTCCTTACAGCACGGATCGTCTTCAAAATACTGGACTCGACTGACCCTGTTCACACTTTTCACTATCGTCATTCTTTGTACGTCACAATCCACTAAATATTTTGTTCATTAGCATAGGTTCTTCATAAATATTTTCTATAGATAACTGAAGTGTATGTGTGCTATAGTATATATATTTTGACTGATTGAAAACTTACTTATTTGAAACACATATCCATCGTCGCATTTTTAGATTACACCCAATTTCCCTGGATTTCAGATCCGTTCATTATTGTAGATATGAGTATTTAGATACAAATCAACATTTTTGTAATAATAGTTTTTTAGGCACGATCGTAGAAAACGGAGTGCCTTATACATTCGCCATCGCAAAAAACGTCGGATCGAGTAAAAGTTCTGGAATCATGTAGGGAGCACGTTTTGGCACCCGGGTAGTCGTTTTCGAGCATTTTCAAGAGTGTTGTATGTGACCCCCCCATTTCTTGTAAACCCGCTATCATCCAAACTGCAGAACCGATCCTGATGAAATTTGCAGAGGATATTTCTTTTGCCCTGAAGATGTCAGAATTTCTTTGTGTACCCGATGCGACTTCCGGTTCAAAAATGGTGATTGCTGACTTTGTCAATTTTGAACGTACAATAGCGAGCTTTGGAATACAGCCTCCTGATCACAAATCAAAATTTTGAGAATTTTTTAGGATTTTTCCGGCACCTGCTTCTCGGTGTCAAATCATTGCAGTTGCTTTAAACACGCGATCTGCCAAACCGGTGAACCGATTATGATGAAATTTGTATTGAAGACTGTTTTCACCCTGCAGATGTCAAAATTGTCTTGTGTACCCGATGCGACTTACGGTTCAAAAATGGCGATTGCTAACTTTGTCAATTTTGAACATACAACAGCGAGTTTTGGAATACAGCCTCCTGATCACGAATCAAAATTTTGATAATTTTTGATAATTTTTCCGGCACCTGCGTCTCGATGTCAAATCGTTGAAGTTGCTTGTAAACACGCTATCAGCCAGACCGTTGAACCAATTTTGATGAAATTGGCAGAGGATACTTTTTTTACTCCAAAGATATGCAAATTTCATTGTAGACTCGATCCGACTTGCGGTCGCTAGCTTCCTCAATTTTGAAGTTACGAGAGCGGTCCTTGGAATACGGTCTATTGGCTTCGAATCAAAATTTTGAAATTCTTGGGGGATTTTGAACACTATTACAAAACAAACTAGCACTGTACGATCGTGCCTTACGCAAAAAAGCGATGAGCTTTTTGGCTAAAACGGGCTAGTTTATAATGATATTTGAGTTACAAGATAAATGTTTCCCTGTACGGGAGGACACTAGAACAGGATATGTCTATCTCCTCGATAAATCCGGAAGTATCTTTGAATTCGCAGGATATTTTTTTTCCAAGATTTTTCGTTACTTCCGAACAAATTTCGTTGAGAAGGCAAGAAGAATAGCATCTTTTTTCAAATTTAGAACTAATCTCAATCATTTTGAATTTCATACAAAGATCGAAAAACTATGATGACATGTATGAAAAACCCTTACCTCGAAAAACGGTCGGCAGATGAAAAATTTCATCTCCGATACCCTATGGTCTGGAATGGTCTGGAAGTTTCGTAGAAAATTATTCTAAAACAAAAAAGTATTGGTATTCATAACGACATTTTTCGTCTATTTAGTCACTTAAAAAAGAAAATCAATCTTTTTAACGGTACATTAGGAGGACATCGAATACTGATTGCGAAATCTCTTGTTTGAACATGCGGTAAATATATATTATAAAATTCTACGAATCATCTTATATTGTTAGTGATCATAGGCAAAATCTATGTAGGTATACACCGATAAATACCCAATTCGGCCCACGTTTTCCTAAACGGGGGCTGTTTTGTGTCATCCACTGGATTTTTTAGAATTTTTTCAGATTTTTGAAAAGGGGCATTCTCAATCAACTACAAAAATTCATAACAAATTAACGGTTTCATGAAAAAAAAAAAAAAAAAAATTTAGGACGCGTTTTTTACTGAGTAGAATCTTAGTAGAATTACAATTGTAATGGTTAATGGATTTCGGTTCAATTATTGATTTTTTTTTAATTACAAATTACAGCTGTAATTTGTAATGGAAATGTAATTAATTACACCATGTTTAATTGTTGCTGCTGCCCAACGCTGTTATTACGTAATCCAACATACAATCCCTTCTGAACCGATAATGTATTGCAAATTCAAACTAAGTAACGAAGTGATTGTGGTTTGGGCTGAGAAAACAGACATTTGATAAATTGATAAATCATCGATATTGTGGAAATAAAATATTTATTCGAAGTGGTCAACAATTTTCTTTTGTTAGCTGTAAATGACGAAGAATTTACCAGTCATTACAATTGTTTTTAATTTTAGCAGCGATGCACATAAAAATTACTTGATGCATTTATCATCAATATCACAGTGTAGAAAGTAAAACGTTTTTTTTTTTAATTTCGAATGATTGCAAAGAATTCTGAAATTTTCTATGACCCAAACACTTGCTAGAGGCTTAAGAATTAGAATCAACTTCATAATAATTTTCAATCTTCCGACTACAAAAATATTTTAATACATATACATATGTATAGGGGAGAGTGGGGCACAACGGGTCAGTTTTCACTTTTCGATTCATTTAATTTTCTTGGAAAGATATTTGAATCTGTGACCAGGTGGAATTCATGACTCAACTCATTGGCAACAATGTTCAAAAACTAAAGTTCCGATATCTTGCATAGAAAAAATAAGAAAAATGCATTTCCAAAGAAGAAATTTTGATCCACGGGGTACTACGGGTCATCCTGGAAGTGAGCAGAAATTCAATTTCAAATAGGTAAGCACCTAATGCCTCATCTAGTCCAGTCACTCAATCAGTCGAAATCATCGAATCAGGAGTTTGGGTTTGTGACGTTTCTTTTATAAAAACAAAATTTAGGAGTTGAAGCTGCGATTCGCGATAACGAACTGTTTACTGGGGATCATTTTGAATGTTCATTAGTGAAAAACCTGATCGGATGATGAAAATGTGAAATTTCCATGCATCTTAAATGAATTGACCCATAGTGCCCCACTCTCCCTAGGCATAATTAATAGAAGTGCACATCTTTTCCTTTAAACAGCTACATATTGAAAGTGATATTTGTACCATTCAACCAAACTTATAAAGCTAACGACTTACAACACTACATTGATTGAATGTTTGAACAAAAGAAAGTGAAACAGATAAATACATGCACTTTTTTTGTACAAATATACCATCATTTATATCACGACGTCGATATCATATTCAAGTAGAATAGAATGAAATGAACAATAGCAATCACATTGCAGTCTTTTTCTCTATTTTTACTGCAATAAAGCCAACTTATGACACTACATTAACGAAATATAATACAAACTTTTGTCCTTTTCTTCGGTAATTCGAAAAGTGCATGGCACTTTTAATAGCACGTAAACCATGATATTCGTGAATTTCATACAAACTTACAATACTGACGATCTATAGATATATCATTCTAACGGTGTATTGCGTATGACATGACGTACGTACTACTCATGAAAACTTAATATTACAGCAGTTATGTCACTATGGATCGATAACAGTTTTCAATAACCAATAAAACAACGTAAAAGTTGATATGCACTTTTTGCATTTTTTCAACGGAATATTCGACATGGTATTCAACTCAGAGTGTTGAAAGATTACTTATAAATTCAGAGACTCATTTACTTGCCTGTTTCAACATACATGGTTATGAATTTGATGAGTTTTTCCCTCACATGGTTCATTGAATGTACTTCGCACAGTTTCCAAATAAATAGGATCCTGTTTGTCCAGTATCATTGTTATATCAATCTAAGAAATTTAAAGCGACATCGTTAACGTTACAAACAAATAAAAAGGTGCCGACTGATTATCAATTACTTTTTTTCAACTGATTAATAAAAAAGGAGTTGAAAATGGTGACGTCAGTATTATTTAGATCTTCTTCTTTTACATTAAACTTCTTTTTTAATCAAAAATTAATGATCATAGGTTTTATACAATTCCAACTGATATTAGACTTTCAGGAGGCAATTTGGAGCATACTGAATCATTCTGTACATAAATTACTATTCCTATTAATTACTATTCCATCCTTATTACTATTCCGTCGCATTGATAGGTACAAGAGAAAAATTATCAAAGGAATACATCTTCAGTTTAACTTCGAGATAGGACTTTTCCGGAGTCAATATTTATATAAATTTGGTACCGAACAAATATACTTTGCATCCGTAACATGAAGCAGCACACCAACAGTTTCAATATCGGTTATGTTCACAGCTATTACCTCAGTATTTATTTTTGTTACTTTTTTCATTGTTTCTGCAAATCCACTCGATGTGGTTTGTACAAGATTGCATAAGACTAATAGTTGATTTCTCTCTTGGTCAACAACGAACTTGATAATTTGTATGTAATCCTTGTTGGCGAGTCGTGCAAATGAATTGCAAGAACGCGAATTCTGTTCTTCGCAAGAAGCATATAGACAATCGTTTTTCACAATTCTCATGTAAGTGGATGTGCTTGGCGATAGTTGGAACTCGTCAAGTAACTGTTTGTTTACCGAGTTAGTGCTTCCAAAAAATGTTATCCCGCCTATCTGAAGGCATTTTCTTGTTTGTGACTTAGCTGAGTCTGAACAATACTGTTTCACAGTGTTCGAAGAGTGTGGGTACAGGTGTGTTTCAAGAACATCAATGGACCGTTGCATATTCAGGTACCGGAGTATTTGATGATTGACTCCTCTGGCACACTGAATTGCACTGATCAATTGATGTTTTTCAGACTCGAATGGAAATGTAGAATGTGCCCATAATGGCCCCCAATTGTAAACACTTCTCGATATATGCAATAGCTGGTGAACATTGTACGTCATTGAACTTTCTGAATAAATTTCCTCTACTCCGCAAACAAATTCGTGGAGCATTCGGTCAGCATTATCTAATTCCTTGGATGTTATGTCAGTTTTCAACAATATGTGTAAACTTTCAACAAGTAGGCTCCAGTGTTTCAGTACCTTACTATTCATCACTGATTCAAATACCGGTATACTATAATATAGGAGCCAATTCTCCCACTCGCGTGCTTTCCAGTGAGCTCTGTCTTTTAGGGGCCTATTCAAGCGGCCAAGCTGGTCAGGTGCTCTGATTTGGGATAAGCGTGACTCAAGAATCTTGAACTCAGCCGGAGAAATAGATTTAATTGCACTTTCTGTCATCTGCTTTACAACGCCAAGAAGCCAACAATGCAAATAATCGGGAACGAAACCTTCAATACAGTCGAAACAGTTTAAGTTTATTAGCGGGGTAGCATTTCTGACACCTAGAATAGGGAGTTCTTTTTGCACTGCTTCTATCATGTGGTTAATCGTACTTTTACTGTCTCTATTCTCCACACTATAATTCAATATAGGATATCGCATGCTCCCATCAATCCATTTCCCTGGGTGCAGGCACCAATCGCACCCAAAGAAAGCGTTAAATTGCATCGTTCCGTTCATAGGTGCACGAGCAATGGTATCTACACAGCAGATTAATGCATACAATTTGACGTTAACTGATTCTCCTCTGATAGAGCAAGGTATTCCTGTACTTGAAAGTTCGTTCATTTTCTCAACAAATGGATCTAGAAATACGCTCATCTGAGGTTTACTTTTCCCAAACCATAGGCCACATACTATCAAGTGCTTGGATCTACATTCAGCTGGCAATTCATTAATCATAATGTATATGGGCCAGATCGAATAGGTCGAAGACTCAAATACTGGCGCTCCATTTGTGTTAAATGCCACGGTAGCGTACTGTTGTTTTGTAGCCGCAGGCAAACTATTGACAAAATTCCTATACAATTTTCCGTCATATACATCTTTGAAGTGTCCTTTTTCACATTGTCTTTCTTTCATTACATAGCTGTAGTGGTCATCATATGCATTCAAATAGTCAGCCACTGCATCTGACGGATCAATAATTGCAAAACAATTTGTGGATGATGAACTCGCTACATCGATAACCGCGCTACAAATCGTGCATTTTGCCGTTTCATTTAGTTCTAATAATTTACCGATATACATGGTACAATGCGGGCAAGTTGCGTGAAATTCCGCGTTATCATTAAAATTGCAAAATTTGTCGATTAAGTAGCGTGATTCTGGCAGTACTGGCATAGCAAATATACTATTAAGTAGCTTCATCACATTCGACGTTGATGTTAACGGTAATTGATTAGCTACTGAAAACTTGAGGACCATTAAAAGCAGCTCTGCGGGGCTTCTTTCCACTGGCGTTGTTATAGTATCGCAAAACCCTGGAGATTGTAATAAGTCTTGAAGATTGTTCGGTTGGCTGTGATGGATCAGGGATGAATTAAACTCTTCATCATCGCTGTCTATCTCATTTTCACTTGAGGCCTTGGCATCAGATGTCATAGTCTATAAATACAAATTATCATACAATTACTTTTCAATCTTAGGTTCATTATTCAATACGTATGCAATCCATGTACAATTTTCGATTGACAGATGGTGAATCTAACAATTGTTTTTCTTATATCAAGGTATTTACTCTTCGACAATTGAGCTTCTTGACCAAGCAAAAGTGGATATAAAACTTTTACGAAAATCTATAAATTATACGCTACTCCGCGATTTCACTATCACTGTACTTTTCGATTTGATTATTAGCCTGCAGACACACAAAACGCATCAAACGTTGTTGTTATTTGATTGGCGATGACGGGAAAATTACATAACTCAAAAAAGGTCGTAATATTTCAACATCAAATATCTCTGGAATGTTTATGTATCGTAATCATAATTGAAACTACGAACTCACCACGCAGGGTTCCTCGTTTGGATTTACAAACGGTACAGGGTCATCCCGTGCTTCGTCATGCCTACGTTTTACAGCCTGAAAATATATTCATTCAAAAGTATGTGTAAAGTATACATGTGATTGATCATGATTTACTCAATTTATAAATGAATCTGTCAATGAGTGACTGACGAATGATCGTTCATTTATTGACCTAATAATAGATTACAAAATTTTCATTGACATTTCTAACTCGCAGTGACGCGGTTAACAATTCTAAGACACCGTCAACAAACACTATGAAGACTAAATTTGCTGTTCAGTAGAGAAGTGAAGGTTGTTCATGTCCTCCGTCACAGATGAAGGACATTCTCTTCTTACTTGTCAGGCGGCAATGTGAGTCCTGAGATTCGAGTGTTTTGCAGCAGAGCGAGCCAAGAACCAATGATATGACCTGGCGTTATCGTCAAGTCCTTCGTAGAATGAAATCGCTTGTCTTATAGCATAGCAGAGCAAGCCAAAAGATGCCATAAAGAGGGCAAGGACTGACATCGCACTCTCACAGAGTGAACGATGCAGTTGGGCAATTTTCTGCTGCGCTACACGACAAAGGATTTTTTCTTTTTCTGAACGATGCGACAACAGATCTCGTACCGCACGACAGCGTCAGGTAATACCGTTGCTTTTTGGCTCGCTTGACTGCAATACACTCGAATGAATAATAAATAATAAATATCAGGCAATATCCGTCCATAAAATATTTTTGAATACATAAATAAGTGCTTTAAAGAACTCTAATTTTAGACGGAACTTACTTCATGCTACCTTGCTACTCGTATCGCTTCTATTAGCTTACGAAGATGTCATAGAAAGAAGAAGAACTTACTTGATCGTCAGGAGTTCCTCCGACACGTTCAATTTTTTTTCTAGCTCTATACTTGGCAGAGTAATTGATGTCTTCGACGCCTTCCAAATACATTTTGCGTCTCTTTGTAGCGCTCATGGCGTAAATAATGGTTAAAACACTTATCTTAATGCAGCCAAACGTGCTGATACTTTTCCGCGGTGGCATATAAAACGCACACACTCTTCTCAAAAACACGACACGACACACCGTGCGGATATGCCGATGCCACGACTAGACGGCTTGACGGTGTGCCGGTTAAGCTTTGCTGAAAATTCAAATGCGCCAATCACGTCGAAGATTGTGAAAGACAACTGCGAGTGTGGTTGCAATCACTGTGTTCACGTACGGACCTGCGTTCACTCACACACAGCCCCCACCAATCAGATTCACCGTCTTATACCGGCGACTGGAACTGGACAACATCGCCAAGTGCCCCCACACGCTACTTCCCTGAAGGGCGAAGGCCCGCATATACCTGCACGGGCTGCACAAGTTTGCCGGTTAGCCCCGATTCTGGCCAACAAGCTAAGCATGCCTTTTGGCCCTGTAGTGCAGGTAGATAGTGTCGGTTAGCCTGTTATTTTCATTGCCTAATGTTTACCTAGAAACTTGAAATAATAGATATAACGGCCCGTTCTGATCATTTGTTGCGTATATTTTTCCATCTACAATTACATTTCATTCGAATGTTACAAGTTCGTGTTCTTTTATTCGCTCAAAGCATCCAGCGGTAAAGGGACAGTATAGCACTAACACAGCAATGTGACAAAGACAAACGGTAAGATTGAGCGTTTCGAGCGGGCATATGAGAACGCAGCTATGCCATACAACAGTCAACATTGCAGTCAAGCGACGTGCCGGTTTAATATCGATGGATACTTGGATCGGATACTTGGAGAATTTGATACAAAATTATAACTTCATTTGCATCTTACAAATTATACAATATATGTATAGGGCATTCCACGCCAAGCCGACCTGCCGTTCACCCTCTACCTCTAAGATCTTGACCGTGATTTTTTGAATCATTCTTCCCACTCTAAATAGCAATTGCAATTTGTTTCAGATTTTTAAAAAATAAATTTGATCGCGTTGTGAATTTTGTAAGGTCATCCAAACTTTTCCTTCAACCAGATTATTAGATTTTTCGATTACGAAATTTTAAATAATGAAAGTGGAGATCAGTACACCGTGAATTTATTGAATCATAATTAAAGGTTGAATAAAAGTAAGAATAATAAAAAAAATAAATTAAGAAAACAATAATAATGTTAGAATACGGGTGTGTAGGGAATGTTAGAATACGGGTGTGTAGGGAAGGTAAGTTAGCCACGCACTGGTAAGTATAAGTATGTTCTTTATTGTCCTTTCCAGGTCTTTTCAGCTCCCCATACAACATCCGCTCTCACTCGCTCTCGTACACTATACACGGCCGTATGCCTTCGTTTCTCGTTTTTTTCACGTCTTCGCTAGACACAGTTTTTCTCTCCTTCGACACGACTTACTTCGCTCGTACCTAATGTCCGACTCTCTGTCGCGCGTCTCTCTCGCCGCGCTTTTTCATCCCGTTCCGTATCTACGCGTTCCGCCGTTCCTTCGGGAACCCGACGCCCTAGCGCCATCTCTCGTCCGCCCCGCTGGGCTCGTTGTTACCGGCACGCTGCCCTCACTCACACACACATTCATACACAACACACGCATACTGGTTATTATAACAGGAAGGTAAGTTAGCCACGCACTGGTAAGTATAAGTATGTTCTTTATTGTTCTTTCCAGGTCTTTTCAGCTCCCCATACAACATCCGCTCTCACTCGCTCTCGTACACTATACACGGCCGTATGCCTTCGTTTCTCGTTTTTTCCACGTCTTCGCTAGACACAGTTTTTCTCTCCTTCGACACGACTTACTTCGCTCGTACCTAATGTCCGACTCTCTGTCGCGCGTCTCTCCTGCCGCGCTTTTTCATCCCGTTCCGTATCTACGCGTTCCGCCGTTCCTTCGGGAACCCGACGCCCTAGCGCCATCTCTCGTCCGCCCCGCTGGGCTCGTTGTTACCGGCACGCTGCCCTCACTCACACACACATTCATACACAACACACGCATACTGGTTATTATAACAATAAAATTTGGTAAAGTCAAAAAAGTTGTTAAAAATCAGGTAGAAGGAAAAGTTTGGACACTATGCAATTTGGGTAAACAATGTTCATTTCTGACAGAGATTTTTGAGAATTCTTTCAGATTGGTCAGCCACGGCTCTCAAGCTGTTGAAGAAAAAAGATCATCAAAGACCGGGAAAAAAGTTTTCAAATGCTTCGCCGGGTTTATTCACCAATCGGGATCGTATCTACGATCTAGATAACGCTCTTCATTTATGTAACACTCATGATTCCTAGACGAATCATCATACAACAGCAATTGCAAGTCAGTTGAAAGTCGTCACTTGCAGTTACAGAATTATTATTATTATCATTATTATTATTTATTTCTTTTTTTTTCTTTTTTTTTTTTTTGTTACAGAAACCAAAACATAATAGTTTGGTCCAAGATGTACTTAAAAAGAAAAACAACGAGATACTCGATAAGCACAAGGCCATTTTCGAATTAAACCTGAAAAACGCGCCTTTGTATTAATTAGCCAGAAAAAAATAGATTGATGACTCAGACAACGTGTCAAGTCTCCATGAATTTTCCTTCGCAATTTTGTAGAGAATTGATCAAGGAATACGCTCATATTTTTTTTTGAATTTCAAGTCGTCCACCTCACCTTGAAAACCGCGTTTAATAAATAATATAATTGTTTATGATAAATGGAATCATCGATTATGCCGAAATCAAATAAATGTGTCACGAAGGCGCCATTCAAGAGCTTCGAAATGCGTTTTTACAAAAGTCTGTAGTACAAATAGAACCGAAGACATGAGCACTTGAAGGAGAGCGTGTCTTCGATTCTTGGCCGATTTTCCGAAATTTCAACCCCTCGTAACTTCTAAACTAGGGGCGATAAAAATAAAATGAAAATTGTATGATACATTCATTTGATCCAAAGAATGTGTAAAAAAATCGAGACCTGAATCGGAAACATCGAGGTTAAAAATCACCCGCTTGTGTCTGGTTTGACGTGGAATGACTCATAAAGTGAGATTACCTGATCCAAATACATACATATATTCATAAATTTACCAAAATTCATCAGTCATCAGAAATCCAAAACCAATAATGCCGGAACAACTGAACATACCCTGGAAAAAAGTTTGTTTCTATTTTATGTGATTATTTTGCAGCATTTCTTTGATCACTCCAGACAGTTATTTTGCTGTACAATGTTCATAAATTCTCAAAGATTTTAGCTGTTGAAATTTTGGTTCTCTTCAGACATTGATTCATCAAAATGTACAGAAAATACTGCATGCAGTGCTAAAGGTTTAATAGTGTCTGCAGGTACTATGGAAGTTCGAGAACTAAGACTGATGGGATCATTCAAAGGAAAGAAAGAACTTGTCCAGAAACTGAAAACATTACACCCATGGGGTTCAACCGGTGCAGTTTCTGCACAATTCGCAGTCCGCAGGTATACGTGTGCAGGGAAGCCTATTACCCGTCCAGTTAGAGAGGATTAATACCTGGCCGTTTGGGACTAACCTGGAGTGAACGGGGGCTGCGTAGAACAATGGGCTCTTAGAATTCATTACCTGGTCAGATATAAACAGTCCTTTGTGTCATTTCTAATAACTCCGCGAGTTCTAGATTCGCATTAAAAACCATGACTATATTTCTTGAAAACTATACCTTTTCTATTGTGAATACAGTTTTCGAATTGCGATTTGTTCGCAGTATTGTACTGCAGCTGGTTCCCCTACTCTGCCAAATTAAACCAATGGGATCGATTATGGTAAAAATGATCATGTGTATAAGACAGTGAAAATCACGTAAAATCGAGGCTCCGATCAAGACTAACCGACGAAAATCTGGAACACTTGTTGAGGATTTCTACCAGCTCTTACGCGCCCAATTTTCAGGCCTTAACAGAAGATGCCCACGCACAAGCATCGCACTGATGCCTCTGGATTGCCACACCAGCCCTTGTCAGCGCTAAAAACAATCGGCTCTTTTTAGAGCCACCACTATTTTGTCAAAAGATCGTATCGCCAGCTATGACAGTCGTGTCCCATTCCTATGCCCAATGGCCCATGCCTATTGTCCCTTATAATTGGATCGACAGACCTTTCCTCGACCCAGGTAACAAGCTTACCATTATGTGCAGTGGTCGTGGGGTCTTGTGCAGGAAAATTCGACGGGTTGAACACCCTGGCATTACACATTACCTTTGATATCTATACCTTAGTTTGACACTATTACTGATGCGTGACATTGTTCCGGTCTTTTCCAGGAAATATTGTAGGTGGATTGAAAAAAAAATTACACCGAGAAATATGTGAAGCTCTACCATATTACGAAAATCGAAAAGCTGGCCCTGACGGGAGAAAGATGTATCAAGTTACTGGTGACATGGTATAATATCGAATATTATAATTTTTTTAAATAGAATTATCCGCTGTTGGATGGCTTGTTGTAATTATATGCTAACTTTTGCTCGTTAGTATACATATTTATACATAGAAAAGAATAATTAATTTCTCAACTATCCTCTAGCCTTGTGGACCAATAAGTTCTTTACTTAGTTTGAATTTGCAATGCATTATCGGTTCAGAAGGGATTGTATGTTGGATTACGTAATAATATACGTGACATATAAGGTAAAACCAATTACATGACGAATTTTAATAAAAAAATTTTAATTAATCATAACTTTATAAAATTTATTATGTAATTTATTATGTACTTTTCATGTGACATTTTACAACATCTTTTTCTTTTCTGATAAAATTTAAAAGAAATTATTTCTGATAAAATTTAAAAGAGCAATTCTGTTTACTAAATATAAATCCACTTAATACACCAATGATGTCATTGTAGTGTTGGATCCGATTGGATTTCCTTATGAACTTCGCTGTGGTATCAATAATTCTCTGATCGGAATACGATGATTCAGAGAAGCCAGACAGCGTTAATCCTAAGTATTGCATCGTTGACGCATGAGTTTCTGAAAATTGCAAATTATCCCACAAAGTTTTCCTCGTGAGCAAATTCAGTCTCAGCAGCATAGACGATGCGTAATAATCAATATTTCATCCTATATTCGCGACTATTCCTTGATGTTGAAATACTGTCTGGCAGCTCGTAGGTCACGTTCAACAGTCATGTTATCGGGATCGAGCTTCAGAGCAGCCTCCAACTCCGGTATACCGTGCTGAGGTGAACCGAGTTTGCAAAGCGCAGCGCCACGTCTGGCGTGGCATTTGGCACGAGACTCTGAATTGCCTTTGCAATGAGGAACCATCAGCTCCAAAGCCTACGAACAAGTCATGTTTGAAGCAAACTGCGTTTTCTCAAATCAAAAACTAAAAACATCGAAGAAAATAAATCACCTTAGAACAGTCTTCGGCACATCTGAAGTAATTACCCAGAGCATAGTGCGCCGCTGATCTGTTCGAGAACAAAGATGACATCTTGGGACTCAGTTTTATCCCATGACTGTACGCGCTGACTGCGCCTAGGTAATTTCCAGCTTTGAAGAATTGGCTGCATAGGAGATTGAGCATATTCAATGAATTAGTTGCGCTAAAGTTTGACTAACAGTAGAAGGTTCTATATCGATGAGGAAAACCTCATCCTCGAAAGTTTTTTCTGATGCCACCGCAGACACCACGACCACCAACCACATAGTGATTCACGTATGACTCATACGTGGTTGCTCAAGATTTCGATTCGCATGTGTATCACAGATTTGAGGAAGATTCATTGTTACTCACTCCCCCTTGTCCTTAAGCCACTGCGGATCCAGTTCTTCCGGTCTCAGGTCCTCCACAACAAAACCAGTTTGGCGCCTTGCTTCGGCTTGTTTCTCCAGCCACTAGAGTTACATTCGAATAGTTGTTCAACTCAATTATGCGTAATCGCGATTCCGAGCTACCTTTTTATCTTTCAAAAATTTACCTCCTGCTCTTCTACCTCGTGACTCTCTCTGGCAGGAGTTGGGAATCTCCTCTCAGAAAACTTGACGTCGATTACTCCGCTCTTCCTGGGCAATGGGACAGCTTTCTTCGGTTCATCGAATATCGCGTTCATCTTAATTGATCTTGGCGTTATTAACTTGCTTATTATGGTCTTATTGCTCGTTGACTTATCCTTGTAGAACTTTTTCAACCTCTTTTTATTGATCTCTTCAATGAAAATCTGTGTCGCTGAGTGGCCCGAAGTCTTGATAGTTTCTAATTCAATTTCGGATTCGTCGGAACTAAATGAAGCAGTAATATCATCGTTGCATTCCAGTCCATTCATCACATTCACGCAAGAGGTATTTAACTCTGATTTTTTCGCTTCGTCAATTACTGAGTTATTTCCTAAATTATTTTCCTCGGTAGAGACAACGTATTCATCTTTGCACTTAAGATGCTCCTCCGCTGTTGTGTCATTTTCGATAGTTGACCCTTGACTATTGACTTCCGCTCTAGTCAGTTCTCTCGATTTCAGATCACCTACTTCGTCTTTGAACCATTTCAATGCTGGTCTGAACGAATATGGAAATTTTCAATAACTCATAATCAATCACAGGAAGAACAATACCTGTAAGCTTTTCTGTTCTCCTGTGTCTCTCCTTTGATATCAGACAGTATGGGAGTCTCGACTGCGGATCTCCAATCTTCAAACTCTTTCATCGCCTCTTTGCGCTCAGTGTCTCGATGCATATCGATTTTATTCAGCATTGCAGTATCTAAATTGATCTGCGCCCTGACCGCTTGCTTCTGCAGCATATGGTTTTTTTCTGTAAAAATAAAGAAACAGTCATTAGGCAAAGATGCAATTGATAAAAAATGTATAATGTCAGTAGCCTACCGCTTCTAGCTTTTGCACGTTCTTCGGTCAATGCCTGAGCTTGCTCAAAGGCTTGTGTTCTGCGTTCCTTCTTCGCCGCTTTATCCAGACCCTCAACAATGAGACTAGGCCATAGTATGCCAAAGTCTGCTTTTCTCAGGGTGAAAACCACCTCACCCTGTTCTTTATTCAACACGCATTCACTCTCCTCGTCGCTGATAAGTCCCCAGAGGAAGAGTTCCAGGATGAACGGTGGATAGCTCGCCTTCAGCATAAACGATTCTTAACGTTGATGTGATTGAACGGGTTGAAGAGAAATAATATTGTACATGGCAGAGGTATTCTTATAAACACAATCATCACCTTGATGTAGTTTTTAGCAGCAAATAAATCCACGTTCTTAGGATTCCCAAAAAGAGGAGTATTAATGACCACAGTATCATCTGTCTGACGCCAAGTATAATCTTTGACCACAATAGCCGGCATCTTGGAAGTATTATTTACTTCGTAGAGTACGGAAAAACTAAATTTATAGCCTATTTGTTAATAAAAATGCATTATTCATTACGAGAGGCACAGAGACAACTTCCATACCAGTTGTCGTATCGATCAAACAAACTACAAGCAACATAGTTACGATATCAACTCTTGACAACCGTTTATCTGCGTGATTAGTCAATGATGGGATTAACATTTTGCTCGACTATTTATACTGTACGAATTGTTTGTTTTTTATTTAAAATGTTCTCTATAGAGTATTTCACAATAGTTTGTATTGTTTTTTTTTCTTAATCATTATATAATAATAATAATAATAATAATAAAAAGCTTGTAACCAGCAGTAACCTGATCACCGTCAATTATTACAGCTTTTCAACGCTGCGAGATGACTGTAGTGACAATAATTTAAGTTTCTCTCTAAAAAAAAATATAATAATAGTATAATAATAATAATAGTAATAAAATAGACCAACATATACGATATTTCAGACATCATGCAATGTCTGATAATGTGTGGTCTGTTTTGCTATACTACTGTTAATATTTTTCACGCGACATTATCCATATTACAATTGTTTACATACTTATTCAATTATTTTTGTTTTTTTTTTATTGTTTATTTTTATTCATTATTCTTTTTCCCCCCTTTTTTTTATTAAAAAATCAGCTATAAAACTTATTCTTCAAATCAGTCAGTTTCAGCCAAGTGCAGGTATATTGTGGTACATCTGTATTAATAATATTCTTCCGAAAAGTTGAACGTTAACAAGATTCGACTAATGTTTTCTTATTCTTAAATGAAATAACAGAAACAGATGTTTCTTATGTTTCAGATGTTTTTTAGTTCATATAATATGATTCAAGTGAAGTTTTTTTTTTGGCACTTTAGATCTTATCCATAATTCAACTCTTCGGTGAATAATGAAGAAATAAATTTTTCACAATAAAAGCAATAGTACAAAGCTCCATTGGATGATCGAAAAAATGTATGATAATTTCTTAATAAACAATTGGAACTAATCAACTAACGTTATTTTCTTTTTTATGAAATATTATGACACTACAGTTATGGTTTTTTTTCTTCTTTTTTTTTCGTTTGTTTGTTTTATATTCTTTTAATGTTACTTGATAAATGATACTAATCAGTTATCGTAAACGTCAATACTTATTAAATATATCATCGTATATGTACAAAGTGTTTTTTTCCATTCCTTTTTCCTTATTTATTGGAATTAATATAATGTCGCTTAATCAGTTTTTTTTTTTTTGTGTCCAATAAGATATATCACCGACGAATCAAGAACAACCGATAATCAAAACACTTTGTAACGTTGAACAAAAGACTTATATAAACTATTATAAATAATAAGTACACGCGTATATTCGCATACGTTTTCCATCTACCAATTGCACATAACAAAATGAGACTCATATTAAATGAAACAACAATGAATGAAAAAAATAAACATACGCATTAATTACGTAATCTCATTTCGTTGTAGGCATTAATAAGTTCACAATACGGTGTGTCTGTATTATGTCTGATATGTTTTAAAACAATATAATCAGCATTTCTATACACAAATTGTAATGAGGAAAAAAAAAGAATCAAATTAAATATTTACAATCCCCGTTAACTCATTCAATATAAACAATTATTTTTCTTCTTTGTCCGCAAACATGATGATTAAGTGCTAAAGATAATTACATCAAATTTTAGCAAATGAGTTAAACGATAAATTAAAACTGGCAAGTCTTGCTGATCAAAAATACTGTACAGGTGAAAATTTTTGTTCACCTATCTGTAGAAAATAAAAAAATAAATATTGTTTTAAATAATATGTGACTATAACGACACACTGCACATTACAAAGGGTTTGTTACAGGCGTGACCCTATCAAAAATATGACCAGTCGTTGATATGAAATGCATTTTGAGCAAATACTTTCGACTAAAGGAGAAGAATGAAAAAAATTTAACATTTTTTTTACTACTAATAATGTTTCAGTAATTAAAAGAAAACCAAGAAACAAAATTAATAATGATTCGTTGATAGTGCATAATATTAGAGATACCATAGTACAGCCATTAATTCTAGCTGAAAATGTTCAGCTAGAAATAGTAGATACATTATATATAAGAAATTAGATATAAAAGGTAATACGTGAGAATGTTAGAATAAATAGAAAGAAAAAGATCCTTTTTAATTCCGTTAACATGCTACTTGTTGTCTTGACTCGAAGACACAGGTACAGTTACGCGAATAAAAGTAATATAAGTATGAGAAATTCTAAGTTTTATTACGTTTTTTTTTTTGTCAATTTTTTTTTGTTTCAAGTTACCGATACATACCTACAATCATACGTACATACATACATCGATACATGCCCACATTATATCATAATATAACATACTGACGCGATAACGTTTCACGGCGTCTATTTTTTCTTTCATTTTCTTTTATCAACCACTGGATATTGAATAACAATAACCATTAATACCATGATAAGAATAAAGGAATACAAAAATATGAAAATAACAATTTTTCTTCATATAAATCCGAAGTGCGATGAAACGTTTTTCAAATGTAGGCAATGAGAAAAAGAGAAAAGGTGTTTTTGCCTACAATAATTAAGCAGTGAGACGGTTCCGCGCAGAAAAATCGAACGCCAATATGTTACTTTTATTGTTATTTTAAACTCATGAAATTGTGATATTTTTTTTCTACCATAGGAAGCAATTATAAAAGTACATTTGCTGTGGTGCTAATTACGATTCGTATTCCCAGTTTTACTCAACATGAAAAGACTCGGTCCTTTCTCTATGGCGGTACAAGATAACTTCTAAACCCCTAAACATGGAGAATGTAAATCCCTTCGAAAACCATGAAAGTGATCGCTTAAATACACCCTAGATTAGCTGGAAGAAACGATGAACTGACTGCAATAAATATTCAAGTTCGAAGACTGGTCAGCCCGTCGTTGTATTTTGTGACCTGAGAATATACGGACGGGTAAACCTGTCTGAATACTAATTCTGCACTCGCAATAAAGAATCAAGTACAAAACACCGAGTGTCAAAAGAAAATAATTGTGATGATTTCTACATAAGGGCAAATATTTCTTTAATCAATTTAAACCCGAGTCTAAGTCGTCACACGAACATTTAGGCGATTGGAAAATATTGGATTTTTTTCAAGTTTTTTGTGATACACGTTTCAATAGAATTTGAATACTTAGTTTTTTTAGTGATTACGATTTGTAATACTTTTAATACTGATCAGAATTAGCAATTTTTCTTTGATAATTGCCTTCCTAAAATGCATGATCTATTATCATCATTTGCCATCAAAGTTTTATTGGAAGGTTGACGGAAAATGATTCTACGTTTAATAATAGTAACAAATATTCTGGTTGTCAAACAGGTATTTCTTTAGGTATTTAATTTTACGACATGACACTTTCTGATATTTTGACTCTCCAAGGGGAGCTTCGCAGATGCAAATTTCTATTAGATTTCTTCAATAAAACACTCAGTGCCTGCGCTGAGTAGCCGATGTCGTCAAATTCCGCCTAGTCTATCCTCTACAGAAATATATATAAAAAAAAACAAAGATCTTTATCTTGTCGAGTGACAGAAAAAAAAGGCAGTTGCTAATCGACGACGAGGATAAGCAAGAATTGATAATCCTTGATCAAATAACGTTGCTTCGAAAACTTCAACAGATGTAGATTTTTATTAGTAGATAATTCATTCAATTTTTATCTCAATTTAACTCAGCGATCAGGATTCCTTTAATCATCGAATCCTACTTTTCATAGTGCGCTAAGACGTTGTACGTTAATCTTTAATGGTCTAGTCATAATAAATAACGAAGGGTCGATAACCGAGAAGAAGACTGATTACATTGTGGAATGAATACAAATTTATGGTATTTACGATAGAAAAACAAAAATTACCGATTTGACTACCTGAGTTAATTTCATACAGATTTATACTCCTTATTGCATTCTGAAGAGTTTTCAGTTTTTATACAAAAGAAGGATTCCTTAATGTGAGACTCTCTCACTCTCTCTGTTCCTGTGTCTGTGTGTGTGTGTCTTTGCTAATAAAATTACTTCTTTTTAGCTGCCTTTTCAGCCTTTCGTCGCATTCGTTCTTTCTCTTTACGCTCCTTCCGCTCTCGTTCCGCTTGTGCTCGTAGTTCCTTTAATTTTCGCTTCAAGCGCGCTTTTTCCTCTCCTGAAACACCGAGCGCTTTCAAATCACGAGATTCTAGTCTCAGAAGTCCGCCTCCCGCTATTCCAGCATCGACAAAACGGGGCGCGTAACGCTCCAAACCGACCGCCGACAACCATTGGCACACCTGAAAGAAGATACGTAAAATAAACATATATATTTCGAATTGGATCACAATGGACAAACTTAAAATCCTGATTACCTGTTCTTTGGACCAATCCGTGATTGGTGCGTTCTGCCAAAAGTGAGACGACTTTTTATCCCCCAAGCCAAAGTCACTGGGATGAGGAGGAAGCCAGACTTCGCTTGAATCTAGTTATAAATTGATTTAATCGTAAAAAAAAGTCGAAACTGTAATTATCATACGGTCTCAGATGATTCATCTATCTTCTCACCTGCGCTACCAGTTTTCGATGGACTTGGATCAGCTCCGGGCGGACTGATCGAACCCCCGGATGAAAGACTGGACGGAGATCCACCGGGATGGTGCCAGGGCGCGATCCCGCTACTGACGAAGTTCTGCGGTGGTACCGCTACTTTTTTTGCTATAATAACGAATCACATAAGTTGAATAATTGGAAGATTGAAATGGAAGTAGAATAATTTACCTCTTTGACTAGCTTCGTTAACAGCCTGCCGAATCTCCTCTACCAAATGATGAGTAACCGAAGTAGGATCATTAGCGAGTGGATTATTGAGGTCTGTAAAGTCCCCGGAGCTCTCTCTCGAGGATGGAATATCGTTTCCGCCCAATCTCCGCTCTCTTTCAGCCAACACCTGCTTCAGTTGTTCGGCCAAGGACGCGGGAGGGCCGGAGAGACCTGTTTCAATTCAATAAGTCAGTCAATGAGCAACCAGTGAGATCCAACGATTCTTCAGACGCACCTTTCTGCGGTGGGGGCCAGCTCTGCTCCGTCATAGCCCTAACTTGTGAGCTGATTGTGCTGTGTTGTCTCACGGTCGTAGATTGCGTAGATTCTAAGTGCTGTTTGCTCTTTTGCGAACTGATGGACGAGCTGCTGGAATAAGAGCTCAAATTCGAGGGTCGGGAGAGGTCGTTGGCTGATCGGCTCATCCCGTCGTGGGCACTGGTGTTCTTTGAAGATAAATCTTCGTCCGTGTTATCGCCGGATTCGTCCAAGCCATAGTCCTGCGAATATTCGGTGTTAAAACCTGGATAAACAATTTTTTATGTGACCAAGCGCCACTAACCGAGCTACTATTGCTGAGACCGCCTGATCTTTTGGGAAGTTGACGATTGGCGAGTCCCCCCCGACTGGCAAGTTCGGCTTTACTCTTCCCCGCCGAATTGTCAAGAAGACGATGAGCCGGTACGGCCCGATCCAGTTCCTCCTTCACAGGTAATGGTAACGGCAGTTTTCTCTCAACAGTCGCGGTCTTGTCTCCGTCGTCGGGACTGCTGAGGTCCGAGGTCTCTGTATCGGACAATTGGCAGCTCGCTGCAGACGGAGGAGGTGGCATTTGACGTCTGGTTGGCTGTGGAGTTACTATGCGTGCGGTTGCGCCGTCGTAAGGTAATCTTACAGGAAGCCCGAACCTCCTCTGGGTCTCCGTCAACTCCATTTCTAACGCTATTACCTGTTGGGAAGAATCGACGCGTTTTAGTAACAGCTTTCAACTTTTTCACACTCTCGATGAGTTTGATTTACCCTGTCCTTGAGGCATTTCACCAGGGAATTATACTCCGCATCCTTCTCTTGAAGAAGCTGTTGGTAGAATTCGTCCCTGGCTATGACATCCGCCCTGAGTTCTCTAGCGGCACGCCTAGCCCGTGCGTATTTTTGTTGTACAGTAGCGCTCTGGGTTGTAGCTTGAGTCAGCATTTCACGTACAGCTGCAAGGTCCTGGCGTGCCGTGCTAAGGGCACGCTCAGACTCGTGTAGTCTTAGTCCTGATTCTCGAAGCTTAGCCGCATACTCCTCGCTCCCGGCTCCGGTGCTCTCCAACTCGACCAACTGTTGACACATCGCAATAAAATTAATGCTAGTGTGTCACTTTCAGTAACAATGAAAGCGTTTGCGATGATTGATTACTCGAAATAATATTTGGAAACACTGAAGACACCTCTTATCATCTTTGTCTATTGCTTAATGTGTATATTGTCCGCTAAATTCTATTTCCTTGGGCCGAATATTTGTCTCATTGTCAGTGGATAATAAAATCAACGGTCATGCAACGAATATCTACGAACTGATACATAATTTGATACAGTATTTACACGTTCGATCTGTACATTAAAGAATAACGAAAGATAGGAAATGTAACAACAAAAAAGAAACTATAATTTATTACCTTAGATTTGAGGTTTTCCACCTCTCGATCGGCTAAGGCAAGCTTAAACTGACTCTGCAAGCAGCGAAGGACACGCATGACACATAAGCAAAACCCCAAACAATAATAAATCAAATGAAAATGATATGGAGAAAAATTCCTCTAAGGATGAATAAGACACAGAATTCAGCTTCTGTAATTTCCTAGAGGATGAATTAATCGTCTAGAGATGCATAGAGAGCGATTTCACAAAATCATTTCGTCGTAAGATTGAGTGCATGATAAATAATATTTAACGATTTTGTGACATTGCTCGATCTACTCCAAAGGAACAAGGTAAACATTTACACAGGAATATTCTGTGACAATATAATCTGCTATTTACAATCAAGCGATAAAAATTTTTCAACGAAATTTAAAAAAAAAAAAAGTAATTCATAAAAATGAACACATAGAACAATATAGACTATATACAAATACATGAAAAAAAAAAAAACACGAAGAAGCAAACATATAGACAAGTAAACACATTTTATTCTAACAATCACTAAAAAACCTCCGCCTGACGTACCAAAAATGATATGAGTAAATACACTATAATCATGATAATATAAAAAAACTTATAGTCTTGTAACTACTGTTGATTAAAATTTTGTTAAATATTAGACTTTACTGTAATACATGCCTCCTGTAACAGAATTCTAAGGCTGTCTACGTCGCTCTGTGTAGTCGTCGGAGTGTTAGACGGCAATGGTAACGACGAGCTGATAATCGGTGACCTGCTTCTACTAGCCGGAGAAGAATAAGCCTCGATAGGACTCGCCGGAGGCTCTCCCTCGGAGCAAGACGACATCGTCGGAGAGCCAGGTATCCCTCCGCCCATACCGCTCATCGACGATTCATCCATACCAATTCTTTGGCTGTCCGGAGATGTTCCATCCGAGAAATTCAGTCTCCTGATATATTGAAGAAAATTTAGCAATAAAATCGAGTTTTTTTATTACGCCGCTTGAATCGATTAGGCGATTAAATTTCCCCTCAGCGCCCCAGCAGGCCTCGGGCACTGCCAAGGCGGCCGCGTTTGTCGTCATAGAAAATTAGCGAGCAAGGATAAACCATCATTGGGAATTTTTTTTAAAAACAATCTTCGTTCCTTATCCAACAATGGAAACGTACCGCGTTGTGGATCCATTCGCCTGTTCGCGTTCCCTGTCTGCCTGCAAGCTCTGCCTGATGAGCATGGCGACTTCTGAATTACGGGGATCGCGTTCTCTGCCTATAAGAAAACGCACCAGTCCCGAAGTATTGCGGAGAACGCTCGCGGCATAGGCTTGCGTTACTCCGATAAGAGATTTTCCATCGACCTCGACGATCTGGTCGTTGACCTGAATCCTTCCTTCCCGAGCTGCTGCCCCCTTCTCGGTAATCGTTTTAACGAATATGCCCAGTTTTTCAAGACCTGCGTCCGCGCCAACTCCCATCCCTATTATACTAAGACCGAGACCCTCGGGTCCTTTCATTAACTCGACTGGAAAGACCTGGAATAAATTCAACTGTTAATAATCCGTTCATTTATACGACCGAAGGGGGGTAAGGATGACGAATTGTTATCCACCTCCATCTTTTCGACACGTTTTTCCAGCTCGTATTCCGCGCTCGCAGCCACAGGATCTACGTCCTCGTTTCTTCTGTCGTACTCATTGACCGAGTGTGTAGAGTAGACCCGCATCGGTCCCGAGTCAAAAGATACTTTGGTGTTTGCTCTCTTCACCGGAATAACGGTGGGTGGTAAATCATCGTCGTCTTCGTCGGAGTCTGGAAGTCCGGCTACTTCCATCCAGAAATGGCCATCTTCGTAATAATGGACTCCGTTCTCGATCAAGATCTGTGACCAAAGTTGTTTTTTAGTTGTTCAACATAATTCTCAGGCAGAGACCAGTGAACAGTTTCTCGATAATACTTACAATTTTTCCAGGCACAGGAGTGAATTCATCCTGCTGTTCGGTTTCCGTGTCGTCGTTAGTCGTGTCGTGAGTATCGTTCAAGCTGCTTACAGATCCCAATAATCCGCTTTCGCTTCCGGTAACAGATCCTATTTGGCTCTCGGTCAACGAATCTATCGTTAGATCACTCCGCGACCTGTTGGACAAACTATGCGTCATTGTATTAATGCACCTGATGTGTTTCAGCGAGATTAAAAGTCCGCGGATACGATTGTGACTCGGGTTCAAACTCCGTGTTCCGTCGCAATGTAAAATCGAAAATTTCAAGTATCTAGAAGTCGAACTTGAAACGCATGTGCATGCAAAGGTAAAATCTCTTTCAGAAGCGGAAATAATTTCACTTGCTCAGGCTAAGCGAATGAACAGCATAAGTAGGCAATTATTAAATCATAGCACAAAGGTATTATTAATTATTAACGATATTGAAATGCGGAACTTGTGATTTATCACTGAAAAAAATGGTAAAGCCGAGAAAGTAGATATTTATAGATGCCCTAAGTCGAGTAGTCTTTAGGTAGGATTGCGTCTCGAGTTACCTTCGCAGTATATCCAGAACTTTAGAGACCCATATGAATTGTAAAAGGATTATGAATTCTCGTCCCAATCTTGGAATATGAGTTATAAAAAAGCAAGTTTTAGTCTAGAAACTCACCTGTAATCGTGAGTGGTACTGTTAACGAGACTCGAATCAGGGGCAGAAAGAACATCGGAGAGCCAGTCCGGAGTGTTGTCTTGTTCTTCCCTGTCTTTTTCCTTATCTTTTGCGACTTCCCTCTCCGATTCCTTATCCTTGTCCCCAGGAGTGGCGACGGTGGTTGTAGGGGACAATAGTCTTGCTATTTCTTGGGCTTCCTCGTCCGATAGCAAGGCCGAACCTTGTCTGATTAATTATTTTTACCATTCATTCTTCGGCTCGTTACGATAGATTCAATTTAAACAGAGGCATCGCTTAATTTTACTCACCTAATTTTCTTTTCCAGTATGCTGTATGGTCCGTGACAGGAGCAACAGGTACAAGCCCGATTAAATACAGAAGCATATTAAAAATACCGCAAAATTAAATCAAATGGCGTAATTTGGAAGCTTAAAAGTTAAAAGCTTCATCCAAATAGTATTTACGGGGAATAGATTCCACCTCGATTGGAGTTAAACATAGTACAACGTGCTTTTTTTTTTTCACACACAAAGCGTTGTTAGTTTGCCACATGAAGAAAAATTTATAGTCAAATTTCGATGGATAAAAAATTATTGGATTAGATGATACAAGGTTGCCCAAAGGTCGATTTTTTTTTTTTAATTTACATTGAAATAAAAATAGCAAACGCCTAAACCAAATATTTTTCGCTTCAATTGAGCAACGAATCGCTTGCAAAACTACGGAAACTATTTATACACATCGATGCCTGATCTTAAAAGTCTAGCATGCAATCTGCGAGCCATTTCTCATTCGCTTGTATAAACCGATCCTCTTTCTCTTTCTTTCTCAATCGATCATCGTTGCAATCTAACGACCCTGTATCATCTAATTACGCAGTAAGTGTGAACATTTAGTCATGTTTACCGTGAACTAAGGAGATTTTCCGCCTCGTCTGCGGTCATGGTGTCCGGAGTGACCGGAGGGACCTGAGTCCTTGGTTTGACGGGGGTAGAATCCTGGCCGTTTAAATTCTGCCTGTTTCGACTGGGCAGGCTATCGACGTTCGTTACGGTTTTAGCATCGCTGGAGTCGCTATCTTCCTGGAGACTATTCTCCGACTCTTTGTCGTCGCCGGTTGATTTTCCCTCGCGTGAACTGGACACGTGTTGTTCCTGATGGTTCTCCGCAGACCCAACGACTTGTTGTGACTTTGATAAGAATTTATTTGAGCTCAAATGCTGCGACTTTGTAGCAGCTATTTGATCAGCCTTTAATTTCTCTTGCTCCCACGTGGTCTGTGGTTGTCCAGAATTATCTAATTGTTGTGACTTATGCAAAATTTTATTCGCGATATCGATATTCGCGTCAGGTTTCGTCTTAGAATTAGTAGTAGTAGTAGTATTAGAATTAATAGTAGTAGTAGTAGTAGTAGCGTCAATTTTATCTTGTTCGTTAAAACTATTTTTAGTCGTAGAATTAATAAAATCTGTCATGGATTTATCTTGATTCGTAGAAGAAGCGTTGGAAGATTGATTTGTACTTGTCCTTAATTTTGTTTCCCCAAAACCGCTAGTAGCCGCGGTTTCGTAAACTTCTTTACTTTTTGCCAACGTTTCTTGTTTAGAATTATTTATTTGATCATTCGTCGCGTTTACCGTTAACAATAATTCTTGATTATTTATTTTAGAAACACTATCCTCCGACTTTGCTACCGAATTATCCTGCGACGTATTTTCGCTGCTCGGAATCTCTTGCCGCCTATAAATTCCCTCCGGCGGCACGATATTCGATATCGGTTTACCTTCCCTCGTCGATTCCGAATTCTGTGCATTCTGCAATCTTTTAGCGTATGGCGACGGTATCGGTATATCCTTGTGCTCCAGCGGTGGAAATTCTTGATCCGAACTAACCACCGACGGAGGTCGCTGGCCCAGACCAGCCGCTGGCAAATCGACCCTAACGTGAGACCTCCGGATGACTGTCGCAGTGTCCGTCTCGCTGAATGGCTTCTCTGGACTGAATTCATGATCCGCTGTCTTCTCCGTGTATATAGTCGGCTTGTCGGAATCTTCTATTTCTAGGTCGTAACTGTTACGTCCTAGAATAAAGAGAGAAAAATTCTATAGAAATAAACGAACAGAAAAATCATGCAAAATTTTTACTACATGCAAAAATATATTCATTCAAAATATCAGAGTCATTGTTAGAATTTTTTCATTCTTGTTGTTTTTTACGACAGCAGAAAAAATATTGGATACCTCGGCAATCGATACAAAGTAAACGGAGACACATATCACCAGTTTTTTATTGACGCAGCACCAACTTTGAGTAAATTGTTTCTTGTTGTTTCGTTTATCAAATTTTGACAAAGATTTTTACGTTCTGAGCTAGTCAAAACTTTGTGAAGAGGAAAAACTTTGCCGTCTAGACGGATCGACTGTGTAGCCTTGTGTTCGATCATGTGTGGGTGTATGTGGCCGGAATGCCAAACGTCCGACCAAAAATATATTTAAACACGATCTAACTAACAAATGCACGCCACTGAGTATCGATAGTCATTATTCATAGGCTGAGAGGGTGACTAGAGTTTTTTTTCATCCACGATTAGTCGACGGAAATTAATATCTCGAATTATTTTCATCTGAGAATCATCTTGGGCCGCATCATATCCCTAGTTCTTTGCGTTCACTAAAGTTCGCTGATATTTATATGATTTTTAGTACGAATATCGACTGTATAAACATTATTAGCGATATAGTTTCGTATTTAATGATCGTTTTGAGCGAATCAACAAACGTTAACTTGTTAGTAAGCCACTTAGAAAGTCACAAATGCACACAGTCGGTGAACAGAGATCGTACTGACTTCTATAAATAATTCAGTCTCCTCTGGAGGGAGAAGAGAGTGAGAGACTTGCCTTTTACTTTTACTTTTTAACGTTTTGGCACTCTGCCCATTTAGCATAAGCATCGGAGAGACACTCTGTTGTGAGAAAAAATAAAAAAAATCTTATCCCAGGAAATATGCCAAATACATTTTTAGAAACGCGTATTTTTGTCAAACTCATAGTCCTCGTGGGTGTCATTCATAATATTGTTACTCTTACCCACCCAAATACATTTCTTCGAATATTTATCAGCTATTTGAACAACGTCCAAGTGGGCTAACAATTATACCAAAAATGAAACCGCAAATACAAAGCCTTGATAGAAAAGAAAAGAAAAAAAAAAGAACAGTTCTGAAAAGTAATAAATTAATACGCAAATTAATACAAACAAGATGCTAAAAATTAGTAGTGTTATTTCCCATGCATTCCACGTGTTTCGTTGGTATCATCGACGTACCTTTTTGATTCTTCTCCGACACTTCTTTATCGGCTTTTTCTTCTTTACTGTCTTTAGAGGGAGAGCTCGGAGAGCTCATACCGGAGGAAGCGCTATCGGTGCAGGCAGATGACGGCCTGAGTTCTGTTTCGGGCGACTTTGACCGATCGATTTTCAAATCTTCTCTTCGTTTGACCGTATCGACGTTGGGCTTAGCCCAATCGGGTCTTGAATCTGAGCGAATTTTGTCAACTGACTTTGAGTCCTCTTCCGAACTTTCTTTCACAGTTTCCGTCGAATCCAGATCAGCGTTTTTTAATATCTCATCATTCTTGGCAAGCCATTCATTTTTCCACTCTGAAGTCTTTGGCGGCGACCTCAGAGCGCAGTTCGGATAGTTTGTATAATCTGGAGTGGCTAATTGATCGAGATCCGATCCTTCGGTGGAAAAGTTATTGGCGTTAACGCTTCTCTGAGTTCTGTTATGACCTACATTGGGTTTGACGTTGGATTGATTTTCTGAATTTACGGAATTAGCGCCGCTGTTCAAGCTCGTATTCTTGTTGTCCAAATTCACGCTCTCGTTTTTCAACGGCGTTGAATTTTTCTGTGAATTTTTAGACGAATTTTTCTGCACAACCGCGTATTCGGGAACGGAAGATTCTTGATTTTTTTTAACCGCAGCAGCGACTGAGCTCCTTGAGACTTGTGCGTTCGGACCTTTCTGCACCACAGCGTACTCAGGAGTGTTTGAAAATACGTCAAATTGCTTGTTAACGGTCGCATACTCCGGGCTTATGGGACTAGACAGAAATTCGGGAGTTGTTGGACCGACGGAGACAACGCTGACCGGTCTCTCTTTCCTAGTTATTCCCGAAGACACGTTATTGGTCGAGGAAACTCTAGCCGGAGGAGGCGGAGGCGGCGGCGACATGTTCGGCGAAGGTCTCGTCGAGCAAAAACTCGCCGATCTAGTGGCCAGATTGTTAATAACGTCCGGTGTTCGTCTCGAGTCTCTGTCATGGCTTTGAGAACCGGGCGACTGTCCGGGGGAAGAATTTTCACCCGCGATCCTGTTCAGGCTTTGATTCAGCGTCGTTTGAACGATCGAGCGATTCGGATCTGAGTTATATCTGCTGGGTCTCGTTTTTGAGAAATGACTCGTCCAGTTTTTCTGTTTTTCTATAAGTTCCTTGGAGTTTAAACGGCGCTCAGGTTTCTCCGGCTTCTCAGGCCTCTCGTCCATGCGGTTCTCTTTGCCGTAGCTCTTCTCGAATTTATCAAACTTCCCGCAACCCTGTCTAGGCCTCAATCTGTCCACCGCTGCTTCCTCCCTTCCGTGGCTATGCCCGTTTTCAAAATGACGCTCCGCATTCAAAGCAGGTACACTCGCACTCCAATTACTTAAATGATCTCTGGTACCTGATGGTGACGGCGAACGGGGCCGCGGCGAACGGGCCGGAGACGTACAGCCTGAACCAGAATTTGCCGAACTTGATCGGGAACGAAGTCCGTGCAAATTTGTCGGTTTCATTACTCGATCCGCTCTGAAAACACGAGATATTCAAATTTCATTCATCGATACCCACAATAATTATTATTATACGGATAAATTTCTCTTATTCCAACTCACGGTCGATTGGGTTTGTTCTCCTCGCCCAATTTCTCGAACAACGCTCTGGCATTGTTGAAGCGTGCGACGTGACTCTCCGTCCTGACGACTGTGACCTGGGTAGGAGAGTCTTTGAGCGGAGCCGGAGGATCTTTCATGGCGTCTGAGAGAACGACGTTAGTCCTATGAGTTAAATTTTCCAGCTGCGGTTTAGACTGGAATATGTTAGCTATAGCTGATACTTTGGAGCCTCCGTGGCGCTTCTTTTCATCGACTGTAGCCATATTTTATTTCAGTTAATTTTGTTCTGTAAGAAAGATGAGAGAATTTTTTTGATTAAAGATCGATGAAACACGTTGCCGCGGGTTCGTCACACTCTGAATTTTACTTGGATATAAAATTTACATCACAATAGCGACTGATTTGAACGGTTGATTTTTCAGACCGAATGTACAACGCGCCGCCTTTCAGTAACGGAGATCATTCGCAAGGAGAGAACAGGTACGTGTAGACTAGTTCAAAATTAAGTAAATATAACAGCGAGGGTAACGGGCTGACTTTGTGATAAGGATTGTAGATAAAACTGATAAGTAAGTAAGAACTGAATGTTTGTATAATTGGAACGTCATGAATCACAATTTTTATCACGTGTTCAAAGTAGGTTTCTTTTTCAATTAATTTTATACGATACTGAGAATAATGTTCTATCGATATTAACACGTTTTCAGTACCAGTAAAAGCTCAGCTAACTCCCGTAAAACGTATTGGAATGTAAATTGCACGATTATCGGTACTATTTATATAAAATGTACAGTCGCGTCAATTGTTCACCTTTTTCTTTTCTAACAAATCATCAATCGATCATGCAAATCGACGCTAAATTTCAGAACACGCTATGCTTCAGCCCATCGTCATTCATGGATGTTGGTTGTTTTCGGTTCCTTGCTCTTTCGATCATCTGTAACAAAAGAAAATGTTCATGTGTTGGACTAAAAAATTTACGAACAAGACCCACGATGCTGCCAAATTGAACATATCAAGATTTAGAAGGCTCGAAAAAGAAAAAATGAAGATTGATCGTCACCGAAGCATACGTTTAATTCCTTATTTTGCTTCCCTGACTCCATAAAATTTTGTTGCTACTTTTTATTCTATCATAAGGACGAGGAATCATAAGCGGATTTCTGATTTCTTGCCCGAGCGAGGTAATTTGATTAAAATGATCCTGAAACTGAAAACCATTTTTTCTATCTAACGAAACTAAGTACTTTGATCTCTTGGTAATTTGAATGAAAGAATTGACGTCATAACGAGCGATAAGATCTTTGATCTTGAAAAATTAAAGCGAGAGTTCCAAGTGAGAGATAGAGCATGGAGAGGTACGTCTGGGTTCCCACCCTTCTTGCCTCTGCCTGCCATGCTCCAACAATCAATACCTGACTCGTGTCTCTCTGCTATTGAAAAATACAGACATTTTTTTCTTCTCCTTCAAGTCTCGTGTACTACAAACGTATTTGGTACAATTCTACATATTTCTCTAGATTCACATTCAATATTCGATGAACTAAAGAATAACGACTAGACAAAATAGGAACAGGTTTCAAGAGCGTAAAAGAAATGAATTAGTGCATGGAATTATAATTTAATCAAGCAATTAAACTATGAATACCGTATTTTTTTATTTATGGATATCAAATTGATGAGTATTAAAATCTATTCGTTTTTTGCTCGAATATATTATTATAAAAGCCTTAGGAATGCCAAAAGTATGAGTGAGGCTCTCATTTGACCGAAAATATTCCAAGGAATTATTACCTGTTGTAATTAGATATTGAATGATATAGTAGCGCGTTGTCGTTGGTGAAGTAACAACAGTCTCGATCAGAGCTTCCACACAGCCTTGAACCAGACTTGTTTGTGTATCAATAAAGAGAAGAGTTAACCGTTACTTTCACATACCACTTGACAAAAGCATTATATTCGCGCATACCTACTGTTACTCAATCGACAATGTGTACAAAACATATTATGGGCTAACTCTGTTACTGATTAATCGTACAATGTGGCGAATTGCATAAATTATGTTTTCTCCTCAAACAATCGATGAAACTTTTGAATGAATTGACACGTTCTAATCCCGGTTTTGTTTTGCTTACTCGGCTTCAAACTCAAGACTCTGAATCATCCCGTCTGTTGTACAGTTTCAACAGACTTTGTCCCGTAACAAGTAATCAGACTGTTATACCTCGTTGGTTAACACAAGGCGTAAGTTCTATACCTCAAGTTATATTAGTGCAGGCCAGTTTCTTATCAGTTCTTCGACTTGATAAGCGTTTGGAGAACGACGATTACTGCACTGCCCCCCTTCAAACAATGAGTCCGTTTCAATTTATAAAACAATTCGATACAATGGACGCTAAACAGACCCAAGAAAAAAACGATAATGTCAATGTTTAAAATTAACTAGGAACACAACAAGGACATTTTTTTCTGAATAATGTTTAGGCGCAAGGCTCGAGGCGGGAAAAAAATATTTGAAACTCGTCGATTGTCTAGATTCTACAAAAAAAATACCATCACGTTGGATAAAAAATATTCCCAATTGAATCGTAGAATTTATTCAACTGTACAGCAAAAAAATTCTAAAAATTTTTAATATTTCAATCCGAATGTGACTCATAAATGTTTGTTTATATATCGTCTTCGGAATTTTAAATGACGATGATTAAACAATAGGAATAAAAAGTGGATAATTTTAATCAAGGGTAAAACATGATCAAGTTTAGAATAATCGAAGAGTTTGCAGCAGGTGTTGGAACGAGGACCTAGAGATCAGAAATAGAAGTCCTAATTCAAAAGATCAGTAGGGTAGGTAGTCACTTGTGTAACAGGCCAGGTGTGTATAAAGTCGGCGAGAATAATACGCACGTAATGCATTGTTCGTTGGATGCATCGAATTTTTCTGCAGGATATCGATGAGGTGTATCGAATGAAATGCAAATTAACGTCACGTTCCATTCGCCATTAGATTTAGAGGCCGATGACCGTTGGGATGCAAAAAATGACGGCAATATCACCAGTAGAGAGAGAAAAGATAGCGAGAGATTTGATTATTCATGATAGAGGAGAAAAAAAAGATCCACGTGCGTGTTAATAGGTTGTTTCGTACTAATTTAAGGGGTAAAAGACGAGGAAAACGTGTGCGATTAACGGAAGTAGGATTATAATAAGATAATTGTATAATAATTTGTTTACCAATTGATTCTCTCGGCGTTTCAGCATGTGCAGAGCGAAGATCGCGTCGAGTATATTTGCTTTACCGCCGATTATTGTAATCCAGTATATGAATATTTTCACTTTGACACGGTCCACAAAACCCACGGGTCAAGAATTACGTAGATAAATAGGATAATTGATGTATAATTGTAAAAAAAAGAGAAAGCATTGAGATGCTGCGAAGTCGGGTTTCGAAGCTTTTTCGCGTTGTGTCACAGAGTCATGGTTTTGATTAATTTTTTGCTTTATATTAAACTCCCACGGACCTACGCGACGATTTCGAAACTCGGATACATTAAACGATATACGAATCTATATATGACACAAAATACAACCGATCCATAGACATTTAGTTTAAATAATAACCCGAGTTTTATTTAGCAGAAAACACTTTCACGACCGGCTGGGAGCTGCCCGTGTCAACAACCCGTGAAAAATGATCGAAGATGGCGGCCTCTCGTATTTAAACATGGCCGCCAACGAACATCAATCGACCATTTTACTCCGTCGGTAAACGAGGGCCCAGGCTTGCTATCTATCGATTTTTCTCGCCCTAGGCTTACAGGGTGACCCAAAAATAACGGACAATAGGGTCATTCAAAATAAAATGTTCACGATTTTATTTTTCTTAATATCTTTATTCGTCATTATACCTATTGAGGCTGGCATTAATCACTGAAATGATATTATAATATTTAGTATGTCTCGAATTTTGATCAAAATAATTCGGAATTGCAAAAAAAAATAATTAACTCGAGCGTATAATGATTGGTGTGACCGACTGTGACGTCATACTTGGGTGAATATCACGTGACCAACACTAGGCTAATAGAGTACCCATTGAAATGATGACGTCACAAAATGGCGGGAAAAAGAAGCCGGCTCAAACACTATATTAATGAATTTTACATCGATAATAACTACATGTTTCATACCTCAAACATTGCTATTCTTTTCATTGGGTATTGATGAAATAAATTATTGTTCAGGATGATGGATAAAAAAAGGTCAAGTACAACCCTAATCTCAAACGTGAATAAAATCTGAACGCGTGAACCAAATATCGAAACTTTTATACCGCGTGGAAAATAGGAGAATTTGGCTTAAATTTCGCTTCTGAGAGGCCGAAATATCTGAATGCACCGCTGGGATGAATAAAACTCAATCTACCTTGTATACAAAAATTTGGATGTTCGGATCAGAGGCGTATTCGTGCTGGAAAATCGAAAATCGAAGTTATTTTTCTAGCTCAGTGACGTAACTTTAGTGTGGCTATCCCGACGTCTGATTGGCCAAAATCATTTCGATTTCCGAACACGAATACGTATTTCACACTAGAGTTGTGCGATTCTTCGGATAGATCGATTCTTGAATCGATCTTGAATACGACTTCTAAGAATCGATTCTGTAAAATCGATCTTCCGGAAATCGATCTTTAAAAAATCGATTTTTCATTTATCCCAATTAGGGATGTGAAGTTAAATTTGATTGCTTGATCGATTGATCGATTGATTAAATCTTAAAATAACAAAAATGCACATTTACAAGCGCAAATTGAACTCCACGCGTGCAGTCGATTCGAAAAGTCGATTCTTCGGGGAAAGAATCGACTGCTTTAAAAATCGTCTCTCATAAAATCAATTCAAATGATCGATTATTTCGCAGAAAAAGATCGACCTTGGAAGAGTCGATTCAGAATCGTCCAATAGGCGCATTCGCGTTGATGATAACAGTGATTTTCATCATAATGATGAGCCAACCCAGCCAATTAGATCATAGCGCCTAACTTCAGTGCGGTGCTATTCGACATAGTAGCTGCTAGATAGCGCCAGCGTGTGGCGTTCTTCGTTATCGACCGAGAAATGAGAGTGACATGACAGCGAGTGCGCGTCGCGTTCTATCGATAGTTTCTAGACTCCATGTTCTACCCTGGAGATTCCTTCGGGAGTAGTAATATTGAAATTGTTTATTGTGCATTAGAATAAAGTATAATTGAAGAAGAACGATATTAAATTATTGGTAAAAGTTTAATTTGTGTTTACCAGTGTGGTTTATCCGTTAAAATAAATTTTTAAAATGTAAAATCTATCATCAATAATTTCAGTAGAGAATACACCCAAAAAATTTTGACAAGAGACAATCGATAACTGCAGTTCAAAACGTATATACGGGATTTACTTGGTGCGGTGCTAAGTGTGTTTTATTCATTCCATTGTTTCTCTACTTACTTTCTTATATCACATCAATCTTTTTATTTATTTTTTATTTTTTAACTCGTTTTATTTTTTCTCCATTCAAGTGCAAGAAAACAAGACATAAAAAAAAATATATATATATACATATAATAACATACGATTTATTGTGCACGTAAGTTGTGTACTACAAGAAATGCAAATGGCTTATGTTTCCAAGGACTTATGTTTATGACAAATGAACTTTATGCGACAGCATAAAAAAAAAATCAGCAAATACAGTTTCTAAACTATATTATCAGAATGATTCCGAGCATGTTTTAGTGGTGCCAGGACTTAGTTTATATGAAAAAATATACATATATAGAAAACGAAAGAACGTTGTTTGATAAAAAAAAAAGAAATAATAATAATAATAATAAAAACAAAGCGGAATTTTGTGATCGTATCCGATGATGTTACTCAGGGCTCTATATTGACAGATCATATCGTATGAATGAAATTCAAGTTTATATCACAGTCTCGTAACAATTATGAGACAAATTTACATGGACTATTTTCGATCAATATAATGAAGTCGAGATGAATATATTGTTAAATAACGACGCGATGTATATTTATCGTATAACGATCATGTTGTTGGGCAAAGTTAACGATATAACAACTTGCCACGGAGTAAGGATATTTTTATATTTGCGTTTCAGAGCAGATTTAGAGGCCCTAGAACAACGTCGCCGCCTTCTTTACTACGACCCAGGTTAAACAAAGCCGAACCTGGATGATAGACTATCTGCGTACGTTCTAGTAAAGAAGAATATTATAAAAAAAAAACAAAAAAAACAGTAAATAAAATACAAAATCATGGAAAATAACGCCGACGGAGACAACATAAACCTCAGTTGCGGGGAGAACGAGATGGGAGATGAGCTAAAAATCGGAGCCGACGAGACTTACGACACTCGGAGCGAAGTATCTTCCAGCAGTTCAGACTCAGACTCGAGCCAGCCGAGCATCAGCTCAGTGTCGACAAACTCGTCGAGGGGGGATAATAAGAGGAATCGTAGGAACAAGGGGAAGCGCGCAAGGTCGAGGGACTCCAAGTCTTCCAGTCCTGAGGCGAAGCGCGCCAGATCCAAGGAAAGCAAAGCTATCGCTAAAAACTACGATTATACAACAAAACTAAATTATTTATTTAGAGACTCAAGGTTCGCTACGATTATCTTCACATTCTTCAACATTAGTTCATTTATTACTTCCAATGTTTGTTCCTCCGTTATAATCGCCCTTGGGAGGAGACTCGACAAACTTTCACACGGACAAAACCAGACCTCAGACTCTCCGTTGACCTTAGTACCTCGGATATTATTCAACTTTATTCATTCAGCCAAGGTGTCATTGGCTAGTCTTGAAAGCAAAAAGTGCCTCGCTAGGCATATCTTGTACCACAAAGCACAGCAAAATGGGGATTTCGCACTCAAATGATTATTCAACGTATCGAAAGTCGTATTGATACAATATCGTTACGACCGAGGGAAATCTGGAAACCCTTGAATTCTAGGAGAATTTTGGAGCCTCCTAGGGATTTTATTATTTTCTTATTTCAAATTCCTAGGATGAAAAAAAATTGGAGACATCAACTGAAATTATCTAATTGGTAGACGATGGAAAAAATCATGTCTCTGATACACTTGGCGATATTGAACGATTACCTTGAAAATCTTGGAATTCTCAGGGAATTTTGAATTCCTATTTTATTAGAAAATAACAGAATTTTTTTTTTTTCATCAAGTCGAAGCTAGAAGCCATAATATTTTAAGAAATAATTGTGCCAAACTTCTTTTGAATAAGATGTGGCGGTTGCCCTAGAAAAAAAGACTGATTATGAAACGTTAAAGAATAAATTTGAAAATTGCAAAATTCATTATAAAAAGCTATGAAAAATACATTATGCGAAAACCCTCTTCTCCTGCGCTTTTTGGTAGAATTTGCTACATCTATGTGATCTCCGAGGCGAAATGAACGATACTTTTTTATTCTTAGGGCTGGTAGAAAGCAGCTCTCCTCGGTTTCAAAATGTTTTTCTTCTCTCATTACTTGTTGCGGACAATAATACTCCTAGTATTTGTGTTATTTCATCGTCCAATCGTGTTGTACAGAAAAATTCAGTCATCAAACACTTACACAACATAGATTTCGATCATTCGCTGAGATTTCTACGACTGGATTGATCATTCTAGAGATTTAAAATGTTTTTGTTACTTTTTATCAGAGTCTGCATGTTTATTCACAGCCTAAAATGGCTAAAATTCGTGATTGGCGAATATCAAGAAATTTCATACGTCAGTGAGAAAACATACATTTTTTCAACATAAGACTGATTTTCTTTCTTGAGAATAAATCGGCCCGCTGTATATTTGAGGTGTAACGACGATGATTTTGAAAATAAATTGAAACTACAGCTCCGTCCGCCCGCTTCGGTATCTGATCCATTTTTTCTGTAATGAAGAAAGAAAATAATTTGAACAATTGCTTTCAGAGAGCTTGACTCTTACCAGCCCTGAACAAGAATAGTCAAAAATCGAAAGAATCACAATCCTGGACAAATTATCTCCGCGTTTATAGACTGAGAAATCAAGGGATACCCTTTCCGAATGCTGAAATGTTTCTTTCACGCTGTGTATTCAGCGTGTATACAGCATTCGCTTAACGAAGCAAATTTTCCACGACTTATTTATTTTCGACCAGATTCTTCATCATCAAATCTAACAATGCGGAAAACGTGACGTTGTCAAAAGCAAAAGGAGTGTGGAGCACACTGCCTCAGAACGAAGCTAATCTCAATCAAGCCTACAGAGAGTCTCGAAACGTTCTTCTCATCTTCTCAGTCAAGGAATCCGGCAAGTTTGCCGGTTTTGCCAGACTCAGCACAGAGTCCAGAAGAGACGGACCTCCTATATCATGGGTTTGTTCACCAAATACAAGATTATCGCACTGTTGTTCCCATATCTGTCAATGATGAACGAATTATTACATTTCAACATTTGTATTCGTGAATTTCAGTCATTCTGCTTAATATGACCTCCATATTTGACCTTTAAGGGGGTATATTCACCTCTAAATGGGTGAAAATTCTCAGGAAGAAATAGTTTTTTTCTTTTGAATTGGAGAGTTTGAAAAAATACAAAAAAATTATCATTTCTGAGGAGGGTTTAACGCTTATTATCCATATTTTACATGAGATAATGGTCTCAAATTGTTCATTAAAGATGCCTCTATCAAATGAGCCTTGGACTTTTTGATATGTCAATTTTTGGTGAAGATAATAGGAAAATGAGAATAAAAAATGTAAAACTAGTTCTATGCTCATTCGATAGAGGCATCTTTTATGAACAATTTGAGATAAAAATGACCTGGATCGGTCCAACGGTGCAACAACCGACTAATTTTGTATTTTCCTATATATGGCGTAACTTCTATCAGCTGAAAGTAATACCTCATGTAAAATGTGGATACCGAGAGCGTTAAACCCTCCTCAGACATCATGATTTATTTTGTATTTTTTTCCAACTCTCCAATTCGAAAGAAAAAAATGATTTCTTCCTGAGAATTTTTACCCATTTAAAGGTGTATGTACCCCCTTAACTAAGTTCCTCCGATGATTTCGTGTCTCAGGTACTGCCGCCAGGTTTATCAGCCAAGGCGTTGGGTGGAGTGTTCAAAGTAGACTGGATTTGCCGAAAGGAATTGCCATTCACATCAACGCTGCACCTCTACAATCCTTGGAATGACGGTAAACAAGTTAAAATTGGACGCGATGGTCAAGAAATCGAACCTCGAGTAGCGGAAGAACTCTGCAGGCTCTTCCCAGAAGACGAAGGTACCAAACGTTATTTGAAAACACAAAAAAGTAATCGTCAAAAAATCATCGTTCATATTTTCAGGCATAGAAATGACGCCGATACTACGAAAGTCCAAAGAAGCGTCAAAAAACGTGATACGAACTTCGCGAAGCTTCCGCGACAACAGTAGAGCCGTGAACAATTCAAGGTTCCTGCGTACTCGAGGAGGCGGAAGAGGCCGCAGATTGTTCCTGACTTCCAGGTCTCGCCTAGCGTCTCTAGCCAGGGGGCACCTACATGCCTCCGGGGATCACAGAGGCTCCAGGGATCACCACCATCAGCGATATCCGACCTGGTTCAGCCGCGGGGATTCCCCCTATTCCAAGTAAACAATTTTTGGCGCCTTTTCTCCGCCTCAAAGAATGAGGATGACGATAATCTAATTCTTATTTCACTTCGCAGAGGATATGGGAGCTCGGGAATCGGAGCGGCGGCAGCAGCTGAGGCGTACGTGGCGGACTATATGCGTACAATGCAGCATCAGCTGCCCCCGTTGCCACCCTACGTCGCTTCTCATCCGTACGATTCTTTGCCTCCACCGCCTCCACCTCCTCGTTATTACGATGGACTGCCGCTGCCGCCGGATTACAGTTCTTCGTCGTCCGCATTGGACAAACGAAGCTACGAACGTAGCGTTGATGAATTTTTGTGGAGAACCGCGAGTCGACATAGCAGACACAGCGATCATCGTTCTTCGAGCCGAGATCATCACCGTTATAGAGAGCGTAGATAAATCTAATATCTTGTTGCCTTTTTTTTTTTCTACTTTTTCATGTACCGTGGTCTCATTTTAAATGTAGGCGATTCGTAATATCAACGAAACTCTCGATTTTTTATCAATCGTTGAGATCAAAATTCCTGCGTAATAGCTAATGAATTATTTTTTATTTTCTCTTTGATTACCAGGGCTTCGAATAGACTTTCATACTTACAATTAAATTAGGAGATATTACATTTGAGATGTGTTTTATCGAGAGATAAATCATTGTATATCTCGTTTGATTAGCCGGTAAAATATATCTCGAGAATCTTGGCGTTGTATTGTAGATGTAAGATCGTCATTTTTATAGACTCGAATCGCAGTATATTTTTTTTAATCAATTTATCCCATTATATTTTTCGACCGTATATTAAATTCTATTTAAAATTCAGAAGCCGAAGAAAAATAATGTTTTTTTTTCTTAAAGAATCATAATTCGTTTCAAAATAGAATCAATTTGTACAAAGAAAAGAAAAAAAATAAGAAACAATACATATGACAATTATTCGAATCAAGTAATAGTTCGATTTATAATACTACTTCACGTACGAGGTACCACTTACGTACCATGATAAAACGTATACTATACATATTTCCAGTGATTTTTATTGGAAATTAATTGAAATATGATTAATTAGTTAATTTTCGTAACTCCTAATGTGGCATTAATTATTAAGATTGAATGTGTCCAAGCTGTGTGTGCGAGGTATGAATTTATACCGTATATCCATTTTTGCTGTCTTAAAAGACAGATACGTGAATAAATAAATAATTTTTAGGTACTAAAATTCATCTCCGCCGTCTTCTCTGATTTCAAAATACTCTGAATGGTCACAATTCTTCGTTTCTATAAACGGGAAAAGGGTAAAGGAAACAATACTGAAAAGATAAGCTTTATCTCTCTGTCACAGCCCACTTCCGCAGCACCCAAAAACGGATGTTCACAATCTTGAGTCTTCGGACTTTAGACTTCTATCAGATTCGCTTTCAGTTGTAGAAATGAATTCGAAGCGAACGTATCTTAAATATGTCCTCGGTCTATTCCTCTACGTTTGTTTATGCATATTGTGTCTTATGTCGAGGCGACATTTTCACGTGGTTGAATACTTCCACCCGAGAGATAAGGACCCAGGAAATAAACACGTAGTAAAACGCAGCGATCCGCCGGTCACTGAAAAAATATCGAGACTAAACTACGATGCAACGTTTCCATCGATCTCTGATACCTGTAGGCGGTATAACTTGAGCACACCGTTGGTGAAGAGGCATTACTTATATACCCCGAATCAAAAGTCTCTGTATTGTTGGATCAGAAAAGTGGCGTCGACTAGTTTCACAAAATTGTTTTCAGACCTGTGGGGTCATAGAATTTTCAGAGATTATTACAAGTGAGTGGAATATGTAAATACACTGAATATTCAATCTCTACGACAGTTGAAAATTTATCATCGATACTTTATTCCATCATTCTCAGGGAAGTCGACGTTATTTCACCGAAGACTGTTCAGGAATTAAAAAACTCTGTAAACGACGATGCAGTTTTCAAATTCTTGATCATTCGACATCCCTTCGAGAGACTAGTTTCATCTTACAGGTAATTTACATCCGATGTAACAGGAGTACAGTATAATTCGATTCAAGTACCGGATGTCGGGGCTTGGTCTAGTCAGTATATTTCCCCTTAAATTTTAGGGACCGATTGGAAGACAACACAAGGTATACAGCGCAAGCTTGGATATATGCTCGGCGGATATTTTATTTGACAAGACCGCATCTATTTCACTCGGACGCAACAAGCGGCGGAGATTCATCGAGCCGAATATTCTACGACGATAAAAGGTGCTTTGCGCCTTGGAGTTGGCGAATCGGAAGCCACTGATTACAATATTTTGGACTTGTGTGTTTCAGATTGAAGCTGGTTCCTACTTTCAAGGAGTTTATAACTTGGTTGTTGGCGGAGCCTGTTTCGAAAGACGACGTGCATTGGGATAGCTACTACTCGCATTGTTCGGTGTGCGATGTGCACTACGACGTTATAATGAAACTAGAGACTAACTCGATCAAACAGGTTGATTACATATTTTCGAGAATGGGATTGGGTAAGGATAGCTCGCTCCCTGAGCTGGAGAGAACGATCAGCGGTTCGACAAATTATGAGCGAACTTGCAGATATTTCAAAAGCCTGACGCAGGACATGATTCGGAAACTGTATCAACGGTATAAGATTGACTTTCAAATGTTCGATTATGAGTATGAGAAGTATTCGAATTGTGGGATTCCTGGAATCGGATAGTATGTACAAGATTGATATTGTTCATCGCCGTTATAGGCGTACCTTGAAAGAAAATGTATTTCAACCCAGGTGATTTAGATGGCAATGAAACAAGAATTCAAAGTTGGAAGATTGAAGAATAATTAGAGTCAAAAGGTCCTATTGAGAAACTCTTTTGAAACAAAAATCCTAAAAACTGAGAGATGTTTATTTCCTATTCGATACATTATTTAGTTTCCTATATTTATCAATAAAAGCTTCTGAAGTCGACGGAAGGTGAAGCGCTGAAATCGATGAATACCTAGAATGTTTGATATTCATAACATAAAATCGTATTGGCTTGCTGGTTTTAATACGTGGATGTAAGAAGTCGATTATTGATACGATTATTAAAAAAAAAAGACTTCGAAAACTTTCTTGCGTTTGGAGTAAAAATAAATTCGTGAGAAACATTCGAAATCAACGAAATTGTCATTTAAAAAATGGCTCCAACTATTTCCGATCCCGATTTTCATGAATTGGCGGATAAAGAAGAATTTATCTCCGATTAATCTCATCAAATGTCGGTTATGAACTTCAAATATCTGCGATATAATTGAGAAATAATTTTTGAATAAAATAATGACGATAGATTTCTACATTTATTTTTTTCCCGTATTTTTGAATCGTGAAAATTCTCAATTCGAATTTTCGCGCGTCAGTAAGTCTGTATCGTCAACGGACAACGACTCGGTCGTCTCTTGTTTTCAAGAACACGCGCTACGTTGAGAATTCAAAAGGAAACGATGAAAATTCTCAATTCGAATTTTCGCGCGTCAGTAAGTCTGTATCGTCAACGACTCGATCGTCTCTTGTTTTCAAGAACACGCGCTACGTTGAGAATTCAAAAGGAAACGATGAAAATTCTCAATTCGAATTTTCGCGCGTCAGTAAGTCTGTATCGTCAACGACTCGATCGTCTCTTGTTTTCAAGAACACGCGCTACCTTGAGCATTCAAAAGGAAACGACGAAAAACTACGAATTAAACCATCGCAAGTCGTCTTCGGAGAATCTATAATTCGATTATTAACTATCCAAGATATAGTTTATCATATTCGTAACAGATTTTCAGCAAAATATCCGACACAGAAGGTGTACATAAGATTTAATCGTAAGTATAGAAAAACAAGGTACGCCGCGATGAACAAATGCGCATCGCGCACCGATCGACCGTTGAGAAGAGCCGGTCCAGACTCACAGCGATTCTACGAACAAAGAAACGAATCGTGAAACATTTTCAAACTGATCTAGTTATTGTTGTGTATTTTGTGCGATTGTTGGTTGTTGAATTATAGGACAAATAAAGGTTACGTATTTTATCATAGATTCTCATCGAGCATGAAAAAGTTTTCCGTGTACTTGAAATGTCAATGTGACGCATTCAATGAACAATTGTTGCTATTCGCGTTAAAATTCGCAGTTATTCGCTACAAATAACTACAATAATTGAAAAAAAAATGTTTCGTACGAAAATATATAGAAAAGTTTTCGTTATCAACGATTGACCTTGATTATTGAATTAGTCTAACTATTGCTTGAACTAAAATTTGACAATTTCCAGGGATTGTAGATAGCGTCGATCAACCTTGTCGAATATGGATAGACAACAAGGCCAGACCCCGACCGATCGAAGTACCAGGGAACCGAAGATGAGAAAAGTGACGATGGCAAGCAGTCAGACGCAGAGTCAGGGCCAAAGTCAAACTGAATCGACCAGTGATCTACTTGCGCGCGTCCGAATGATTGACTCAATGGATACCGACAATTCCGACGAAGTGACGCAAGTTTGGAGCCAGGCAAAGGAGAATCCGGTCACGCTGTCCGAAGAGCAGGTCAACGTCTAACGATTCTTTAGTACATTTCATTTTCCTGATCTCAAAAGCTAGTGGAAAACCCACATGAAACACTGAAGACGGTTCAATTACATCAAATACTAATGATTCTTTGTTTGAGATTCTTGAGATATCTTGTACAATAGTTTAAGTTTAATCTTCCCTGTACCTTGCGGTAGGAGATTATCAATGGCTTTGATACTTGTGTGCGGACCTCATGGTCACTTGGCAAGTAAAACTCGACGTATGGGCGAATGATGAGCCGGCTTTAGTCGACTATATGTTGAATGTTGACTTAAGGTCGACTTTTTAACATTTAGTGGACTGAGGCCGGGTCATCGGCTGCCAATATGTCGACTTTTAGTCGACAAGTAGTCACGTAGCAATTTCGTGTTGTTCAGGTAGCCCCGACTTTTTGCAGAAATAATTTTTAAATTTCACGCAGTTCGAACATCTTGAGGATCAGAAGTACCTGGAACGGATTGAACGGGAGAACAGAAATCTCCAGCATCAAATATGGAAGAGAAAAGAGAAGAATGAAAAAATGGCCAGATATATCGAAAGAAGGGTTCAAGCGAACGAGGAGATCGTCAAAGAGTGATTGCATACGCTATTTTTCCCTCAGATTTCAACATATTCCCTATGCACGGTTTAAATTTTTTTCTCCTACTAAACAGGCAGAACATCCTCGCCAACATGACATCTGTGATACGAGAGCACATAAATGCGCTACCGGTCGAACTAATACCGGTGGAGGAAAGTCTTCAACATTTTGAGGGATTGCTCGAAACTCTGAATTCAAAAGGAGAGAAGGCGACGCAGATTTTGGCCAATAAACACAGGGATTTGGGTGAATCAATTTTTTGAGCAACTTTGATGATTGATTGCAGTCTGGAATCGAATTCGAGATGATTTACGATGGATCCTGTTCTTTGTTCAATTTGCAGTGTCAAAAACTGAGAAATATGAAGCGGAGATCCGTTGGACGGATGAAGAATTGACGATCGCCAATGCGAGGTACGAGGAAACTGAGAACAAGGTGAAAAAGGAGGAGGAGAAAGTAGCCGAGGCGAATCGTCAACTGGAAGAATCTACAGCGGCGATTGAAAGGGGCGAAGAAGACCACAAGAAGCAGATGGCGAAGAAGATAGAAACGAAGAACCTCCTTGAACAGAGTTTGAAAATAGCGCAAGCAGAAAATTTCAAGATCGAGGCTGTGAGTGCTCGGTTTTTGATGATCAACCGATTATCGAAAAGAGCTAATTGTTTGCTTGTAAGATTTTCATTATCTTGCCCATTTGTTAAATCAATCGATCGATCGTTTCAGCAATACGAAGAGTCTTTTAAAACTACCGAAGAGCTTTCCTCCGAATTTGAGACGCTCCAAGCTGAAGACGCAACAGATGCAAACGAAGTGGAATTTCTCAAATCTTATCTACTTGCGAACGAAGAATTGCAAGCGGAGCTAAATAACGAGTTCGATGATGTTATCAAATCGAAAGCTGCTCTGATCTCAAATCGAGACTCAGAAGCAGCTGAGTATAGGTAAAGCTAACGACTATGACGACGAATGAAATATCTTGCCTCGCTCTTCAGTATTTTTAAATTAAATAGTAAATTTCAGGAAACAGCTACAAGATTTGGTATCCAAAAATGCAAAGGCGACGGAGAATCTGGAGGAAGCTGCTTTGGATTATGAGAACCTGTTGAAAACCTCAGCCGAAGTGACGGAGCTCAAGGAACAGCTGAAGAAATCGGTCGAAGCCAAGGATGACGAGGTATAAGATTTTTCTGGACGGTATCGGCGTGACAAATGAACTGATTTTATATTTCAGATTAAAAAATTGACAAACCAAGTAAACGACGCGTTGAAGAAGAATAAGGAACTTTTGGCAAGCATCGACGATCTAAAAGCAGAATTAGCCACTCATGAAAATATACTCAAAGAGAACAGAGCCGCTTTCGTGGCCCGAAGAACTGAACAGAAGATGAACAACGAAGCTAAGATCACCGCTGGAAGGGCAGAGGTGGCTGCGGCTGAGAAGCTTCTGTCGAAGAAATCGGATCAATTGACTGAAGAAATAAAAATGGCTAACGAGAAAAGGCTCAAGACTTGGACAGAATTGAAGATACGGGAAGATGATATCCTGCAAAAGAACCGTCTGGTGAACCAAGAGAGAAAAATTGTGACCGATCTCCGATGGAAAGTGGACAAAAAAAAATTTGACGCCCAAGTATATCGTTGTTGATCATTATATGAAGACCTGTTTTCAGATGGGTTCATTGTATTCAATTTCTTATGTTATGTTTTCTAGGAAACTCTGCCGAATCATTGCCAACAACTGGAACACGTAGAAAAAATTAAAAAAAACGGAAAAGAGATAGAATCAATGAACAAACAACTATCAGCTGAAAAACTGAAGCTGAACCAGACTAGACGTAAGAATTCTGCAGCGGAGCGCAGGGAGATCGAGAAACAAGCAGCCCAAGACAAGAAGCATAAGTCCCGCGTAGATGATTTGAAGAATAAATTGGCTGCCTTTGAACAAGAAATTAAGGATCTTAAGAAAGAAGAAGACAAAATTGTTGATGACCGTGAGGTAACGATTGCGGTACAACAAATATTGAAACAGAATCGAAACTGACGGTCTTGCGCATCTTCATTTTCACAGGCAATACCCTCAACTACCGCACCGAGGTCGATACTGAGATCGGGAGCAAAGAGCCCTCTGAGAGGGCAGAAGGTTCAATTCGACGTGAAGACCAGCTCCCAAACATCAGTAGGAAAGGCAGACTCGTCGAGTACGGTAAGTCGGCTTAGATCCTTCAATTGTTCATGGATCATCAATTTGTTTGTTCATTTTCAGAACGAAGAAGGAGAAAGTCGATCTGCAGCTACAACGGCAAGTGAACCGGATCGCGCGATAGCAAACCTTCCAGTATATTCACAACACACCGAGATGCCGTCGTCGACTATTTGTGTAAGATTTTATTTATCATACTTAAACCATCGAACAGATCGATATGGAATAATGATGGTTCGATTCTGTTCTCCCTCAGTTTACAGAAAGAAGACGTAAACATCGAGCAACCGCCAATAAGCCGGACTTACCGAAATTCGACTTCGTGGAGAGCTCGCAGAAACCGGAGATATCATCTCAAGCTACTGTAAGATTAACATCGAGAAACGATTGTTTTTTTTTTTTTCTATTCCAAGTACCGATTTCCTGTTATGACTCAGAAGTCGAAGATGGAAAGGATTAAATTCCATAACGCAAAATTCTAATGCTGTGCAATTTCTGTTTTCCAGATACCAAAACCACCAACCCCAAAGAAATTCTTCAAGTCGAAGGACTCCCAGTGAAGCTGGAGATTCTTCACTTTCTTAAATTCAATATTTAATCACTTAATCAGAATCTTATTATTTAAAATAACAATTAATTAATAAACGAAGATAATTTGTATCAAAAAAGTTCCTATTTTTATTAAATAAAATAATTGTTCAGCAAAAAATTTTATCTCTGTGTTACAAATGGGAATATAATCTGACGATCAACCTCCTGTATTCGAATTCGGTTTTCAAACGAGTAGACAAATTTTATTAGAACAAAATATGAAAATAAAAGTCAAGTATTCGCGAATAGAACCTGTCGCAGGTTGCACATTAAATAGTAGAACGAACTGCAACAATGGTCGGTTCAAGTTGACACAAATTATTCTTCTCACTGACCGTTCACCATTTGTTGCTTACAAAAACTATAAAAAATATTTCATAGTAACAATATTATGGAGACTATATTCCTAAATCACCGTCTGGCACAGCTGGGACAATACACAAGAACAGAAACTTCGGAACGTTTAACAGATTTGCAGATTAACAGATCATGCAACTTTTTCATTGAAGGCTTATCTTTTTTCACATCGAAAATATCAACCGACCTATTAAGTAGATCTAAAAGTCTGACGATACCAAAGTATTCGCAGAAAATGAGTGATACATTTTATTTTACCCCCAGAATCTTAATCTCGAAATGGTTGAAATAGCGTATGCAGATTGAGTTATTCGTTTTCTAAAAATTATTCCGCCCTCTGCGGCTTTGATTTTTTAGGTGATATCGGGGTATCCTCTCCCTCGTCATAGACGATCAGGCACTCGTCGTCCGTGGACGGTTTGTGCTTCTGAGGCGTCCGTTTCTTCGCCACTTGATCAACTTTGGGAGATTTTAGTTTACCGGTGTCGTTATTCTGTTTAGTCGGCGTCACATTCTTCTGATAAACGCACTGCATGTCTGTGTCGGAGTCTTCGATGATGCAAATATCGTCGTCGTCGTCGTGTCCGACGTTGTTTTCTGTTTTTCGTTTCTTGGAAGCGATCCCAGGAGGCGGAGTTTCCGTCTTACGCTTCTTAGCCACATCCGCGTCCGACGACTGAGGCGTTATCTCGGTCTCTACTACGACCACTGCATCATTATCAACCGTCTCCACCTAGAAATGAGCAAAAACTATGCCGTTACAAAACAGAATTCGCAATAATCGAAGCTAATGATCCAGTCGCGTTATTTACTTTTCCATTGGAAGTGGACGCCTCCGTGTTCTCGGCTTCTTCTTCCTTCGGTTTAAGATCGTCGGGATTAGCGGCGACGAGGAATTCTGGACTCTGGCCTTTCACTGCCGGCGCTTCTCTCTGCACGATGGTAACTGTGAGGGAATAATTTTGCAGAAAGTCGTCGACTTTAAGGATCGTTCCGTCCCTGATTCCCAACTGTTCTAAAATCCTGTCGTTGTTCTCCTCAGTTTCTCCCTCTTCGCTGCTGATGACCACGATTCCTTTTCCTGCAAGAGTTCCAATCTTTTCGTCAAATTCTTTTTCGATATTTGATTACGCATAAAAAGTTCGATATCTCACCGTCGATCATAACATCGGGTGCGACCATGTTGAGACGAGCTTTCATTACCGATTCCTCAAGCTCTTTGACGGTCATCTTGGTCGTGTCCAGCGCTAGAGTGACTTGAGGCGTCGGTGCGCAGACGTAGCACATGGGATTTGGAGGATTGACTGATTTTTCTGGTACCAGAAGCAGGTTCTTGTGGTTCGGTTTGGATCGTAGATAAACCGATCTGCACGCCTTCAGATTGTCGAGCAGGATACGGAATGCATGAAGAACAACAACCCCGGCGATTATGGCATTGGTCGTAGCGATTGCGGGGATGATATTCCCTGCCATAGCTGGATAAAGAGTGAAAATTGGAATTAGAATCGATTCCGATTGATTGAAATGAATTTGATTCAACCGGACTAACATTTGATGTCGAATCTAGTCTTTTGTGCGATTCCAAATATATGTGCCCTTATGTTTGCGCACGCCACAACAAAGTCCATCGCGTTTTGGTCGTCCTTGTCCCACACCAAATGATCCGTTGGTGATTTTTTCAGACGCTCGGTCAATTCTTTACTCAGGTTTTTTATGGATTGAGCAAACGTCGAACCACACTCTGCGATACTCCACTGTCGCTGATCTCGGAGTCCAGGTGCTGCTGTATCTTTGCTACAGCCGGCCACTAATGAAAGGAAACAAGATCAAAAATTGTCTAATCTCTCTCGTTCTCCCCTATAATTCACGTTCGTTTTATCAATCGCCACAATTTGGTGGATCTCATTACCTCCGTCGGGTAGATCTGCCCAATTCAAAGGCGTTGGAGGTCTGCGTTTCTTCCAGAGGTTGTCCATACTCAGCAGGTACACTATATCGTCGTGAAATAGTTTCATGAACAGCTTCTCGGGATCATAGCCACTGGACTGAGCCCACGCTCGAGTCGACACTCGATCCACGTTCCCTTTATCGTTTGACTCCGACTGTAGCGCACCTTCTCCAGCTGTGTCTTTAATTCCAAAGAGATTGAACATCAGAAATCAATCGTTTTCTTAAATTCCACAATAATGTCATTGGAATTTATTTATCCAACTAAATTCTCACCAGCTGCTTCTGGATCTGCGGTATCGGGTGAAACGTCTTGGTCCGGATCTTCCTCTCCAAAGAGTTGACTGTGGAGAAAAAAAAATCAACGGAAATTAGACTAATTATCATCACAGTTTGCGATATTTCAGTGAATCGATTTCTGTTTATAGTTCCAATCAGTCCAACCCGAATCGACTCGAGTTGTTATCTGAGCCGGTGGCTGAACGTTATTGAATCTCCTCACTTGAACAAGTGCTTGGCCCACACGATGCAGTGAATCGGTTCGCTGGGTGTGTTGCGAATGGTGCATCCGGGGTACGTTTTCTGAGGAGCTTTTGTAGTGCATTCGTAACACTGGCTGAGACCCTTTTTAATGAGTTCCACTTGTCCTTCGTAGCCGGCTGTTCCGGACTCTATCAGCGGTATATCCGCAGCTAGACACATTCGGTTGACGTGATTTCTCGCAGCTCTGTTATCCAGAGCATTCATGACCAAGTTGAACTTCTTGAAGAAGCTAACGCCATAATCTGGACTGTGAAATTACAAATTGGAATTAGTATTACCTATTATTAGAGCTCGTCTATTCAATGAACCGAGAGAAAAACATCAATTCTTCAATTCGTATACGAAGGGGGACTCGTTTCAGTTTCAGCCTCTCCAAATTATACTTACGTAGTAATACTATCGTGGTAATGGGTTATCTTAACATCTGGATTGAACGTCAATGCAGTTTCACGAGCAACCGCAGCTTTTGATTTACCAACGTGTTGCTTTTGGAATAGAAACTGTCTGTTCAAGTTACTGACATCGATGGTGTCTAAATCGATCTGAAAAATGAAGAATGATGTAATTTCCTTTTAGATTCCGATTTCCCAACCTTTTATACCGCTTAATGACTTATTGTAAACGACTATTTCTGTTTTATTACGACTAAAACGTGCAGTAAACAAATAAATAAATAAGTCAATTGATTGAAGAAAAAAAAAGGAAAAAAAAGGACCAGTAATGAGCATAATTAAGTTAAAAATGTATTCATGATCAAAATACGATGGATCGAACATTTATTGAGCCTGGAATTTATAGACAAGATCAGGAGAAGGTATACAGAATTACGAGGTCGGAGATGCGATTAGTTGAGTTGGGGATTAGATGGGTTTCATGATTCATATCTATTTTCATTTTCAGTGTAAATAACGGAAAACCGGATAGACAGGAGTAGCGGACTTTGAGGTTAGGGACAACCGGGTTGAAAACGTGTGAATTAGAGCGTATTTGAATCTTACAATTTCGATATCGGTGAAACCGGTCATTACGAGATTCTTGAGGATCTCACAGCCGATCCCTCCAGCTCCCACGACCAAAACTTTGCTCTGTAACACCGCATTTTGCAAACCCTCACTCAACACGCCGCTAATACTTGCCGCCATTTTTCATTTATGATGTGTGATCACTTGTGTAAAGTCCACCGAATCCACTCAACCTACGGAAGCCTACGGAAGCCCGGTGACGACATCTATGTACAGGCATACACACTCAGAACCGACTGACTGACTCTGACTAAAAAAAAAAGAAAACTACGAGCCGTTCGGACTGAGTGTGTATGCCTGTACACAGATGTCCCCACCAGATTTATACATTCGGCATGCTAGCATACCCTTAAGGTGAAATGAAAGTCACGTGACCTCGACATGATTTACACTTGGAATTTTTAAACGCTATTTTCTCAGCCAAAACACATTCGATTCATGTGAAATTGATATCAGTGACGTAGAAAAACTTAATGAAGGGCCTGCCAATCGTGGATTTTCGAATATCGAAAGACATAATCAGAATTTTGTGTAACAATATTGTTCTGTAACCCAAGGAGGTGCTGCCCCTCGTGGAGAGAGGCAGCACTTCCTTGGATTACAGAATAATATTGTTAAAATAACTGTTATTACGTCTCGATTTTCGAAAATCCACGATTGGCAGGCCCTTCATTGAGTTTGTCTACGTCACTGATATCAATTTCACATCAATCGAATGTGTTTTGGCTGAGAAAATAGCGTTTGAAAATTCCAAGTGTAAATCATGTCGAGGTCACGCGTCACGCGTCATGAGAGTTGGCCGATCAACGTGCTGACCTCCTTCTAGATTCGTGGTAAAGCTGTTCTCCCATAGGTCATTGCATGTGACGCGTGATGCGGACCGCTCTGTGTAACTGAGCCTTTAGGCGTATTCGCGTTGGGATCAAAGTGATTTTCATCATAATGATGTGCCAATCAGATGTCGAATAGCACCGCACTGAAGTTAGGCGCTATGATCTGATTGGCTAGATTATCTCATCATTATAATATCATCATCAACGCGAATGCGCCTCTTATCGAACGCGCTTGTGGCCGCCATTTTTGTAGTTCAAATCAACATTGACGCGCGGGAGATTCAAATAGTCTTCAACTCAGAACGATTGTGAGAGAATTTTAGTGCATAACTAGATAATTAAGCGATTAACTGCATAAAAAACTGTTCTTCCGCAATTTTTAGGGTTAGCCGCTTTACATATCACACATTTCCCCATCTTTTAGTAAACAAATGACGTCACGGTCTGATCGGACTACAAGGATGGCGCTGTGTCTCAGATCCAGTTTATGTCAATGATACGAATCCGCGCAACCGTCAAAACAAGTTTGAATTTCTCTCGTACATTGAGGTTAAATTTCATTATTCGTCCACTTTGAATACGTATAATGGCCAATTACAGCGGATTCAGTCAAGCCTTGAGTGAGTCGAGCTAACAAACATTAATGTGACAACAACATCGAAACGTCGAACATTAATTCCTTCTTTTCTTATCATTTCACCTCATCAAAGCAATGTTGATCATTATTTGGTGTCGGCCCTCTTCAGAAAGTTATTATTCACAAACAAACACGTAATTTAAACTTGTTGACCCTCTCCACGAAAGATCTACGACACCAGATAATAATCAACATTAATTTTACTCTTTTTCTACGTTCAGAACGATAGCATTGAGATTTTTTATTCCAAATCTGCTACTTATGATGGTCCTCAATTTTTCAATCCTTTCTCTCCGCAGATATCTCGGGACTGTCCAGCGTGTCCCGATCGACGAGTATCCGAGGTCCTAACCGGTTAGATTTGTCCACGGAATGTTCCAGTCAGACGAATCCGACGGGTCGCGTAGCCAAGGGATCGTCGATCGGAGTGAAGGGGGGCTCTGGTCGATTGGAAGAAGTAAACGGAGCCTTTTCTCGCTGCCAAGACACAATGAGCGACTATGCGATCAAAAAATTGATCAAAGAATGCCTCGTAGAGATTTCGCAGAAGGGGAATCAATTTCTGTCCGAAAGTACAGCTAAGAAACTCCGTAAATTAATCGCCATTCACGAGATGGAAAAACATCTGCATTTACCTAACGACTCGAACGACATCGGCAAGAAACTGACGCTACTTGGAATCACAGATTTACCCAAAATCAAACTCAGCAAGGAGGAGAAACTGGAGGTGAAACGATCGCTCGAAAATAGACTGAGAGAAAAGACGAACGCGTTTCTGGCCTGGTACGAATCTCGTTGGGAATATCGAAGAAGGATGATTAACGATATTTGTCCTAATTTTGTGTTTCAGCTACGAAGAGATGGGGGGAAATTTGGGAGACTTGATGAAGAGGTCAGAGTCGGCTGGACGCCATCAGATATCCGACGTTATAGAGAATACAGATTTGTATCAATGGAAGGAAAAGATCGATCAAGAGTGTTTGGAGTACGAGAAGCACCTGTTGGAGCATAAGAATAATCTGAGCGAATGGATGTTCCTGAAGTACGAGGACATGAACAATATGGAGTTGAAAAAAGCCGAGCGTTTGCTGATCAAAGTTCAGGTTTCAGAGGTGCAGGCGAAAATCACAAAGCTAAATTGCATTTTGAAAATGTTCAAAGAAACGCCTCGTACCCTCGAGGCGTATCAAACGCTCAGCTCAGACTTGGACAATAAGATTGCCGCGGTTGAAGATGAAATTCAGAAGAAAGAAACGCTGAAAAAATCGTACGAAGCTCTGAGGGGAACAGAGTACGACGAAATCGTTCAGAAGTACTTAGACCTGTGCAAAGCCATAGAAAAGAAGAAACGCCTCATAGAAAAATTCAATTCATGAATCTTTATTCAATATTGTAGCATGAAGCCAATCACGATTGTTTTTTTTTCCATTTTTTTATAAATAAATTCATATTTTTTTACGCTATCTCATAATAATCGATTCGAGCTCTCAACAAATTTAATCAACGATTTTTTTCTTACAGGTAGTTTATCAAAATTTAACTATTTTACTTCTAGTCTCCTTGTCGTTGTTCTGGCTTCTGACTTGTACCTCATCTTCTTCGAGCGACTCTAGTTGGCTCCCGACGATTTTATCCGCCGTGATATTGGTCTCTTCCTTCTCCTTTATAACATCCGGGCAATCTTTTTTCAGATGCGTAACGTCGCCGCAAATCTTGCAGCCGCCGCCCTGAGGGTACAATCCCTTAGGATTGTCGGGACACTGCCTGGCGATGTGCCCCTGCTCTCGGCAAATGAAACAACTCGCGTGTCTGAACTCTTGCCCTTTGACTACTTTGCATTCGAAATGCGTGTGTTCGGCGGATCCACATTTGAAGCATATTCCACTCCCGGCTTCGTCTCGACCGAGCTCTGGACAGTCTGAGAGATTGTGACCGGACTTTCGACAGTGGAAACAAACCCGCTTCCTCTCGCGAGTCAAAGCTTTCTCTGCCTTTCGCCTCTCCAGTTTCATCGCAATGTTGATCTCCGAACGGGGAATGCCTGGAAAATTCGGAAAGATTATTGGATGGCATAAAGGAGTGGGAAAAAACTTGTCGTTAATTCCACGATATTCGTGACGCAGAGTCCGAGCTCGCACCTTTGATGATCATATTCTTCTTCAGTTCCTTCAATCTTTCCGCATCTTCTTTCTTTACTGGGAACCCGTCGTACTTGACGACTTCAACTTCGTTTCCATTCATGATCATTTTGATAACGCCTTCGTCCGGTTTGCGCCTTTTGTACTCCTTGCCGTCGTTTTTCCCCCCTTTTCTCTTCTGGGCTTTGTTGCCCTGAACATTCTCAGATGTATTATCGTTCTGTTTCTCCTCCCCGTCTCCGCCTTCTTCTTTCCCGCCAACTTTCTTCGCTTTCAACTTTTCTTTTCTCTTATCGAGATTCTTTATCTTCTCCGCCTCGTTATCCCCACCCGTTGAAGATTCTTTGGGATTATTCTGCCTCCCAAATTTCACCTCGTTGCTCCATTCGTTTCCCAATACGTCAAAACCCTTCTTCTCAACAACCTCTTCTACTTCCTTGACCTCAGCCTCGTTCTTATCGCTCGCTATCTTCAATTGCTTCTTCTTATTCCGTTTCTGACGTTTACTCAACTTCTCCGAGCTTCTCTCAACATTTGACGACCTATCGACGCTCACTACCTCGACTTCCTGGCTTTCTCCTCCCTCCAAGGCAATATTTTCAGATTCCTTCGCATCTTCAGCATTATTCGCAATCCCTTTCGACTTCATCGATTTCTTTGCACGTTTTTTACTCTTCAATACGGATTTATCGTCGTTCACGCCGTTCGCATCTGCCTTTGGACTCTCAACGTTTTCAAATTTTGTTCCCGCTCGTTTTTCTTTCTTCTTTTTCTTCGATCGAGTTTCATCGACAGTTTCCACCTCTTTCTTAGCCGGACTTTGATTCTGTTTACGGTTCTCAATCTTTTCTACAACTTCTGTAATTTTGTTATCGTCGTTATCGGTTGCCAGATGAAGTTTGGCAGATTTTTTCATCTTCTTTTCCTCCCTTTTGTTGTCGTCATTCTTAAGAACCTTCCCGCTCTTGTTCTTGCCTGATTTCTTCTGCTTGACATCGACGTCGTCAAAAGTTGCCCATTCGTGGTTCACATTACCCGTAGTATCGTGGTAAAACGGTTCGTCTTTTTCCGCCAATAATTGCCTGGCCGTTTTCGGCTTAGCTACAGGCTGAGAAACTGCTTGGCTGTCTTCGAGCTGCATTTTCATCACATTCCACGGCGTCGCCTCGTCCGGAATTCGCTCATTGGACGCTTTGGAACCCTTCGCTCTTGCAAATCTGGTCATTTTGAAACCGACTGTTTGTCTTCCAGTTGTCAAATTCAATTAAAAATTTGATGCCCAGGGTTGCGGCCTGAAATAAGAAATAGATCTGCGCGTTAAGAATAGTATATTTCGATACAAGTGCGAAAGTGGAAAAGGTACAAAGCGAGGGTGACAATCTCACGAGACGAAAAACAACTTTCGCACATGTATCGAACAAAATTTTTCATCACAAACGCGCGTAAAGTCCGAATACACGCGCGCTTGCGTGCGTAAAATCGAACTTTACGCACGGCGTGCGGAAAAATTGTTTTCGAGTTCTAGAATCCATGAATTTCGCTCATAATTCGTGAATATACGAATTTTTACTAAGGTTTTAAGATTCGCTGTGGCTATTCGCACGGTCGCGTGACTGGATACGAGTCACTCCAGATTCACTCCAGGAAAAAAACTCACGGTCGCGTGACTGGATACAAGTCACTCCAAGAAAAAATTCTTTCGCGGAAAATTTTGCGTGACTGGATTCTTCACGCGAAATTCACGCAAGAGACACTCCAGGGAAAACCAGCCACTGAAGGCTAGAAAAAGTTAGGCCAGCCAATCATACAACACACACACACACATGATACAACGCAGACGGTGTTCCATGAAGGGTCAGAATAAGTTAGGCCAGGCACTGAAGGTTAGAAAAAGTTAGACCAGCCAAGCATACAACGCACACACACAAGATACAACACAGACGGTGTTACCCCGAAAATAGAGGCATTTTCAATGCTAAAATGAGGTGACCTGAATTAAAATTTTGCGTGACTGGAACACCGTCTGCGTTGTATCATGTGTGTGTGTGTTGTATGATTGGCTGGCCTAACTTTTTCTAGCCTTCAGTGGCTGGTTTTCCCTGGAGTGTCTCTTGCGTGAATTTCGCGTGACTCTAATCCAGTCACGCAAAATTTTCCGCGAAAGAGTTTTTTCCTGGAGTGAATCTGGAGTGACTTGTATCCAGTCACGCGACCGTGAGTTTTTTTCCTGGAGTGAATCTGGAGTGACTCGTATCCAGTCACGCGACCGTGCGAATAGCCGTTGAAGCGTAAGATTCTATCAAAAACGAAGAGTTAGAATTGAATTATATACGGTTTTTTCGAATAGTTTCTGTAGTTTTTTTGAGGTTATAACAAAAACAGAGTGATAATCGTGGTTTTGGAGCGGAAAAACGCTACTATAACTGTCGATTTTTATATTTCAGGGATTTATTAGCTATAAAATAGATTCTTTAACGTCAAACCTCACCTTTGTCGCTATTTTTCGATTATTACAACAGTAGTTGACAACTTGTCACGCACATGGGTTGGAGTGGGGTCTCGAACATAACCTAGAAATTTGATACAAAATTTTTAAACCATGTGATGACGTTGTCTTGTAGAGGCTCGCGATAGGAGGAGAGCAAGCCAATGGATTCTGTGGCTGTAAGTCCAGCCTTGTGGCGCCAACCACGATTCGAATTTTTACACACCTGTTTTTTTTTATTTCTTTGTTAAATAATTTGTTTAAATTGATTAAAGTAGATATGCCGCTATTATTATTAGTGTCCAAAGATTTAGAGGGAAGTGACAGTTTCTTTTTTTTTTTTATTGAAAATGAACACTGGAAATGAGAAAATCCAGAATAATTAGAAGTAGATGGAAAAAGTGTTTATGCAGTGAAAATTAAATCAAAAATTATTATTACTATTATAAAAAAAAAAGATTGATGAAGGAAGGAAAGAAATTTCTGAGCGTCCGAAAATAAGTTCGAATGATATCAAATGGCAGAAAAAAATTGCTCGAAACTTATTCTACGAATTAAAAAATGCATATATTATGAATGATAATTTTATAGCAATTTTTTAAATTCAAAGCCCAAGTTGAAGTAAAAATCTGATAAACGCATGTTGGATTGGACGGAAAAAAAACACCAAGTGAATATTTAGAATAATCTGTTTATTCACATTTTGTGGGGGTATTAACTAATATAGATTCTGTGCATGAATATAAAACATTGATATTATCACAACATTTACAGGAATTGGCATCTGATTTTCATTGCAAAAAGACAATGAGATGATATCATGGTCAATCAAACATTCGCAAAAATAGTCAGACTTTTTACAGCTGAATGATATTAATGAACTTTTCAGGTTTTACAATATTTCACAATTTGAAATCACTAATAAGAAATAGAATCGAGTAAAATTATGGATTCCAATACATGAACTCAATGTAATTCAGACTCATTCTAACTCACGGTCGTCTGAAACTGTCACGCTATACAAAATAATGACGTTTTTAAATCCATCGGGCAACACGAAGCCCTTAAATTGTCAAAAATACATTACTCCATCCTTTTTTTTACTATCTAGTTACCCTAAACCACCTTAAATCGTCAATATTCAAATAAATACACAAAGCCACAAGTTCAGAAGGAAAAGTTCTTCGTTCTTGACAAAAATTGGAGAGGAGCTTGTGGTCCCTTGCCAATACCAGATGATCTGCGATCAAAACCTTCACAATTTTTTAGGAAACTGTACCTTATGCTCCAAGAGCATGCTATTTTCGGGTGGCAAAGAGAGACAGGCTCTCAATACATTTTCTATCGCCGCCCGTTGCTTGAAGAGCGCATTGATAACGGGAGCGCCTCGAGGTACGAGTGGCGCCTTGCATAGATAAGACAGAATCGAAAGTACCGGGTGAAACCTGGCAAATTCCTCGGTCTCAGATTCAGCCTGTTTGAAAGTAATGCGAGAAAATAGCTCGGCTAGAATAACTAAATCTAATATAATCGGACTAGCTAGCAAGGAATCTTCGCACGTATTGTGAACCACGATCGTGTTGTGACCTCCAAGCATTATTTCAGAGGTGTACTCGTCCAGGGCGCGCTTACTGTCCCCTGAAAATAAAATTTAGGAGTCAATTTCGCTGCTGAGTTAGAAAAGTAAGAATTTTTAATGATTTAATTTGATATTTTGAGCAGTCCTTCAGTTTCGAATCCGGTTTCAGCCAACTCACCAACATAGGGAACATATTTGATGACTACGCAGTGGTCTGGTTTTTCGCCAGGTTCGTACAGGATGCTGTTGGACTCGACCATATCATCGACCACATTGCTCTTCGAGATCTGAAAACGAGATAAATATAGAAATACAGATGATATCGCGGAACCAAGACGAGAAGCTTACTTCTTTCGATCTAAACTGTTGCGGTGCGGACAAATTATATCCGTCGTTATTTCCAAGATGATTATAGCTGACTATAGAGACTGGTTTTATCCCTGCCGAGACTAAAAAGTCGACCAACACAGACTTCAACTTAGTTTGACCAGACTTGAAGTCATCTCCGGCAATAAAAGTCTCGTGTTTTTCAGCCAGGTCCATCGCACCGGGTACAAAGGTGTTTTGCGGAGACCCGTTGATGTAGGTACACTGTAGAGTTGATAAAAACAATCTGGTTAACGCTCAAAGACGGTGTGAAAGATGAACAGAAATTAGGCCGATCTCTTACTCCTTCCAGAGCTGCGGCTACAGCAAACACGGTGCTAGGACTGATTTCGGGATGGTTCTCCTTTATAGACTTCAACAAATTTTCATCGGTATCGTTCACTCCTGGAATCAAGTCGGTAAATCTCTCCGTGTTCGCCGTCCACAGCACTATGATTTTGTCCAAATTCTTATCCCTCTTGAATTCTGATATGTCTCTTCTTATAAGATCCAACTGCTCCGACTTTGATCCTGACATGACATTGTCTGCTCGGTCCTCCTGCGTTACAACAATCGAACATTTCTTTCACATAAAAACGACTAGTGAGTTCCAGCTGCCACATTATTTTATTCCGTCTCGGACCTGATTGGCAGCGATAAAGTCGGGGTAATACAAGCTCCTGCGAGGTTTCATCCGTGCCATTTCGTCTTTTAACTGAGTCTGCAGATCGTAGTCTATAACTTTCGCCCTCTCCATGGCATCAGCCAAGTTGAGACTGGAAATATCCCACCCGTCGATTTCTATGTCGTCAGGATCCACCATGGGCAACATCCACGACATCGGGACGTGGATGTCTTCAGAACCTCCGCTGCCAAGTTTCACAGTTGACGATTGGGTGATGGAGCCGTACCTGAAGAAAACGACAAAGATTAAGTGTCTCGTGTCTAAAAGAAACCCGATTAACAGCTTTTGCTCTAATCCTCACCAATTCGCCTCCTGAGAACCGTCTTTGGTATTCCAGCATAATTTCTTCTTGTTTGCTAACAGCGCCGCAGTTATAGTCGTTCCGTTGTTGCCGCCCCATCCTACCAGCATCACACCGAGTCTCGGAAGCCTTACTTCTGTTCGTATCGTCAATTTCGTCGAAACTGGAGTCGCCTTTGAAATGGTATAAAGGTAACCGATGACAAATTGAAAATTAGAGTAAGGGGAATTGAAAACTTTTTCATATGATTTTACTCACCACATATTTGAGGTCTTTGTCGTCCACTTTGGTGACTTTTGTCGTCTGATATTCATAATTCGCTTCTATGAATTCCTCGCTGTATTTTATGTTGGGGCTATTCACGTGGATCTTGAAAGCCATTATAGCTTGATGATTGGATTGTGTGAAACGAGTAGAAAATTGTTATTCAAGCCTCAGTGCTTAGACCACTTTGATTCAGTCGTCTGTAACTAGACGTTAATTATTTTAAATAATTTTATAACGACGGGAACTGGGTGATATCTACACTTTTATCAACCTTTGAGGAAATTTTATCCAGGAATTGGCGTGCGAAAGGTTGAGTTTGTTCGCCGAGTGCCGACTGGACGACACACACGTCACGTACGTGTTTATGACTAATCGCTACAAATGCATCGGCCTGTTTGAACGGTAAACAGCAAAACCTGGACTCTTGTCACTGCAGTCGAAAATATCTATGCGATACAAAATACAAATAAAATAGTTCAGGATCACGGTCAAGGAAAGCGTTTACATATCGATTACGAAGCATCGCATGATGCGCGTCAGTCTCATGTATCTGTTTATTCGCTATTCATAAAAATTCTCAGAAGTGCAGGTAAGTAGGTATATGCAGCATATTCGTTGATCGATGTATTTGGTGAATTTTTATTCTACAATAGGATATCATACGCCAGACGTCGATAATGTCGAAAACTGCACTATCGACACATCGGCGCTGTACTGCCGAGGTCCACTTCGCACAACATACCTAGGTATGCGTAATGCGTCCTTCAGACTCAAAACAAACCTGTACGGAAATGTCTGTTTCTTATTGTATGGATACCTCGTGTATACATTGCAGCAAAACATTGATATTGGTACGGGTCCTGAGTATGGCGACACCGATCGACCGGACCTCGTGTCGCTCTTCGTTAAAAACCGATCTAATACATTCATCGTTGATTGTAAATTTATAATTTCAAATAAAACCAAGTATAAGTTATAGACAGCGGAACGGTTGTCCGAAAAACAGTACATTCGTTACTTCTTCACGCTTCAATCCCGTAAATTAGTTTTTTTTTTTTTTTTAAGTTTTGCGGTGAAATCCGTTTGGATTCTGTTCAGCCCGAGGTATCCACCAAACTTGAGGTATCTGGATCGAAGCATCGATTTGACAGGTAAATAATAATATCGCGAATGTCCAGTAACACGAAATACTCTGTAACCTTCATACGGCATGGCTAATAAACTAAAAAACTAGAATCTAGACACCAGATGCACTTGTCAGTCAACGTCTAGAGTTGAAAGCATATTAATTGGGGGGGCACACAGTAGGAAGGTTTCAATAGGAAGACTGCAAAATAGAACCTATTATTTTCTTTATATAAATACATACAAATGTATATTTAGATGAGGGCGATTCCACGTCAACTGTGACACTCCTGTCCCTCATAGTCAGCGATTTCGATGAAATTTGGTGAACACGTAGGTTTTGGAGGGAAACAACTTTTGGCCAAAGGATTTTCGGAAATTCGGAAAACTATAGGAGTTGCGGAGCCTGAAAATTTTCGGACGTCGATTTCTTGATAAAACATATCCCTGACACGAGTTATCGTAATCCAAATCCGTTTTAACGACTTGGCGTGGAAAACTATGAAGTTCTAAGGAAAAAATACGTCACTCATGACAAACAAATAAATTAATGTTTATTATGCAGAAAAACATTGAAAATCGTTTTTTAATCGTGTTCTCTCACTTTATAAATTATGAAAAAAAATCAAGGTATTCCTTTTGGTTTTCTCTTGGATTTCGCCCATCGAAAATTATGGTGTCTCTTTTCGTTTGCCTATCAATAAAGGTCGAAGTCGGTCAGACGCGCGCTCTTGCCGTGCAGTGCAAGCCAGTGTTGGGCGAATTTGAATTAATAGACTACAAATTACAAATTACAATTCGTAACGATTTCTTATTTGTAATCAAACCAAAATCCATTACTCATTACAATTGTAAGTCAAGCAGGTCCTTGTAGGCGCACCTAAATAAGGTCAAAATTCAAAATTCATGAATTTTTTTCTCTGGTCGAATTTTTTTTTCTCACAAACGGTTAGAACACTATGGTTCAGTACAACATTTGATGTACAATTCGTATTTTTTTGAAGTCTGATTATTCAAAACTGGAAGAATGGCTGCATTATTCTCGAAACGCTGTCTTCCAAGTCTGTGGACACTGTCACTTGTACACTGTTGATCTGATTGGAATCAAATTTTCACAGGTTTATCTCCAATAATTTAACTAGTCTTCGACGAGCCGGTGTTTTACATTTTTGATTTCCCTTCATGTTACGCTACCTAAAAGGTCAAGAAATGTACTAAATTTTTTTTTTTTTTTTTACTTCAAATGTTAACAATATCCTAAAAAAAAATTGTATCCAAAAAACGGCTCTTCAAACACTGGTTTAGACATTGCAGATGATCCGGTTCAAATTTCTTCTACATCACATTAACAGTGTGCAAGTGACAGTGTCCACAGACTTTGAAGACAGCGTTTCGAGAGGAACGCTGCCGCCATTTATCCAGTTTTTAATAGTCTGATTTTTTCTTAAATATGAAGTATGCATCAAGTATATCACACAATGGTGGAAACCGTTGGTGACAAAAAAGAATTTCGACCGAAAAAAAAAAATTATAATTTGTGTCCTTATTTAGGTTCGCCTACACTGACCTGCCCCCTCAATCTGAAATACATTACCCATTACAATTGTAATTTGTAATCAATCCGAAATACGTTACCCATTACAATTGAAAACTGTAATTAAACCGAAATACAATAACCATTACAATTTTTATTTGTGATTGAACTGAAATACAATTACCATTCATTTTTAATTTGTAATGCTTGATGCATTTCGGTTTGATTACATTTTCAAATTGTGATGGTTGATGGATTTGAGTTTAATTACAAATTACAATCGAAATGGGCAATTTATTTCGGTTTGATTACGAATTGCAATTGTAGTGAGTAATGGATTTTGGTTTGATTACAAATTGGAAATCGTTACGAATTGTAATTTGTAATTTGTAGTCAATTAATTACAAATTCGCCCAACACTGGCTAGCACTGCACGGCAAGAGCGCGCGTCTGACCGACTTCGACCTTTATTGATAGGCAAACGAAAAGAGACACCATAATTTTCGATGGGCGAAATCCAAGAGAAAACCAAAAGGAATACCTTGATTTTTTTTCATAATTTATAAAGTGAGAGAACACGATTAAAAAACGATTTTCAATGTTTTTCTGCATAATAAACATTAATTTATTTGTTTGTCATGAGTGACGTATTTTTTCCTTAGAACTTCATAGTTTTCCACGCCAAGTCGTTAAAACGGATTTGGATTACGATAACTCGTGTCAGGGATATGTTTTATCAAGAAATCGACGTCCGAAAATTTTCAGGCTCCGCAACTCCTATAGTTTTCCGAATTTCCCAAAATCCTTTGGCCAAAAGTTGTTTCCCTCCAAAACCTACGAGTTCACCAAATTTCATCGAAATCGCTGACTATGAGGGACAGGAGTGTCACAGTTGACGTGGAATCGCCCTGAGATATGTCAAGATATCGTAATAAATTGTAAGTACTGCAGTGAAAAGCTTATACAGTGAAACCTCTGAATAGGGTACCTCCAAGGCGGTTAGGGGAGTGTAATTCTTGGAACTGACTTTCCCCCACCAACAGCTCGCTAGCACGACTCGACTCGGTTGCCGGCGTTACCTCTGAATAGAGACCCCGTGTCTGTGTTGTTTTTGACGTGATATACCCATGTAAATAAGTGACTCGAAGCGTTTCCCAATAGGTTCTCTATTCAGAGGTAAGTGTCCAAACACTCGTAAACAGACTGAGTGGGGGAAGCGCTCGAGCAAGGATTAGGGGAAGGTTATAGCCTATTCAGAGGTTTCACTGTACATTGGAACTACTGAGAGTACTGAGCAGGTGGTTTTCACTCGCACCAGCTCACACGGACACACAAGCTACCTACTGTCAGTAGTTCCAATCCTGCCACCAGGTGAAATCACGCCCCCGTCGTCGAACATCCCAGAACGTAGTATTGTACCTTTCCTTATTATGCCCGATTGCACGAACGTTCAACGTAGTTTATCCCTCGAACACTTTGTCCATGGAATAGTTGGTGAAAACAATGAAAACAATCGAAAGTTTCATTTTTTTCTCGCGAGGTGACCACGGGATAAAAAGCTATTCGGGATGAACTACGTTCGTGCAACCGAGCATGTCTGGTTTTTCTTGGACATTATGCATTATGCATGCCCGGTTGCATGCACGAACGCGGAATGTTATTTAAGTTATAAGAATAGTTATCACCAATATACAGCTGTGAGTAACCGTGGATGCGGGCCACTAGGTGCGCCTGAAGCAGGCAACCGTACGTACGTACCATAGAATTAGCACGTGTCGTACGTACGGTTGGCCGCTTCAGGCGCACCCAGTGGCCCGCATCCAAGGATACTCACGGTATGTATCTGCATTTGGGACAGGAAACTCATCTTTGGTAATTGATGGGCATGAAGATGAAAGAATTTTATTTGGACTCTTCACTTCTTACCTGATTTTCTCGATATTTGTGTGGATTATCAGTGAAGTTTAGTTTGTTTCTGAAAAGTTTCTTTCTGTATTGACAATGCTAGTTGAATTTTCGATCAGAGATGCTGAGAACTCTCAATGAAATGTTTCGTCTTTTCTCTTAAATAGTCTAGCTTGCATTTTGGATTCTATTTCTATTTTTCGAAGCTGACATGCTTCCATCCATGCTTCGAAATACATTTTGGACATCAAGTTTACATAATATGACCGTTTCAAAGTTGAGCCACTTCAAGCCCCTGCAATTCTCGACACATGAACTGGGCCATACTGTATACATTTAAAATAGTTTTTCGCTGTAACCATGTATTTTTACGTTTCGGAAACTGGGGACAACAATAATAATAATATTTTCCAGCTTTTTACCTCAGATTGGGGATAGTGTCGAGGTCGAAGGATTTTGGTTCCAGAGTCGTGCGTTGAGTAGAGTTTTTGCTGTCTATGTCCTAGACGTCGCAATTTTCCGCAATCCGTGGAATTCGGACGAGCCCTATAAAAGTGCAGAGTAAAGACTGGGAAGAGCCCGAAACTTACTTATTATTGGGTAATACTTTATACTGGAAAATATCGACGAATGCCGAAAAATTTGGGAGATATTAGGGAAAATATTTAGGACAATGTTGACAGTTACTCAAAGAGATCTCGGGAGACATTCGAATAAAGCAAATATTGCGTATATACGCATTTTTTCCAGCGATTTAGCCCCCGGTGGTTACATTGAAAAAAAAAACCAATGGCGACGGCAATCCTTTTCAGTTGATTGGCTTGTGTCAATTTATTGTCGATTAAACCACTGTTATTCTGCTGTTATTCAAAGCACCAATGAAGTTAGTGAATAAAGCCCCCTGGTAACGAAATAAACAAAATAAACAATGAACGCGTATGCATATTTTTCATATTGAAATTATATGCAGTATAGGCATCGAAGTAAAGAAATTACCTCTTTGGCTGAAGATAATTAATTTCAAAGTACAAGTGAGAAAAATTAGGCTACAATCAGTGAAATCAACGGGATAATAATATTGCGGTTAAAGTTGTCTATAATCCAGGGTGTCGGATCTTCTGTTTCACAATGTAGAGCGTCAATCAGAGGTAAGAGAAGAGAACATGGAGAGCCTTTTTATTAGAAGAATTAAAAAAAAAATTTTCTTGTCTCCGGATACATTTGCATTCACGCAATATTTCCCATACGAATAGGAAGAAGTAATTACAATTTTTTAAATAGAACATATTAAAAATACGCTGAAAAATATTCAACGTATACGAAATTCACAACTGTAATTTGTAATTTGTGAACTATAATTAGTCACACTAAATATTTAGTGGTGCCCATACACTGCTCGTAACACCGCACATGCTCAAATTGAGCCGGATAATCTGATCGCTGTGGTGAACAATGTCCGTCCGATTGGGATGAAAAACACATGGAACATGTGTGAGTAGGGGCGACCGGGGCTAGTTGTCACACGGGTTAGTTGTCACAGTGTCCATATCTCCACTGCTAGATAACAGATCGAACGGTGCTATAGATCAAAGTTGTAGTTCGATGTATGAAACAAACTAATGTCGTTAAATTGAATATCGCATCATATTCGGCCTCGCAGTGATCGATAAACTGAAATCGGACCTGAAAAGTAATTATTTTCCATCTCCAAATATGTTTTTTTCTCATTTTCTAGACTGCCTTGAGAAATTTCGCTACACGATATTCGGAAAGGTTATTCTTAACGCTTTCATTTGATGTACATATTGTTGATATTTGAATGGCGGGTCAGCGAGATGTGCAAATTTTTAAACAAAATAGCGGGTTGGGGCAGGTTGTCACAAAATTATTGGGGCAAGTTGTCACGTGTAAAAACTCACCCCATTTCGACTTGACCATGGTTTTTTTAGTTGAGGTCAACTTTCTCAAGATTCTCGGAGTCTGGGTGGGATTTCGCATGGTTTGTGGGGTGTTCGGAGTCTAGGTTGACTGTTTCGTGGTTTCCAGGAGACAATACAATGAAACCCGTTTTCGCCATTTAAAATATTCGGGACAAGTTACCCCGGGGTCTGCGACAACTTACCCCGCCTCGGGGCAAGTTGTCGCACTCCGGGAATTTTTTTTAAAAATTCGAAAAAACCTACTCAGACTTGCTTTAGAATAACTAAAAATTTTCTGTAGGTGCGCAAAGGATGCATCTACAATACCCCACCTCAAGATGTGAGAGAAAAAAATTTGGAAAAATTCTAAAAATCAGAGAGTAAAAAGTGTGACAACTAGCCCCGGTCTCCCCTACTTTGAACATTGATGTAGAAGATGTCACGTAAGTGGTTAGGTGTAAGAAAGCACACCATAGCATTATACGATGGATTAAAAATAAATCGTGGGTATACATCTGAAATTCGTGGAGATACGTACAGAACGATTTTACTCGAAAGTGCTTCGGGTCATTTTGACCCAAGGTGACAACCGGGAATGGGTTAAAACGGGTATCAAAATAGGAATTCTCTCGGTATATATGGTGCGATTTTTTGTGCTTTTTTACTTTCTGACTTCAATCGCTTGCTTGATATGTTCAAACTAGTAGTTTTTTTGAACACTTAGCATCGTGTACTGGCCAAGAATTAGTCACATGTTTAGTTTCAGTCTGCGACAAATGTTTTTAAGAGATCCACAACAGACTGTTGTTTATGCATCGGGCCAGAGCGGTGGTCACAGGTTTCGAATGGCCACAGCCCAGGTCGCGTCCCAGATGACGTGGAGATGTTTGTTTTCAGATCTTAAGGATTTATGGCTCCGTACCAGTTGTACCATAAGTTAGGGGGAAAACGGAAGAAATAATATCTGGAGAGAGATAATATCCAGAAAATATCTGGAAATATTCTTTATCCCGATAATAAATAGCCAACATATACAGGAATGATGCAGTATCGTATAATATCGCTAATGAATCATGATCAACTTCTAATTTTATACAACCAACCCCAATTTTAATCCCAATTGTGAAATATGTAAGCTTTTATTAGCCCAGAGGGCTAAGTTTAATATACAGAATACTGAATATGAATATAAAGCCGAATAATTAAATAAGTCAAGGAGGGCCGTAAGCCACGATGTGCACCGTGTCTCGGCTACACCAGAAGTGTCTTCCTCACGCCCCGGAATGCATTGCCAGACCTGGCAATGCGTCAGTGTATCCAGCGTCTTGTATACGCCATAAGTCACGTCCTAAGGGCCTACAGCCCACTGTTTATCCCAGGCTACGGCGTCGTGGTGTCAAGTGGTCCAGAGTATTGGGCCATTTGGGCCTAGCCTAAATGTTTAGATGACGTGACCGTCGGGCGCGTACAAATAGCTCAATATATTATATAATTATACAGACAGTTGGGTGGTGATGATTATTTTTAACCCTCCGTGGTCACACGCTGGTCACAATGACCCCAGCCATATTTGAATAGCTGCTGCGTTCAGCTTGTCGTCCCAAATGACTCTTAAATTATAAATTCAGGGTGATCGTTTCAACAATCTCAAAAATGTTAACATGGTGCAAAAAATCCGGAAGGTATATCGATGCATGAAGAAGACACTGTGTCACTAATAGAAATAAAACTCTTGCAATTTTAAATTCCTCCCCATAAAATGAACATATTGCAGGTCTATCCGATTTCCAAGGTTGATTATGTCGTAATTTCGACCCCCCGTGACCAAGGAGGTATATCAGATCTACGGATACGTTTTTGTTCTGACACGCAATGACGATGAGAACATCGCTGGTAGTACCCTTTAATACGATAACTATATGAGCTTCGACCCTGGGCGCTTTGCGCACCAGCCCCAGTCGGCGCTACGCGCCTCAGTCGCCCCCATAATAGACAGAAGACGATAGATAGATAGATAATGAATTTATTGTAATGAGAAGTGAATTCATGTAAAGTGAATTTTTGTGCCTCTTTTCACACCCCTTTTAGAAAGTCGATTAATTCGTTAATTTTATTATTACTTGTGCCTTCTTGGTCTTAGCTAGATATTATATAGAGAAGCGAATATCACAGTAGAATTATAAAGATAGTTATGAAGATATCACGTTGTTGAACGGATGTGCGATAACCACCGAAGAAAGCAGTTGTTCCTATTACGGTAAAACCACATCCGAACTGCTTGTGATATGCAATAGTTAATTATATGGTAAGGGCGCAGAAAGTAGCTGCAGGGCCTTCTTGACGAGTGTGAAGTGCACGAGCCGAAGGCGAGTGTGCCACGCGTGCACTGTCGAGAAGTCCTTACGTATGCGCACATGCCACACGTACCATTTTCTGCCCCATCATCGTGAAAAAATATATAGGTATATACATATACTGTGGAGTTTGCAAAACAGTAGTGCGTCGTAATGTCTGTAATGGTCGAGTTTTTGACGGAGGTAACGCAAAATATATATATACATATACTATTAATTAATTCATCCGGAATATAGGCACACAGTGGGCGACGCCAATAGACATTATCACACGCTTGACCTGTGTATACCTAGTGGTAACAAGCTAGATTTCCTGATAAGTTAGTATAGATAAGGGATTCCAGAACTTTTTTTTATATCGTTTCGAAATTATGTATAGATGTATAAGATGTACCATTTTAGATCACCTTAGTACCGTCTCTGGCCATCAATTGCTTTATTAGTGCGGCCATGGTGGGAACGAGAGTTGGAAACGCACTTTGATCTTCAGAAAAATTGACTTGTAACTATAAATCGAGTCTTGAAAAAGTATATCCAAGACTTGAATCAAACCATGTTCATGTTAGTTATCGGATAATCGGGCGAAATATAAGCACCAGAAATGAGTGATCAACTTTCAAGAACTGGCCAGGAAGAGTGGAGTTGCCGCATGTTAATCTCTCGAGATGCCAAGATCATTGCGTTTATCCATCGGACCCGGCAAGACATTGCATGGTTGGGTAGTCAGAGAGAACCTCCCGGCTCGTATACACATCTCTACTTGTTCCTGCCTACATTTTGTCAGTATACCGGCCACCGGGACATACGGATCTTGATTGAGTCCATCATATCAGTTGTTAAGTGTTAAAATTGTTCAGATGCTAAAACATTGAATTTGATTTCTGATCAAATTACCAAATGCAACTGTGTAAGGAGTGGTGGATTGAACTATGAAATTAACTCACTTGTACGTAAAGTTGATCGTAATTATACGGGGGTATAGTAAAATAATTAAACCTGCTCAAATAAATGAATAATAATATAGGTATATGAAAACCTAATTTCAGGACTCGATCGTCTCTGCATTCTTCGAGACGCTCGACCCTACGGCATATTTACAATTATTACCGCAATTAGCAGATCATATAATTATCGAGTTCTATAATTAGACAAATAATTGAACGACGAAGAAAATTTGGTAGCCAGCATAAAATAGGTTGGGTCATTTTTAAGAAATCACTTTGAAATTGATCGAAGACATGTGAAATGATCATTTGTCACGAGTAACCACAAATGAAAAAGTGAAAAATTGAAATAGAATTAGAATCCATGATGTGCTAGTTCTTCTCTAAAAAAATAAAAATATAAACAAATACGATTCGTAAGATAAAGTATGTAGGGGAAGGTGGGGCGGAATGGCCAGGTGGGGCTAAACGGCCAACCAAAAAAAAAAATGACTTACTCGCATTTTCGCATCAAGGGGGACCGTACGAAACGGTATGCAACGTGACTTCGCTGACAGTCATCAAAAATTTTCAGGGTGGGGCTAAACGGCCACCTAAAAAAAAAGTGAGGAAACTGCATTTTCACGTCGAGGCGAGTGAGATAACACTATATGCAACGTGGTTTCACTGAAAACGATGCAAAACCGAAACGATGGGGCAAATTGCTTACTGGCATTTCCGTTTAATTGATGAGTAACTAATTTTGTAATTTCTTTTTCGTGCACTAGAATTTACGTGGATTATCCGAATTACTGAAACTCAAATAAAATAATGAAAACCAACTAGGTCAATAAACAACAGAAAATTATTCTAACATATCAAAAATCAATCGAAACTTCAGAATATTAACATAAACTATAGAGTGGATGAAAGAGAATGAGCGATTTTGCCCCACCGATTCGATTTTGCATCGTTTTCAGTGAAACCACGTTGCATATAGTGTTATCTCACTCGCCTCGACGTGAAAATGCAGTTTCCTCACTTTTTTTTTAGGTGGCCGTTTAGCCCCACCCTGAAAATTTTTGATGACTGTCAGCGAAGTCACGTTGCATACCGTTTCGTACGGTCCCCCTTGATGCGAAAATGCGAGTAAGTCATTTTTTTTTTGGTTGGCCGTTTAGCCCCACCTGGCCATTCCGCCCCACCTTCCCCTATAACAGAAATGATAGAATTCAACTATTTCTTCTTTTTCCTTTACTGCAATGGCTTCGTCCGTATTCAGCATAAGCCATAACTTCATTCCATATGTCAGCGAAATCTGACTCCCGGTTCCTGCGACACAATTGACGATGACGTGATCAGAAATCCTTTCGAATAAAATGTATGAATCGTAATCCGAAGTCATAGTTCGAACAGTCGTACATCGGACACTTAGAGTTTAGCAGCCTCATATTTTTGTATAATAATACAATACAGTATTATTATAGAACAACTCAATTATTGGATTTGGCAGTATCAAATATCGAGCGAATTTCATAGGAAAAAATAAAAAAACGGACCCGAATATCTCCCGGTGATACCGTGAGGAGAACTCGCTTTGCATCGGGTTCACCAATCATCAATCATCCCTTCAACAAGTTCAAATTAGGAATCCAACAACGAATCTCGAAGTCAGGACTTTGAGAATACAAAAATTTCGTAAGTCAGCTAAATACATGCTTGATGTTGAGGACACACATTCCTTTGCATATTCCGCAATATTATATACTTATTGAATGCATTTTACTTCCTCGGCTCATCTAATTGTTTCGAATCTCGATTTACGAAAGTCTCTAACATTGTACTGTGAACTGTTGAACGTGTTGTAGAAAGCAGCGATGGCATCCAATGGTATTCCGGCTTCCAAAGTCTCATCTTCGACCGCTGAATTTGATATCCTCTACGAAAAAATAACAGTCAGAGTAAGCGATTAAATTCTATCCAAATTGCGATCAATCGATTTGCATGAATATGGGAATTGCAGAAGATGCACAATTCTTCGTTATTCAGTCCGATCTTGTTTCCACGAAATTGAGATCAACGTATAATATTATACCTACATACCTGCAATATTATACCTACAGTTTCCAATTTTCTGGATTTTTTCTTGAATCTCAACACACAAAATATGGCACTTTTAGATGTTCGCGAGAATTTCGACGAAAGTGACAAAAATAATACCAATAACTTATTTTCAGGCTGTGCAGACCTCGAGTTGCACATGCAACCAGACAGAATCTGAATATCCAGAATATGTCGCTGAAGAACTCGCCCTCTTCTACAAATTGCAGTCCGAGTTGACGAGAGAAGTAGGTCCTCAAAAATCCGTCGGTGTTATCATCACCAACGATTTAGAAATAAAAGTGAAATAATCGCCCTGAAAAACGTTGCTCGTTACAGAACTCAATGAATTGATTTTTCTAGAAAGACAATGTAAAAATTGTAACCGAAGGAAGCGAGGACCGAGAAATTCATATTTCCGCTGAAGATGTTCCAAAAAATGTCCCGGTACCTGATGAAGATTCAGAATCAATGGACTGCGAAGTACTTTGGGTCGGAACGGCGGAAGCTTCAGAGCCTGAATCAAAGCCGCCGGTACAGAAATTGGATATTAATGGAAACCTGGAAGCCGCAGCCGTTGATCAAAATAAAAAACACGAAGATCTGGGTCCTATGAGCACCCCAATGGAACAACCGGTGCCTGATCCAGTCTCCAATATTCTCTTGCTGCCAAAGAAATATAAAAAGAAAAAGTCAAAGAAGGTCAACAGAGAACCAGGCGAAGTACTGGCGTTTCAATGCCAGATTTGTTTATCTTTTTTATCATCGCGCGATGATTTGAAAGATCATTTGTCAAATCATGCAAAAGTTTCGAAGGAACAGGCCGATATTTATAGGCAAAGCCGTACTCTTCTGGAGCATCTGAGTTATCAAGAAAAGAGTGGGAAAGAAAGGCAGCAAAATCGATGCAGATATTGTAAAAAAATATTCATCACACGAATCGATCTCGCTGAACACGTGATAAAATTACATTTCGGCCACAGGCCCTGGACATGTTCGTATTGCCCGAAAAATTATACGCGGGAATATGACTTGCAACGACACGAGGCAAAAAAGCACCTGGAGAAGATAGAGTGAGTATATCAACTTCTGAAGAAAATGATCTCACTGTTCTGCCGAGAGTAGCTCTGTCAGATCCACTTCGGAATTACGATGCGGGTGCAGCGTTTTTGGGACGAATAGAAAATTATTTGTATCTTTTGAACTTGTATTAATAAATGACAGTCAGTAAAATCAGAAAAAATGCACATATTTGCGCGTGTTGATGAACGAAAATGTAAGTGTTTAATCTGGAAGGGTGACAAATATTAGACTGGAAAACCTGTAATTTTCCGGAAATTCTGAAATTATGAGTCGCTGGGCACTCTGACTGAGTCCTAGATTCGTAAACTGAGATTCTAAACGGATTTGAATTTTTCAGCGGTAACAGCGGGTCTCACAGATGTTCAGAATGCTCGAAAAAATATACATGCCGAGAATATTTGGTAGCACACGAGTCATCAATGCACTAGGATTGAAAAAAGTTAGTATCAATGTATTTTCTTTGTTCTCCAAAAACAAATCTTTCGAGAAACCATTATTCAGTGATAGATACAATTTCTTTTTATCAACGAACAAAATGTGTTTCTAGATTTTCAAATAGCCAATGTAAAACTGTATAAAAACCAATTTTAATTTCTCAAATATTTTTGTAAAGTTTCTTACAGTGGAAAAAGAGTATCTCTGCATACTTCAAAAATGTATCACACACACTGACACCTTTCCTGTTTCTATCCACAGGTGAACTGTTGAATCCGGAGCTTCGATTAATGTGTCTCGCTTCGGCTTTCGGGAATCTGAATAATTTAATCGGATAGAAAACGACCTCGCTAATGGTATTCGATTATGGTACCTGTAACATGAGCTAATGCTTGTGATGTTGAATGCCTAAACCTGAGATTTAATTAAATTTGTTGATATTTGGCTTCATGGATAGTCAATATGTTACATTTACTATTGATTAGTAGTTACGTAAAACTATACTGAGTCCGGGGTTTTATTATTTGATATTCATATTTGAGTTGATTTTTTTTTTATTTGATTTTTTCCCACGTCATTTCTGAAAATAGAGATATAGTCTCGTATTCATTCGAATGTACAAACGTTTTTTATAGAATCAATATTAGTCGTAGTTTTCAATGAGGTACTAAATTGTATGATTGGCAATTTAAAAACGTACTAATTAAGGTCTAATAAAACCCAGACTATTAAAATATTTATTTATTTACACAGAAATATAAAATGGAATTTGCATTAATTTGAAACGAAAATAAATGAACAAAACAGAAATACGCATTGTCTGACGTATACAGGGTGAATTCCTATAACGATGGAACAGTTTGATTACACACTTCATATTGCCGCCTGAAAGACTGCAACCAAACCTAATATAAAGTCCGTCATCCACCTAGAATAAAAAAATCTGATTTTTGACCCCACAGAATCCTCGTTGTTTTCAGCGCCCATAGTGTACGTAAAAATCTGAAAAAATGTATAGGTGCTTGTAACAAGCAGAGCAAGTCACAGCATATTTATAGGGTTCATTCCGCATAAAGATACAAAAGTATACCGAAGGTTTATATAGTGATAAGTAACAACAGAGTATCTTGCGTAGCACTAAGTGATTAAGCCAGCTGTCTTTATTCAAGTAAGTAAATCTAGTTCAATCAGTGCTTAAGTATATTACTAGTAGAGTAGGTGTTAATCTCTAGAGAGTAGTTATAGAACAAGACTGAAGAAGCCAGGGGGAAGGGTGAGTGCATAAGACTGACCGAGCCATCCCACGGTACGCGGTTCCACGTGTATCGTGTGATGCACCGTCAGGCTTAAGCGTAAAGAGTAGATTAGCGGTGTGCGGATAGCCTAAGATCTAAGAGTGCGTGCGTGTGTGTGTGTGTGTGTGAGGGCAGGCGACGTATCGACCGTAGGGCCAGACGTAACATCCTCTTTGCATTCGAAACTGAACATCAAAATTTTTGCCGTGTCGTAACATTTTATTAGGCTTGGCAAAAACACAGATTTGACGTGAATCGTACGTACGTCTCTTCACACATTCGGCGGACAAAAACGACCCACCGACGGGGTTGTAGCGTTAATTTACTTCCCTTATTCTCTCTTGACTATTATTCATATAAACATTCGGCCAAGACCCGATAGTCTGGGCTTCTTGACACCACGACGCCGTAACCTGAGGTAAACCGCGGGCTGTAGGCCCTTACAACGCCGGATTTCAACATTTTGCCGCCCTAGGCCCGTAACTTTGGGGCGCCCCTGTTAGGCAATTTTTTCTTCTCCCACCTAGTCGCAAGATGCCACTTTTCATATCTCTTGCACTTTCCGTCCGAGGGCCGAAAAGATCTGTTTTGCGCCCGCTCAAGAGGTATGAAAAGTGGTATTTTGCGTCCGGGTGTGAGAAAAGAACTTTTCCGCCCGAGGGCCGAAGAGTCCCGTTTTGCGCCCGCTCTCTCGGTCTGAAAAGAGGCAATTTTGCAGACCTGGTGTTGAGAAAAAAATCGTGTGCATCATGGGCACAAGGCTATTTTGACGAGTGTGATTGCAGCAAACTCACCTTCAGCTCATGCTGCAAATTTCACACTCGAAAAATAGTCCTTTGCGCCCTTGATAAACATTGTTCTCGTGAGATTGTCACCCCCACTCGTCTCAAAACGAACCTTTCGCACTTGTACCGAAATATACTATTATCGCACTTACATAACATTATTTCAATACATGCATGTATTAAAAGAAATCAAGGAAATAATATTAAGATCATGTAAAATCGAATAGCTGTAAGTTTTCTGATCAAAACAAACACTGACAGAAAAAAAAAATTCATGACGCGACGCCCCTTCTGCCCTGACGCCCGTGCCTCACGGGCCTAGGCCGAAATCCGGCGTTGGGCCCTTAGGACATGACTTACGACACGGCCCTCCCTGGCTTATTTAAAATTATCCGCCTTTATTGACATATTGTATTACGAATAACGTGAAATCAGTATTCTGTATAATCAACTTAGGCCCTCTAGGTTAATAAAAGCTTACATCATTTCTACTTCCCAGACAGCACGCAATATATGTTACTGCAATGTTGCTGCAACGTACAGTTCCGGCAAGTTATACATTTTCCGTGTGTGATGGATGTGGAAATCGAGGGGGGATTACAGTTTTTTTTTTCAGACTTTTAATTCAATCATGGCAAAAGTTTCTCTCCTAATAGAATTTTGAGTTATAAAATCATTCACAAGCTGTGAGACTCAATAAAATCACTAACCCAACACAAATAGTTTGTAAGATTGCTGCAACTTGTGTGCTCTTGGGGTTATGCCGTAAATTTTACCCGTTATTTCTTCTCTATTGTTAATATTTTGCTTCAAAATGAATTCGTATGAATGAATACATGAATAGCATTCAATAATCATGATGAATTATGTAAATACCACCTTTATTTTCAAATCAAATCTTGAGTCACACTGGTTACACAAATTGCTGCAAGAGATACCGTACTACGTCTGATGAACAGCAACTGACGAGCAATTACTGCTAAGCGACTGCCAAACAAGTCAAACAAAACATGCAGTATTTCATGGCCATATAGACCCTTGCAGTTACCCTCACGGTACCTTTTGAGAGGAGTAAATGAACATTTATTTATCACTAATATAAATAAAAAATAGTTCGTCTAAGCGACCCCCCCCAAGTAATATGTCACAAATCTTGCCCCCGCCTCCTTTGCCCCCCTTTCTTGTCTGTTAACCCTTCACAGTTACACTGGGTGAAAATGACCCGACGCTACAATGCATTTCTCACGGGACTGAAAATAAGTGTGACTAGGGAGGGTTAACCCCCAGTTCGATCTATTACAAAGATATTTGTTTGGTTCCAAACACTGTATTGCGGCGGCCCTTTCGCTATATTCCTCCCCCACCCCCCACCTCCAAATACAAATTACAAAGAATTCTAACAATACAAAGTTGCAAAAGTAGTTGATGAATTAACCATCGTAGCATTGGGTGGCGCCACGTTCGAGGCTGCGCAGGGTCTATTTCTCCCACTACGCGTCTGACAGAAGATCAAGATTTGTTATTGTGTCAAACATCAGATTATTCCGATTCTTGACGCTCATTATCAGCTTCTTCTGATCGTTCTACCTCCAATAACCGAGACGCGACGAAGTATTATCCTCGAAATGGAACGTAATTTGGAAAAAACAATGGACAACGTGTAAGTTGTCTAATAGAATATGTGAAATTCGCTATCTTTGAGGTTATATTCCATCAAACACCACCTTATGCAGTCTCACTCCTCATTCAAACGCAGTATGTAGATTGACGTGATTCAATGATTACAGGACGAACGTCGAGGGAGTTATCGGATGCATTCTGGCCGATCGTCAAGGCCTGTGTCTTGGAGGTATACAATCAATAATCAAACCATAACACGAAATTATCTAACATTCATTGTCTCAGCCAAGGGAAGTGCGTCCGGTGAGAGCGCCGGTCTGATAGCCGCTATCGCGGACGAGGTAGCAAAACTGGAGCCTGGATCCAAGGCACCTGTTATTGCCTTGGAAAGTGATAACCGGTATGTTTTCATGTATCAGAAGTTTGTCACAAAGATCGGAGCATGTCTTCAAGTATTCGATGTGATTATTTTAGGCAATGCATCATCCAGCGACAAGGACCGATTGTTGGAGCGATCTACAAAGCCATATCTCCCTGAGGCATCGTTACGCCCAAATATATAACTACTTGTCAATAAATTTTACACAACGCGTTTTGAATTAAAATCGGATCTTTGTAATGCAATGTTTCTTTGATTAACTTGAAAAGCTGTGATATAAATCCTTATTCAGATTAATAATTTACAATGTGGAATGTAATTTTCTTATTGTCAAATACTTGCCTTTTCAACATTTTCAGATCTCGATAATCATTCGCTCTGATAACATTGGATAATGTTTTTTTTTTTTTGCTACAATATCTTAGATTAATCGGTGGAGATTTAAACAACTTTGAATAAAGCTGGTTTTAATCCATTCTATTCACACATATTTGTACATTATAGTAATAAATAAATTTTATATTATAAATAATAAATAATGATTCATTGGTCAGTCGCTTTTTCTGTCCATGTTTCGCCTCTCGCGCCATTTATTTACTGCAAGTTTGACCAAATCTTGGTGCTCGTAAATCCACGACGCCGTCACAAGCGCGAACATCGCTACTCCGATTATTAAATGGATGAATTTGTTGTCGGGGAAGAAGTAAGCCTGGAAATAAGTTGATCATTACATTTACATCGGACTAAACTTTGAACGGAACGTCTAAAAGTTACCTGTGATGTGTTTGTAACAATTGCCGCAATTACCAAGCATCCGACAAACATTGGTTTTGGTACGAGTCCGAGCAAAGGCGAATACTTAGTGTCTTGGTGTCTGCGTTTGATGAATGTCGTCGAATGTAAGATCCTCAGAGCCATGTTGACACAGTTTCCAAAAATGAAGCCAACCGGTCCGAACCAAGAGACAAAAAAGTAGGAGACTACCAGGAACGCGACGGACTCGAATATCATGAGATAATTATTACGGTCTATCGTTTTACTGTCCGCAGTCGCGTTCGTGTAACATTCTGTGACCCCGTTTATCCCCAACAATAATACCGCGAGGCAATGAGATCTCAGTAATAACACGGGCAAATAAGCCGTTAGCTTTGTTCCTCCGTAAAGAAAGAGCAAAAGCGAGGAATAAGATTGACCAAAGACCAGAACTACAAGTCCGATCGACGTCACCACGGAGCATAACTGCATCAGGACTGTTACACTCTCCTGTACTTTTACCTGAAACCGAAACAGTTTGTATTCGTCAACTTCGGAGTTGAAAGAAATCAGAGACACGATTCGGATACACACCACGTTTTGGTCAGCTATCGGCTTGTCCCTCTTGACCATTTGTGTGAAATAAAAATATCCACTGTCCTCTATCGGACGGAATATGAATCTTGCTGCCAAAGAGCCAAGATTGTTAACAATTTCGTATGTTCCCTATAAATAAAAGAGATATTGAATATCGGAGCAGCAGGCAAGAATACCGATAAAAATTCTTTGACCAAAGTACCTGTTCTGCGAATGTTAAAATCGGCATAATGGTCATAATCAATCTCTCACCCTCGGTTAGAATCTGTTTTAAAACTCCCTGCCGAAAGAAGCTCCAGGTCAGTATGGATAATTTTTTATCCAGCAGAGACCCCTGCGGATTTGAAAAAATTAGGGTCAAGTATCTGTTCCGTGGGATCGTTGACACATCCACAGAATGTATCTTACAGAGTTATCCATTTGTCCAGGTAGAAAATCTGTTATAGATTTGAACGGAAATTCTGCCGTTACAGATTCCTCCGTACCGTCTTTTCCCGACGATTTCTTCTTCTGCTTTGACACATTCAATTTGGCAATGTAAAAATGGAAATAGGCGTAGTGGCTCGTGGTGTAAAATATCGCTGCGACGAGCTGCGCGACGCCAAACGCAAACAATGCATTCTCTGGTTGATAGAGTATCAGAGGCACAAAAGTAAAAGTGCGGATAGCAATCATGATCGTATCTAGGACTACCTGAAATCGAACAAATACAATATTACACCTCCAAGATGTTCACGATCTCTTCAAAACGAGGCAGAAAAAAACCTACTTTGAGTCTCACGAATAAAAACGCGCTGGCTACCAGCTGAACTATCAACGAAGACAGTTCAATGATACAGGAAACGGCCACTGCCCAGACCGCGAATGCATAATACGGTGGTAATGTCTCCGACGGCAGCAATATGAACAACCATGTGTACCCAAATATGACGGACATGATCAAGCATATCGGAACACTGAAATGTCATTTTGAAAATATATCAGATGAAATTATATATAATATTTATATATAAAAAGCAATATTGACCAGTTTGAAAATGACTTCATGCGATTTGAAGCGATTTTCAAGCGCCTTTTGAGGAAAAATGGCAAAAAAAGGAAGAAATGGCAATCAAAGAGGTTTGCGATTTCAACAAGTGAATAGCCCCTCGAACAATTCAGCTGAGTCGACTCAAGTTTAGCAAGGGGAGAAATGACACGGAGTCACGTCGCCGGTAGTGAATGGAAATATTTGAAGTTGAGACGTAACGTTATACAGATCAGAGAAAGGAATAAAAATTGAAGTCTGCTTACGTCACCCACAGCAAGTTAACGACTTGCGCCCAGTTATGTTCGGCTGTATTTGTCAAACAAGCTTTCATAAACGGTTCTCGCGATAGAAACAGAATCATAGATTCCAGTAAGAGAAGCCTAACGTTCATCACGCCGAGCACAGCTTGGCCAACGTGCCTCACGACGAACGCGTTCAACAAGAACGTCACGCAGCGACATGCTATCTGTAAGATGGAAATTAAAAAAAGAAAAAAAAACCATCAGCGTCTTTATGACCTCACGAATGAATTTAATTTTATAAACAGACAAAAAATGATAAACAATAACAAATTTTCACCTGTCAACGACGAGATCGAGAGATGACAGATCGTCTCTGACACATGGAGAGACAAATTAACGATTAACATGACTGAATATAATTACCTGAAAAATGATATTGAACGAGGCGTTCTCCAAGCTGCTCTTCAGTATATTCGGAGCCATATTCTAGGTTGAATTTAAGCTGACGTTAATAATTTGGGAGGTGTCGATCAACGAAGGCGTGTACATGTATATTTTATTTTTAATTTCTTTAAGGTTATGTAAGGAGTAGGACTGCGGTCGTATAGCCCCTCAAAATAAACATGAAATCAGTTCTTACCACTGTTATTAATAAATAAATTTTTCTAGTAGACTTGGTACAGACACTACGAATAATGACGAGTCGTTTTTAGAACCCATCGCGCGATGACAGGTAGCAGCTTCTTCCCGGGAGGACGTAGCAACCCCGATTATCACATCATCTGTGCTGTCACACTTTGAATTTCTATCTTCCATCCATCGACCGTACACGACAGCTCATTCTCCCGCCCCCCGAAGAACGCATTGGCGAATTCAAATGCATACGTGGATCATACCGACCGGGCAGATCCGTTGATGCTCGCCTTTTTCATTTTAACCGGTTTTCTTCTGTTTTGATTCTTTTCTTATCTAGAGAATTCAGTTTTTTTTTTTTTTTCATTTGTTGTAATATAAAAGTTACTGAACATTTTACATGAAAACTAACAAAAATTTATGACGTTTTTTTGCAAATCATCCCCCCTCCACCCCGGCACGGCACAGCTAGTCACAATCTTCGCCCCCCTTCGGAAACGTCCGTGGTCACAATCACCCCCCTTGATTCTCATTGGCGTAGCCAGCCTTTTTTCTGGGGGGGGTGGCGACAATGACAAATTTTTTTGTTCACGATGTTTTTTTCATTGAAAGTTACATAATACTCAATAATTATATAACAAATTATATTGAGTAAAAACAATTATTTTGGGTCGTTCTGTTTTCTGGGGGGGGGGGACCGGACTTTCTGGGGGAGGGCGTGCCCACCCCTGCCCCTTCTTGGCTACGCCAATGTTGATTCTCTAGAATAGGATAATTAGAATGAAAAATGCAACAAAACAATTGTAACAGAATATCGTGAAAAAAAATGGAAGAACCTTTTTTTCTATCAAATCTGTAAAATGTTTTTTTTTTTTAAGTGAACGTCACACGTGGTATTACATCCCCCACCCCCTGGTCACAAATAGTCACATTTTGTGACCCCCTGATGATGAATGATGATGGGCGCAAGCAATCAGTCCAAGGTTTAGGGCCATAACTTTGGTGTTCATGAACATGACTTACTCAAAGGCAATAAAATGACAAAAGAAATCGAGAAAAAAAACTTCTCTCTTTTTCTATACCTTCATTTATCACTTCCCTCATCAACTTTGAAAAATGGCGTATATTGAAAGCTTCAAAAGTTGTCTATCCCCATAACGATTACATAATTATTCCAATTTGAGGATTGAAATGCGTACTTTGGAATCGAAAATTCATTTTCCGCTGTACGATAAAGTCGAGTTTCTTGTATCAAATTTTCACTATAGCAAATAAGTTTGTACTATTTTATTAATATAATGTTCGTTACATTAGCTGAATTGGTAATGTATTTCGTTTGTCTTTACTAAGAATCGTAATGATCGTCCATCATACGAGTTATACAATCAATCAAACAATCAATAATATGTATGATGGTAAAAATAAATCGTCGTTAATAATACGATAATGTTAAAAAAAAAGTCAAGATTTAATTAAGCATCCTCGTCATTGTCGCTCATTTGCATGCTCAGGGCAACGGTGTTATGATGAAAAGACGAACGCTTGTTCGAATACCCAGAAGTGGGCTGACCCTCGAACATCTTGCGATTTTCCATATAACGACGATAATTATTCTCGCGCTTTCTACGCTGCTCTTCCGCCTGTTGTCTCATTTTCTCGGGATTTACGTGCGTTGTCACCATGTGCCTCGTCAACGAACTCATGAACTTATAAGTTATACCGCAAACGTCGCAAGACAACGCCTCGTCGTTGTTTCCTTGCTACAAAAACGACGAAAGAGAAACAAATTAGTAAATATTTTCAAACAATTGTTGATCAATTAGTTGTCAGAATACTTAGGCGATCATTTACATTTTTTGATGCCTGCTGATGAACCATCATATGACGTTGAAGATTGTTAAGTCTGTTGAATTCTCTTCCACAAACTTCGCAATCGAATTTCCTCATAGGATCGTGATTCTTTTTGTGTAAAGCTAAATCGCTCGGATGCATAAAAGCTTTGTGGCAAATGTCGCACGTGTGAGTTCTCTGTTCTCCTGCCAAATGAGATTGTTCGTGTTTTGCGAGACTAGTTTTGTCAAGAAAACGACGATCGCAATATATGCAAGGCACGGGACGAGACTGAGGATTGTGCAGAGTAAGGTGACGCCGCAGCGCGGTCGAACTAGGAAACGTCTTGTGACATTCGAGGCACTGAAACGGCCGATCGCCCGTGTGCGTCTTTCGATGGCGGACCAAAGAATTTTGATCAGGGTAGCTGAAAATTATAAGGCAAATAAATATTAGCTCGGGTTCAAATTTTTAGCTAACTCTGATTCTCTAAGAACGTTGAATCACCTCTTTGGGCATAAGTCGCAAGGATAATTCCTCGTAGTGAGTTCTTCTTCTTTGGCATGTTTCAGTCTGTTGTGCCTAAGTAACTGAAACGAGGTTTTAAACGATTTATTGCATGTTTCACACTTGAGATTGTCTGTTGTTGGAATGATAACTTGAGTCCTCTTTTGCCCATTCTCGTCTTCTGAGATGATTAGAGATATTGTCACAGTATTATCCTCATTGTCTATCTCTTGTATCGCCGACGCTGGCACCACAGCGGTCTAGAAAGTAACGGCAAGTACCAGGATACACGAATTAACATAAAAACGGTGCAATTTTCGATAAAAAAAAAAAGAATTATAAACGAATCGAGGGCATACTTTTGTCGTAGCTGCCCCAGGCGAATAATCCATTCCAGATGTAAGTACAGCGCCTCCTTCCGGCTGTCTCGGTTTGCTAGCCTGCTGGACCTGGTCCTGACTGTCTTGATCGTCGCTGTTGGTCTCAGCTATAGCATAATTTCCATCAGCAGTCAAGAAGACGGGTTGAAGTTTTCCACTTTCGTCCTTGAAGTAAAGCTGACCGTCTTCATCCTCGTGGAGGAAAATCTGCTCCTGGAATATAGCAACGAACGATAAAACTCTGTCCATACGAGCAAGCCTTTTCAATTGTACCTGGGACTCTTCCTCTCTCTCTTCTTCTTGCTCTTCTCTGTTACCGTCTCTGGTATCCTGATCGCCGGCGATAATATTGTTGTACTGATAATGATCGCCTTCCCCGCCGGATTGGTCGACGTACATCGTCTCCATGTCTTCGTTTTCGTAATATATCGTCGCCCCTGTCTGGTTTTCGTCGAGTTGTTCCATCTGCGGATGTCAAAAGATTAGTGAGAAAAAATCGTTTTTATAAGCGTCGAGAATCGGGAATAACAGATTCCGCACCTTCACGTAGCGAGAGTCTTCGAACGTCTCATCTTGACCCCGTCTAGAGGAAGTGTTCTGCTTCTTAGATCCAAGAACAGTGTAGACCAGATTATTCTCGGCGTTCTTGACAATCTCATGTTGAGAATCTGCGTTATCGTCGTTCTGAGAGCCGGACTGTTCGTCCTCGTAGCCCACGATCGATTCCTGCTCCTCCTCATCCCAGTATTCATTGGTGTTTTCGTCGGCGCTGGATTGCTGCCGTTGGTTCCTGAATTTACTAGACTGAGAAGCGGACCGTTGCCTCCTTCCGTTTTGCGTCGGGTGCGACTCTTCCTCCTCGGAATCATTGTTGGACGGATTCCTGCTCGAAGTACGAGTCTGATTGGATTCAGACCTGTGCTGGACTTGATCCAGATCCTCGTCCTCCCAGTCCTCGTCAACGTCGTAGGCAACGACGTGCTTGCCTCGTCCCTTCTCTCCTCCGTTCTTGAAATGGTGTTTCAACTGTTTCTTAACGTAATTCGACCTGGACTGCGAGATTTTAGCGTCTCCATCCCCGGGCTGTCTCTCGGAGCTCGACTCGCCGTCTCTGTCCTCGTGAACTTCAGTCTCCGAGAGATTGAGGCTCATGTGCTCGTCGATTTCGTCGTCGTCGCCTATCTCCGCTTCCCGAGTCTCCTGAGGCTCCTGAGTCTCTTCGGTCTCTTCGACCTCCTCGCCCTCCTCTTCCACTTCCTCAATCTCTTCAATAATCTCAACTATCTCTTCCACCTCTTCGATATCCTCATCCTCACCGACGTCAGACTCGAATATTATCTCGTGCCCCGAGGTCTCACGCTTCAATATCTCGACTAGATCTTTTCTGTCCGCTTCTATCGTTTCTACCTCCATTTTTTTCCAGCTGCGGTACAATTTTACACAGAACAATATAGATGCAGTTTTTTTTTTTTTTTTTAACGGTTTTTAAACTTTTAATTCAGGATCGATAGAATTGATTGAAAAACTGATATAATTGCGGTTGTAGGATAAATGTATTTTTACGGTACTTACTCTACATGTGTGTGTGTGTCGCGTATGGAAATAGGGTCCGGGGAGGGGCCAAAATAGGCGAAATGACCGATTACTGAATTTATTGCGAGGTTTAGATCGTTCGATTTTGTAATAAAAGTGTTAAAAACAAAACAGAGTATTGTTTTGTTGAGTGAATGGTTGTTAGCGAATACCCGGTTTTCGCCCGTCGGTACTGAACTGGCTTGTATTTATCAACGGATAACAAAATGGCTAGTCCCCCCCGCGCAGGGTTTCATATCGAATAAACAATCGACTATTGAATAATACGGGATTTTTTAAATATTAAAGTAACAAATTATCCAATAACTTACCTGATCACCCCTAGGGGTTGATATTCGGGGGTCTATGACTGTCGTAATAGTTGAAAAATGATTATTTTACTCGGTCGATACGCGTCAGCATGCCTTTCTCCACAGAGCAAGCGTCGCCATCTTGTTTAACGAGTGTACCTACAAGTTTGGCGGTTAATTTAGGGGACTTCGCGTCGTCTAAAAGACACTGACCAGAGTCACTCCAACGGAATGAAGGAGGGGGAAAATATCTCGGCTGATGCGAGCCAATCAGGAAATATTTTATGATCAGTGGTGAATCGCAACTGAATAAAAGTAGAAAACGGCTTATAACCTCAAATTCGTATCTACTGTCAAAAAGCATCGCACAACGATATGTGGCTCTTATATTTAATCTTCGCTCTGCTAGCGAAGGTCACTCTAGTCTCGGCATCGGGTAGTTTTGACTTTGGCGATACTTTGGCTCTGATTTTAGGGCTGTTCCTGAGTATAATGGGATTTTTCGCATGTATGGGCGCTTTTGCGCGCAAGAAACGTCTCGACACTATCTAGGTGATTATTCGCGACTGTTGGAGTATCTTTGAATTGTTCTGTCATAAAATAACGTTTTTTTTTTTAAATACCGAAGATGATACAAAGAAAAAACAAAACAAAACGCATCTACGTGATTTCAGATTGTTTCTCGTCTACTAATCTACAAATTTTCTGACGGGACGGAAAACTGCTAATATTTGAATTCTTCTGATTCTTCTCCCCACGCTTATGCGGACTGGAAACATGCGAAGACTAATTGAAATTAAAATGTTACAGTTTATTTTTTTGCTTGATTCTTCGCCTAATCTATGAATGTAATGTAAAGATTTTTGTAAGCTATAATAATAAGGAAATAGAGATAAAATAAAAAAATCCCACATCATGTTATTTTTGTCCAAGATTTTTTTATTATTCAATTCTTGTTGTTGTTGTAATTTACACAACTGATACGATGATTAATATCGTTTAGCACAGATACGTTTTTTCGTATTTTTCGTTTTTCATTAAATATCGTATACGTACTGAAAACGGGTAAAGCACGAGACAGTTACCTTGTTACACAATTACTTTTAGTACGGTAAAAGATATTCCAGATATATTTTTCAGTGCTTTTTTTTTTTTTCGTTTTATAATTTATGTATAATTTACAATTATTCTATGGACTGCGTTGGTATATTTAGTCTGCCTGCCGTGTGTTCTGACCAAAGGGCACCATTCACCAAAGGACAACGCAACGAGAAAAAGCACATCGCCATCTTAAACGTCGACACAAAAGGAAGATAGATAATATTTTATATAAAGAAATTGAATACACCATTGATTAACATTCGCAAACAATTATTACCGATACAAACAAACAAAAATCAAACACATAAATCATAAACATTTCTTACAATATGAAAATCATCCATGATAATTGCTTGTGAACATCAATCCTAGCTATATGGAATGGCTGGTAGGGTGAAGCAACTGACATCCAGTTTCATGTGTAATGAAAAGAATCGTATTGCATCGATATGCTGTCTAAAAACGAGAATCCAGAAACACAATAAATACAATGATTGTTTAATGTATCGTCAAGCATTTATTGTAGTTATGCATGCGCAGAGAAAACAATGTAGCATAAGTCCTCATCTGTAGAAGAATTTCTGCTGTATCCTTTTCTCTGTGCAGTTCCGCAATTATACCATAGGGATATAAACTTGAATGTTAAGGGTGAAGTAAGACTGTATTTTGGCAAAATTATAAATCAATTGCGTAGCAGTCAGCCTCTATTATTTATTTTAGCTGATATTTATGCAGGGTTTTGAAATAATATTGATTGATATTTGTCGTTCATTATCAAATGTGTATCATTGTCAAATTCAGTCTGTATAGAAGTATTAGTGAGTTGAGTTATTTTTTTATTTTTAACGGATTTATATGATGAGCTTATGCTTAAAGACTATAAAGAGAAGGAACTGTGTATTTCAAAACATATATATGTATATATAAAACGTATTAATCTATCCTCGATTTTTATTACACAAGCTGAAAATATTCCAGCATGTCTTTGGATAGTAACAACCTTTCTCATATTCATATTATATGTATAATCAACCATCTGATACAACTATATCTGCACAGAGATCGATAACAGAGTAAAATATACTTATTATACATGAAAGCAACGTTTATATTGAAAAAATTAACGCGAACACTCCTACCAGCCGTTTTCTTTTTCATTTAAAATTAAACGTAGTCTCAAAAACTCTGTCACAGTCATGAAAGTCTCTATCGTTAAGATTTTTAATCTATTATTATTATCTCGATTGATATTCATTTTCTCGAATTAATTTATTAAATTTCAATATTTTTACTCTTTATATTACATTTATTAGGACCTACATTTATCGTACCCCTTTTCACTTCCCTTTTATCCAATTTTTACATAAACCACTTTTCAACAAATTTTGTTTTTTCTTCATACTTTTTTTGTTTTTTGTTCGGCCTTTTTACTATTTGCCGAATGAAGTTATTATTTATCTATAAACTTGGCTGTTAGTTCGCAAACTCGAACGATTCAATCTACGATAATTAAGTATCTACATACGCGTCTCATCATACCTAAGGAATAAGTAGCATAAATGATTCGTATTGAAAATCATTGTTGGAAAGGTTGAAATTATTTTATCTAATTTCCTAATTAGGTGAGCTTCGCGTCTATTACAAGATCTGGTTCAAGTAGAGGTTGGCTAAGTCGACCTCAAAGTGATGAATCGCTTATATCAAAGTATAAAATTTAGATAAATTGTTGGAAATTGTTAATTGTGAAAGACTATGCAAGAAAATGAGGATCCTGAATTTTTCAAATCGGACCATAAACAGAATTCAAGTTCATAAGTATTATAAAATCATTCATGTCATATTAACTGTTTGCGAACATCGGAGACCAAGCTCATAGATTTAAAAGAACTATATCGAATCTCTAGAGCGTGTTATTATTTTTTTTTTCAATTTTATTAACAGCATTGTACTAACAAAACATATCATTGTATGTATCATGTATGTACGTTCGTGTGTAGTATGTGTATGTATTTAATTAATGCGCCAATTCTAGTTTTTTTTCTAATCGATATTTTGTTGTTGTTGTCTTCTTTTCATATAGAACTAAAATAATATTATGTATTTTATAAATTGCATCTTCTCTTGGATAATAATAATAATAATAATAATAATAATAATAATAATATATCTAACATCTAATCTATAAATTTAATCTATAGGTATATACTTAAAAATATTTACAGACACTATAATCAAAGAATGAGAGTTAAATAAATTTTTCAAGGATAAATCGCGAACAGCTTTAGGGGGGCAGACAAAACAGCGAGTCATTAATATAATTCATTAATCATCAGAACTTAGAAAAATCATAAGTAAAATTAAAATGATGTAGATCAGATTTCAAATTCACTCATAGAATTCATCGAGTACAACTATATTACTACTAACTAACGCTACTGTACACTGAAATTATTTAAGAATTTCTCTATTTTTCTTAGGATTTTTATTTATTTTTTCTACTTTGCTGTAACAAAATGTGTTTTGATTTACAAAATAATTTCTACGGACTGCAAGTCGTTCGACGCATTTCGAATTTGCGAATGTTCATCACCTGCCCTAAGCTGTTAGTATATCCCGTCACACCCATACCTTACAACTTCTATAATACCGGTATATGAATTATTTAGTTATCAAAACATCGAAATATTCATAACCATACACCGATATTTCATTATTTTATTTATTTATTTAATATTTTATTTTTATTTATTTTTTGTCTTTTTTTTTTTATTTTTAACTAACATTTCGTTCCTTACATCACCGATTTTTGTTTTACCTAATCAGTCTTTGTGAATTAACTTGCTCGACTCTTAGATACTTCTTCCCATCCGGCACAAGAGACATTAATTTACATACATTTTAGTTAATTATTTTTAAAATTTAGTTATAGTGGTTGGATTTTTTTCTTTAGCCTGCGTCTTTGTCTAATCATTAATTCAATTTTAATGATAATGATAATAATAATTCATATATATATATATATCTTAATAAAATCCACTGATTCAATTGGATTTATGCTTATTATGTTACTAAAGCCTAATTCATACTTTATAGTTACTGTACAACTCAGTTATCGTTAGATTTTTTTTTTCATCCTCTTGAATGTTATCAATTCTTTTGTTTTCTCTCTCTCTCTTGCAGTATAATGAGTGTAATCGATATTAGTGTTTGTTAGATTCAAGATACAAGCTTTATTTGTGTTGAATATTTTTTGGCAAGCAATAGAGTGCATCGTTACAATAAATCAAGGATATGAAAATTGAGAAAAAAAGAATTAAAAATAAAATAAACTGTTATATTTCCAAAATACATACATCATGTACTAGACGTCGATAATAATCCGTGATTAAATTTTCAGTTCAAATCATCTAGATAATATATTAAACAATTATTATTTTGTCTTTTTTTTTCGTCAAATTACACAGCAATACTAATTCAATAACGACTATGATATCTATTGAATCACTTTCCTTTTTCTTTCAACTGGATTATACCAACCTAATCGAAATAAGTCATTGACATTCTGAAAGATCAGAGCAGACAGTCAATTTGGATCGTAACGAACATTTCAATCAAGTTTCTATAACGTTCAACGCGCGTTTCTAATTATCCCTAAGTTCTGAAAATTGTAGAATTCACTGAACAAATAGCTAAACATTTTGACACTAGGAATAAACCGTTCGAATTGATACGCAGTCATTTTTCTATAGCATATAATTATCAGAAATAATTGATTTCCTTTCTTTTTGGGAAAGTTAAATTCTCTAGAAAAACGAAAAACGAAATTAAATAATAATTCGCATAGTTTCAATTGTCCAATTAATTTTCGTATATTTTTCAACTTTGGATTAAAAAAAAACATAAAAAAATTAAAAATTGAGACGCTAATAATTCATTTACGAAGTTACAGCGAGCCTCATCATTGATGAAAATTCATTAATAATAATCTCTATAAGAGATTCTGAAACTTTCTTCTATCCAACAACGTATTTTTAATGACAAGGAAAATTGCTTGTAGCGAGGGTACATTCATAAGTATATGGAAATTTCGTCGTGAATTTAGTTAAATTTAATACTGCTGTCCATACCATAAATATTCATTCACTTTTTAGTAGTGATATATATATATATATATATACTTTTTTTTAATTTTTTGATTCATAGGCTGCAGAGTTTCGTGTTAGCACTTCATTTCGCTATTGATGTTCATTAGAATGTCGGATTAAAAGTTTTGACGATCAATATACTCATAAACGAGAAAAGCTCCTATGTTTTTCTTGAGTATATGTAATTACTTTGAGAATAATAATTTATTCCGTTCGTTAATACGTTACACTTCGAAACTTTGCGACCTAATTTAAATATCTATCTATACCAATGCCCAGCCTCCGTCGAGTTTTCGATGGCTTTCTCATTCAATTTTCTATACAATTACATTATTATATTTTATTCTCTCTTATCAGGCTCATTTTTAATATCCCTTATTTTCTCGGTACCTGTAGATTTTATTTAAAAAGCCTACGCGCAGGGTAATGTAAAAATTAGAGAGAAAACAAATCGAAACTATCTTAAAATATTATAAGGAACAGACTAATCCAAGTAAATTGTATCAGGATTAACATATTAATATTGATGTTGGGTCGTACGCCAAACCACTGCATATATATACTCAGCAGGGATTCTTTTGAAACAGTGATGCACAGATTTAGCACAGTGTGTGTTGAATATCATCGAATCTTTAAAGTTGATCAATTTAATTAATGAACCCCCGCGTTGAGAAGAATCGAGCTATGTATTTTCTTTATTTAGTATAATGTAGCCATTAACTCAGCACACTGGGATAAAATGAGGGCATTTTGAAATATTTTTTAAACTAGAGACATAAATTATGATACAAGTTAAATAGTAAATGAATGTTGAAAACAAAGAGACACACTGAAAATAGGAATAATAGATGATGAAGAAAAACTAGATACGACGATATAGGCAGTAGTTAACAACACGATCTTAATCAAAGTATATTGAGAGTAGTAGCTAAAAAATAGATTAAAACTATAAACAGTGACTATATCAATCTTATTTTTCTTTAACATAAATCATTATCTTTTAATATACTTTCATGTATGCCACGTGGAAGCTGCTCTTTAAATATAAGTCTTTAACATTCATACCAGAGACCGCACTGACTAATTATCTCGATATAAGATTAAATATGCAATCAATGGCATATTGAACTTACTCTGCGCCATGGTTTCTGGTCATGACTTAAGAAACTGAATAAAAATAATAATAATAATAATAATAATAATAATTACTCATAATAATAATAATAATAATAGTAATAATGTCCCCGTAATTCTTTCACAGACTTATTCATTTCATTATATCATATCATATCATTATTATATCTCAGGGTTACTTAGAAGTGATGTAGAATCAACCACTCAGCCGCTATTTACCCGCGAACGAAAATTAATTAATTAATACTTACATAAATGCTGATTCTTATACTGTTTTTATACACACTCTCTCTCCTCCACAAACGAGACATTGAATGATCGGAAAAAAAAAGAAATAAAAATCAAATGTCTCTGGTATTAACGTTGAGTGATGTGAACTTCTCGTACAGAAATCCTAATTCCATTCCTTTCGATTAATTATAATATCCAAGTATTATTCTCGATCGCAAAAGCCGTATCATTTTTTCACGAGCGTCGTTATAATATAGTAATAAACCAACTTCGGCTCTTCCGTTTTTTTTTTCCGTTTTTTATCCTTTTTCTTCTACCTCTTTCCGAAATGAAATATACAGATTACGTACGCACAAAGTCAATTCATGATATCATACATAGCACACGGATGTATTTCCCCGCCTATATAATATATACCCTCTAGCGCACGCCTACGTTGTGTATAGTGCAACATTACATATTAACATCGCATTATTGTATGTTTTTTGTTGTTTTTTTTTTTTTGTTCAAAGGTCAATAATAATAATAATAATAATAATAATATATTATACCTTAATAATTATAATTAATTATATTAATAATAATGATCATATTGAATAGCAAATTATTAAGATTGTTTCAAAACTGACGGTGGAAAGAACTTTACATTACTGGTCGGATTGCATTGTGGTATTGTATTCTGTACAATTTTGCGGTTCACCGGGCGGCGTACCGTTGTGTGAATTGCCCAAATGTGGGGTTGCAGGTGTGGCGGGTTGAGACTGAGGGCTGCTCGTAGGCGCGTATATCAATCGGTAGCCCGCAGGTAGGAAGAAACCGCCGTGAGGCGTGTATCCGAATGTTTGAAAATTTGCCAAAGTTGGTCCTTGGTGATAGTGGAGGTACCCACTGTTGGCCGTGGAGCCGGAAATAGGCGTCGGAGCTACCAAACTACCGGACGGAGGGCCGGTGATGTTAGCCCCGTCCGGTATTATCGGCGCGAATTGATATCGTGCAGAGTTCAACGTTGTTGGACCGTTTGTTGAACCGATTGTCTCCAACGATTCGTTGACATTCGTTACACTGGTATTATAATTAGTCGAATGTTGTTGCGGAATATTCTGCATATTTTCAGAAGGCATAACTGGTATTGGTATAACGTAAGCGTGAGGAATATTAGCCGTTTGTTGATGAGACGACTGCGGCGTTTGTCGTAATTTTTGCATTGCCAGTCTCAAAGTTTCTTCGGTGTCTGGTGACTGACCTGGCATTCTCTGTATCGGTGTCTGAGGCGCGGTACTAAACATTAAATAATCTTCCATTCCGGTGGGTCGAGTTTGTCCTGAAAAAAAAGACGAAGCTTTAGACTTTCTACGAAACATCCAATCAGGATATGATTCACCAACCAGCAACTGTAGTGGCAACTGTGTGGTAGAGCATGGGATGATGTTGGTGTTGATGCAAGGCGCTGGCCTGTTGCTGTTGTTGGATTAACAGTTGCAATTGTTGCTGCTGGAACTTTTCCAATTCTTCCCTGTGTTTCCGTTGTAGAGTTTCGAGCTCCACAGTTTGCCTGTTTTTAAAATAGATATTTTGAAATTGCGTGATGTTAGTACGAGATAACTTTAAATGGTACGAGTCTGATATGCGCGTTAGAGGCATACCTTTTTATGAGAAGCTGATATTCCTCGCTAGGTGTCAATGCTTGAGTCTTTTCATCTTTTTCAGACTGGAAATGTTAATAATCAATAATTTGACATTATGATCAAACGTTTGTTGTTATATTCAAGTTCTGAACATTGAGCAATTTAATTTCGTTTCATTAATTCAATGCTCTTTGTTTCTTTAATTGTTAATGTTAAATATTCAGTAGCTTAGTATGCCGAGGAAAAAGAATGCAAGTGTAGAAGAATTTTAAAAAACGATCGAAGAAATTTATTGATATTTCATCTCCTCGTTTCTAATACTCTTGCTCTTTTACCTAGCATTATGAATAATGGATGATTCCCCATTTATGACAGTTATTTGATAATAAACACATTCAGCCTTGGATGGTAAATCTACTATGTGAAGCCCAAACAATTCTCCTGATTTCCAAATTTTCTCTCGACAACAAACAGCTACAAAATTACCCCCAAACAGCTACGGCGAAAGATATTCTACCATACGGAATAAAGGACATGACTCGTTGCGGGGCTGGATGTGTTGATCCATTAGGCCTTGCGTCAAGTGACTTGAATGAACCAATTTATAGAAGCTCGGTGAAAAGATAGAAGAGGGATGATGTTTGTGACATCCAATGGGAAAAAAACTACAACAAATGGAATAAATAAATAAGGAGGCACATGGTAGCTAAGCTCTATATAAGCAAATAAATTTATAAGCAGCATGCGGTATGTGTTTGAAAATGTTGACGTTGGGAATAATTCATTAGATCCCGTTCAGTCCAGCCGGGAATATTCAGGCTCATTACGAATCGTGCTTTGCGATGCAATAAGTTGCACACTGACAATGAGACTCGATCGTAAGACACACTGAAATGCCTCAATAGCATATAATGAATAATTCCATGCTCTTGTAGAAAGAGTCTAACGTAAACAGATCGTTACCCCCACCATGTATATAAACATTTAGGATCACCCTTCCATGTCCAATTTCAACATACTCTGGGCCATATTTGTAATAAATCATGAAGATGTCGTAAGACACCGAATCTAGTGATGGAGACTCAACTTTTTCAAAAAAGCGGAGCAAAGTTTTTAGCAAAAGTTTGCGATATGAAGTAGCGATCTCTGCGTCGTGAGCGAAACTCGTATTTCATTAGAAGTATGGCACATGAGATGTTGTATGAATTTAGTTTTCTTTTTTCTTTTTCTCTCTTTTAAGCCATGGAGGTCTTACCCTATTCACCACATGATTCTGATGCGGTTGTGCTGCCCGTTGCGAGGCAGTTGCGCCGGACACCATAGAATTTCGACGAAAGGTAAAAACGTTATGATCGACAGATGAAAATGGATTTACATTTTGGAACTGATTTTGATAAGAAGAACTGCCTTTCTTTAAAAGATACGTGGGAAAATGTGTGTTTGAAAATGGTGAATTCGAAGTCCTCGAAGAATCTTTATACTTTTTTTCATAATTATATTTTTCCTCCATAATATCTAACATTTCCGAATTCGCACCATGATCTTGACCCATAAAATGTCGCTTCGGCGTTGACGATCTGCTTCGGGACCTCAATTTAGGTGCGTCGAAGCTGTTTCTTCGCTGTTTACGAAATTGATCCTCTTCTCTTTCGTAAGATACATTTCCAATTTCCAGATTACTTTTCCACTGTGTATTCTGTGAACTTAAGTGTGGGTAAATTTCGTTTGTCCTTTCGTTACGAGACGATTGCATTCTTCGTTCATAATCTTCCATCGGATTGAAAATGCCGTTTCCCTCTGTACTCGAGCTTTCTGTGTCAGCGTCAGTCCCCGCAACATCAGACTCGTGGATACTTTGAGGCCTGAACAGATTTTTCAGGTTTGGTACTCTCATTCCAGCGTGTATAGTGTGATAAACATTTTCATCGCCTCCTTGAGGGGAAAATGAACGCGGGACTCTGTTTTCGTAAGCTCTGCAAGAATCAGCCTTCCCAGGGCTCAAGTTGATCAAACTCTTGGCATGTTTTAATTTAACTTTAAGCAAGTTCCTTGGTTCGTGGGATAAATAAGCCAGATTACTGCCACTCTTCTTCTCTGTTTTCAAACTTGTGGGTCTCATCGGTTGAGGATTATTTCCTAGACTGCTTCGCGGTGGAGCGTTACTTGTGCATTCGGGGCTTCCACATTTACCGGGAAATCCAAGTTCCACCTCTAGAGTTTCTTGCCAGAAAGGATCGCAGCTCTCTCTCAGATGTTCAAGGATCGTCAGATAATGTTCATCTTCGCATAATTTGTAACTGTGGGTTCGTTTTATCGGCCTCACTCTGTCACGAATGTAATCTGGGATTTGGGTGTTGGAATATTTCCTACGTTTTATCGCTCGTTCTCCGTAGTCGTTGATTTTCTCTAACAAATCGCAAACGATAACTGACTTTCTGCTATTTCTGATCGGTCCTCCAGATTTCAGTTCATCGATATTTAAGGCCCTCGATTTTGTGGCCTGCTTCTCATCACTTTTCAACAAAAATGTCTCCTCGCTGCGATTCATGTCCGATTGCGATTTGGTATTTAAATTCAAATCGCCAGACTCCGACAATCTCAGATCAACCATGGACGCCACGAGGCGATTATTTATCCGCAAATTCATCGATCCATCATCCACAAAGTTTCTAGATTTTAATTTCACGAATGTATTCGATGACCTCTGTGTTCTCGGTGACAAATCGCTGGTGGATGCAGCCAATTTACAGTTTTGTAGTCCACATCTTTGCTCAGTCTTCCCAAACTCGCATTTAGGCTTACCCAAACATCTGAGATCGGCAATTGAGTAAGATGCTTTCTTAGAGTCTTCAAAATGACCAGTTCTACTAGCAGCTTCGAAAAGATTTCTTCTGGACCACGGCGACGAAGCCTGAGCCCTTAAATCCCACTGCGAGCTTGCCTTCTTCGTCGATTGCTGTTCCTGGTGACTTTCTTTCAATCTCGATTGTCGCGTTAGTCTTTCGATGTATCTGCCTTCATGAGACAGCGGTGAAGTGGTTCTCAGGTCGACGTTAGAGCTAAAAGGTCGTGGAATAGAGTCCATGTTCCTTGTCTGTTGGGTATTGGGATACTTTAAACGATGTTTTTCATAAATGTTTTTCAGATTTGGTCGCAAATAGGCATCTTGGCTCTTTTTCACATTTTTGGCGGTGCTTGTCTGTGGTCTGAGAGGAACATTAGGCGCCGCAATGGGCTCTTCAATTTGAGCAAAAGCAGTTGGTGCGAAATAATTTTTATTCGGATCAACCCTTTGCTTTGAAATTCTGTCTTCAAAATTATCAATCTCATTTTGTTGCTGCGGGTTTTTTCTGAAGGGATTAGGCATTCGATTCTCACGAAACGGTTCACTTGATATCTGTCCAGGAATAAAGTTCCTCTCACTTTTGCTGCTCGATCCCGATATGAAGGAGCAATTTCGTACGGTAGAAAAAGCTGACCCAGTTTTGTTAGTGTTTGCATTAGTATTTGTTGACTTATTCGTAGTTTGAAAGCTTAAATTCGATCCATATATCGAAGCAGAACTACCAAACGTGGGAGTATTCTGTAAGCTGGGTAAGAATTGTTCGGGTTTCAATTCTCTTAGACTTGTGGTCGGAAGAAAACTTACAGGTTCTGGATAACGTTGAGAGATACCTCCGATTTGTTGTTCACAGGGTTGATGTTTCATGTAATTGACAGGATTTGAGTTCAACGGTAGTAGATTTGGAAAAACTATAGGCGTTGGAGTATGATCGGATGATATTATCCCAATATGATTTTGCGGTGCTCGTTGTGCACCCAAAGTGCCGCCGCCATTGTGAACATTGTGCGTGCTAAATATGTTCTGAATGGGTACATTTGTCGTAATTGATGTACTTTGTGCGTTGTATGACCCAGAAGCATTTTGTATCGAACCAAAATCCGATGCGGTAAGATGATGAATTTGATTATTTGCAGAGGGCGTTTGCGGCTGATAATATTTAATGTTAGGTGTCGATCCTGATGTCGATTGTGCGTAGCTAACATGCGGTGATGTACTTTTTTCATTATTTACATTCCCATATTGCTGCTGCTGTGTCAACGGTAACTGTTGCTGTACCTGATTCTGTGAAAGTTGCTGCAGCAGAAGTTTATCCTGTAGTCGGTTCATGATGGGCGACAATATTTCAGCTTGTGCTCCAAGGTTCAAAGGATCGTGCGGGATATCTTTTTGCGTTTGTATTTGAGGAGAAGACAAATTTTGAGTATAAAGATCATGCGCGTTTTTAACAGCATCTCTTGGTACAACATGCTGCTTAGAGCCCGGAGGGGGTTTCAACAAAAATATATTTTGTATTTGTCTGTCTAAAGATTGTGTAGAATAATGAGCGCTATTCGCGGTGAGATTTCTCTGAATGTAAGTGTTCTGGCTCGTTTGAAACGCTGGAAGTTTAATATCTGTTTTTGGTGATGTGGGTAAACTGTATTGCTTTTTGGAAACAGGGCTTTGGTAATTATAATAGGAACAAAAGTCTGAGGTAAGAGATGAAGTATAGGAAGAGGGGAAGCTTTTGGTGCCCGGCGGCGTAGCTACCGTCAAACTTTCACTGCTCACCCTCAGAGAGTCCACCAATCTGCCTGGAGACTACACGCCCCAAAAAATAGACCCCAAAAATGTTGTAAAATAAAAAATATGGGACAAAAAGAATATAAGGACCTACTCTCAAAACTTACTACCGACAGAGGGACTATAGAGGAGAAAGGCAAACTTTTATATTACACGCAACTAGAATATTTCTTTTACTAAATCTTCAATCATCGGGGCAAGGGCTTCGGCCAAGGTCTAAGCCCGTTCACTGTTACACTCATAGGTCCATATATACAATAATAAATAGTAGCAGCGACACGAAACGAGTAAGATAAATAAAAAAACATTTTTTACGTTTCAACAATATTTAGTTCACAAAAAATCAATTCATGTAAAATTATTATGTGAACCAATGTCGTCTGAAATATTCATATCAAACTGAACTTTGAAAAAGGTAAAGATTTGAGGGAATTTTATAATATTCAAGTTAGTCGATAAATAAAACCAAAAAAATATTACAGTTTGCGATCCAAATATAATAAATTAATATAAAAATATATATATAACTACCATGCCGTATCATTACCTTTAAATTAGTAATTTACAAGACGTACAACACAACACTTTGTTAAAGACCATTAAATATTGTACTTCCATCAACGATATACAATAATTGAAGGGGGGGGGCGGGGGGGAAACAACAATTCAAAAACTTACCTCAACTGTAAGGGCACCGATCGATGTCACACCAGTAGCAGGCGGTAACGAACTTTCTCTGCTATGCAGAACTTGAACTTGTATACCTGTATCTGCACAAGATCGGAAACAATAATTAATAACAAATTACGACATACCACGAATCTTACCTTCCCATTTCAAACATAACAGGAAAAAATTACTCGCACGTGATAACCATCCGACTAATATCTCCTATATCCTGAATAGTTACTTACTATGAGTCTCGTCCATCTGATGAGTGGTTACGCTGAACCGCCCCGCTCTCCTGGTCATCATATCCTCCTGGTGTTGTTGCCTCTGCTGATCGGTCATCGCCGATAATGTTTGTTGATGATTAGTTTGTACCGTATCAGCAGGGGGTGGCCCGGCTACTTTAGACACCATGAATCTGGATATCTTTCTCACTGGTTGATCAGGCGCCGTTGGCTGTGTGAAGAATTGAAAGACAGAGTGTCATTGTGATCTTCTGAAAAAAGAATTGATCTTTCCTCCGTAGCCTCTGCTTACCTCGGCAGCGTTCTCCTGAGCCTGTTCCAGATTGACAGGTGTATTCGAACCGGAGTTAGAGCCGAATACGCTGGGTGATATCGTGGCGATGGGTACAGAGTGAGCGGTGGTCATAGAAGTTTGTTGATGTGGAAATACCTGTCCCGAGGGTACAGGAGGCGTCGAAGGCTGCGAAGATGTGGATGTAATCATCGGACTCCTGTGATGAATCTTTGCCAGCTCTTGTTCCAGTTCTTGGAGGCGAGAACCCGGCCTTTGAGATCGTATTTTGACGCTTTCTTTGCTGGGCGAAGTCATTTCCAAATTGCCAACGACCGAGGGACTGTCGGTCGTACACTCTGGATTCTGTTTTGTTGGAGAGTAACGAGTTAGAGGATGTCTAGCGTCGAGTAATTGACCAACGCGAGTTCAATTGCGTGTGAAATAACAGAGTAACATCGATCACGAGTGTCGCCTAACAATGCGTAACCTGCTGTGATTTGAGAGGGGTGACAAGAATAGAAAAAAAAAAAATAGCTTCATATTTTATCGTCTGCGTGTAACGATCAGAGATATGAAACAAGATGTATATTTTTAACTGATAACTTAACTGATCTAATGATACTCTACGAGCGTGGTACCAGATTACGCGACCACTTCACACACATTGAAGAACACATTCTGAATATGTGCGAAAACAAACACTTTTTCACATCGTCAGAACTTATCAAACTACTGTTATACGCCATGATAAACTACTCACTGTACAAAACTTACTCGCTTCGTTATCAAGATGGTAGCTACTGAAAATTATTTCAGTGCAAAACTCATAGCAAGATATTGTCAGCTTTTACAATACAACCATCTCATATTTTACTCACAATAGTTGAAGGTGTGAGCGCAGAGACCGACTGCTCTTGGGCATAAATTACACCTTCCACAGTTATCCCACTTATGTCGGTGTACGTGGTAGCGGAGGCGAGACCAGTGGTTGACGAGTGTATGGTCGTTTGAGGCGACAATGGTCCCTGTTAACGTGAATAAAACAGTAATGGGATTGTCAATGATCGAGTTTCATTCACGCAGACAGATGACATTCAACGATACTCACCAAAGTCTGACCGGTTCCAACAGGCATGCCAATGTTGGCTAATTTCTGCTGCAAGCTATGCATGTAGGTGTCGTATCCTCCTGCTGCTTGGTGAGAATGGGGTGTAGCAGGGTGACTTATCGGAGGAGTTCCTATGCTCAGAGATTCTGAAGGTTGACTGGTCAGCTGTACCAATTTCTGTTGGAGATCAGCGATCGTTTGCGGTCCACCGCCGTCCACGATCTTGTCCAAAGAGTTCTGCTGGCTCAATCTCGCATGTTGTTGCTGAATCAGCGACGTCGATTCCGTCATTTCGGTCAGCGTATGCTCCGGTGTTGCTTCGTGACTGGAATTATCACACTCCGAAGAGAACAACTGACAGTCCGAACTCGTGCGCCTGGGAATTTGGAAAAAGATTAGTAAAAGCAATGTCAAAGTTGGATATAAATACATGGAAGAATGTCCCTCACCTGCTCAAGCTGCTATTCTCCACGTTGGTGCCATCCGTGTCAGACATCGATGCTATATTGTTGTTAGTCGGTGTTTGTTGCTGCTCCGATATAACGGTGAAATCACCCTGTTGTTCTTGTACAGATTGCTGGTGTATCAGGGTAACTTGTTGAACCTGCGGTTGCTGACTTTGCATCGGATGAACATGCTGAACAGGAGTCAGTTGCTGCACACTGACAGTGTTCTGAGATATAGATGTTGTATTTTGCTGTTGAATATTCCAATGCTGCTGCTGCATCGGCGACTGTGTCTGTAGATTATGTTGTTGATTTTGTACATTTTGCGGTACGATCGTTTGCTGTAAATTATCAACGTTTTGCTGCAGATTGTACTGCGGTTGTTGGTGACTTTGTATAGTCTGTTGACTGGGTTGAAACTGCGCTTGATTCTGTTGAACATGCTGGTGCATTTGCTGTTGTTGCGGTTGACTTTGTAAGTTCTGTTGACTTTGAATGTTTTGAAGAACCGGTTGGATATTCATTTGCATATTCTGCTGCATTTGTTGCTGATTCTGAAATCCCTGAGCAATATTTTGCTGATTCTGAAGGTTCAACGAAATATTTGGTAGATTCTGTAAGTTCTGCTGATTCGGTTGTACATGCGACTGCATAGGTTGAGGCACCTGCGAAGCTTCCGGTTGAATTGGTTGAAAATATTGTTCCGATTGCAGCGTCGTTTTATGTTCCATCGTAGCGGCAGCTGGATTGGGCTCGTGACTCGTATTTACGACCGCGTGTGGGGTAACGGCTTTAGATTTCGGATTAGAAAGTATGTTAGCAAGATTTTGTGCCAGATCAGGAAGCGTGGAAGACACTTCTTTCGGTTTGGTAGTAACTTTTGGTGGTATTTCAACGTTCGCTACCACAGGGACTTGAGCCTGCCCAGCGCCCATATGATGCGGCATCGGCGATTGTTGAGAAACATTATCCACCACTTGAGGAACGAATACGTTGCTAGAATGCGGATCTTGCTGTTGCATTTGCATCTGCTGAAGATGAATCGGAGTCGACATTCTCCTGTCTTCTGTGATACCCGAAACATCAGAAAGCTGCGAATCCGTCGATACGTTTGATATTGTCGATATATTCGAGACCCTACGATTTCTGTCATCAATATTTTGCTGAATTTGTTGCACATGCGCCGGTACGAGAACATACTGCTGTTGAATTTGGACCGGTTGTTGCTGTTGCTGTTGAACAAATTGCTGCAAGTGTTGGTGTTGGATTTGAGGCTGTTGCTGTGTCTGTTGCTGCAAGTGTTGTGCGTGCACTTGGTATTGCTGGTTCATATTCTGTTGCATGGGAACCTGTTGTTGTTGTTGTTGTTGTTGTTGTTGTTGTTGCTGCTGTTGCATCATCATATGTTGTTGCAGCAAAGCCTGGTCTTGGTACTGTAGTTGAGGTACTGGGGCTTGTGCCGTCTGCATTTGTTCGATATTCTGTTGAACTTGAACGACATTCTGCTGCTGCATATGTGGCAGATTCTGCTGAATCGGAGGTGATCCCTGATGAATTTGCTGGCTCTGAGAAATTAACGTTGTTGTTTGTTGCAGCTGCGTCGTACTTTGACCTCCGGTTTGATGCACCTGAGATACATTTTGTTGAATTTGCGTCATGTTGTGATGAACCTGCTGTTGAGCTACGTGTTGTGGTTGAAATTGTTGGGACACGGGTTGAGCCTGCTGCTGTATTTGCGTAGTGGCTTGTTGCACCTGAACGGAGTTCAAAGTTTGATCGGCAGTCAGTTGTACCTGCTGCTGTGAATATCTGGCAGTCTCGTTAAACGCTGTGGTAACATTCCTCATAGTTTCCGGGTTGACGCTCTCTTGTTGTTGTACCAAATTAGCAGCATCGATCTCAGCAGTAATCAATTTCGTTTCCGTCGTTATTATCTGCTCACAAATTACCACCGGCACAACGCTCGGATTTTCCACCTCCGCCTTCAACTTCTCTGTACTCTGAGTATTCGTCGTTACATTTCCCTGACCAGAACTATCCGAGTGTTCCACATTTTCACTCGAAATGACAGTGAGCATGTTAGATGCTATGTCCGACGTAGCACACTTTTGCTCAATAACAGGGCTGACCAAGAATCTTGATATTTTCCGCAAAGGTGGCGCAGCCAGATTGCTTCCCTCATCCGCAGGCACTTCCACAACTTTGCTCGCCTGAGTCTCATCCTCGTTTTGAGTATCGATAGACTCCAGCGTGCTGTCAGCCTCGACATTTGAAGAATCCAAGCTTTTTGTTTCAGAAGTAACGGTAGCTCGATACTGGATGTTGTCCGAGCCGACACCTGGGCTTCCTTCCGGTATGATAGCATGATTAATTTCCACGATTGTTTCCGTGGATGTTATCGAAGTTGTTTGTTCTTGTGGATCCGCAGGATCGATCGGCATATTGGTAGGAGTGAGTGTGTCGGTATTTTGCGTAGAAGTAGAAGACCGACGGGATGCCTCCGACGATATGCTGTCTGGTCCCATCTGACTGTCCGGCGTTTGGACACTCTGTTTCTCATTTGGCACATTTGCGATATGGGAGATAATCTGATCTATCGGAAGTAATTTCGTCGGTGTTGAAGTATTCGACGTTTCATCTCTCTGAAAAATTCGAAAACAATTATTAAACACTATGACGCAACAGAATTTCAAACTATTCCACATAAAATCTCAACACTTTACCTATACCCAGCGATTACTAGCTACTAATAATGCAGCTTATGCACTTTTAAAAAAAATGTTTTTTCTTTCTTATTTTTAAACAAACACGTTTTATACTACGATAATAAAAAATAAAAATTATACATTTTATTTCACATGCAAAGACTTTAACAAGTTGGACAATATAACATGTTCCCAAGAATTCCAAGTGATATTCTTGGGTTTTCTCTGTATTTAAATGAGGTAATTATTAACGGTGAACGTAATTAATTCAAGTATATTTACACACGATACTTTTACCACACTGATCAAGTGGATCAGTATCACGTATCGCAGATATTTTGTGCTCTCCATGCATATCAGCGATGGATAAGCACGATCTGTTGAACTATCTGTGAATAGTTATAAAATTGTATGCCTAGCTTTGTCGTCTCGCAGGAAACGAATAAAAATTGTGCCCAAATTATCCATAAAAATATGTTCCTTGAAATTATGCATAAACAATATAGGTAATATGGTACAGGATAATTTTTAAACTACCAATGTGTAATTATATAACATTTGTGATATCGGTTGACAGGGATTGACGTGATCATAAGTAGTAGATACATACAACACACTGAAACGATGAAAAACAAAGGCAAAAAATATGTATAGATAACGACAAGATCCTCTAACGAAAGAAACAGACCAACAAGCACACCACCGCATTGTTCCCTATAAACCAAACAAAAGAAATTGGAACGAACCAAAAGAGCGGAGAGAAGAGATAGAGACTCACCGAACGGTGCCTACGGTGGACTTTGTACGATGATCGATGGCTGCTTTGACGTGTTAACGAGCCGTGTCTCACCTGCTGCGTCCAAAACCACACACACTAATTATGCGTTCTCATTACCTCAATCCACAGACTCAAATATAAATCCTCTCCTTATTTGGAAATATGATTATTCTTGATTTTGTTTTCAATTTCTTTTCTTTTTTTTTTCATCATCATCATCATCATCATCTCTTTACCAAAACGTAATTTTTTCATGAGAACATGCACGGCGATTTTCATCACACATATGAAATTGAATATTGTTTTTTATCTCTTCCACACATGCATCACACATTCATCAATACAGGGAATGGCAAAGATGCATTAAATTTTCAATAATAATCCATCCGTTGTCTAACAGTGATAACAATAACATAAAGCTAGATTAGTTGGAATTTCTTATTCACTGCAGCGTCGGTGTATTCACGTAGATAGGAGATTATGAATAAACGATATTGGCGTTATTGAACATTCTTCAGCGTTTAAACACCATACGATAATAAATATTGTCTTATTGTCAGAGTAATCGACTATGTTTGAGACAGAGAAGAAATTAATTTCGCTCTAACTCCGTTACTCTATTATATTATTTACCTTGGATGTATCGAGACTGTGGTCGCGATCTCTAGGTCGCCGACTGTTCACCGGACTGCCGCCAGCCGATTGATCAGGAGGTCCATGTGCGATGAGAGGCAAACTCCTTTCCGGGTCCAAACGTAGCTGCATTACTATGTCCCCGATCAATTCAACGAAAGTATCGCATTGAGACTGTGGCAACAGATTCTCTGCAATCTGTAATCGAAATACTCTCGTATTTACAAAGTATTTCAGTCAATTGAACAAACTGTAATCAAGCTCATAATAGTATCGTTATAAATGAAAGAAATTAAAGACGAGCTGTGAGCTCAATGCTCACCAAATTGTTGGCAATATCAATGGGGACCATGTCGTCTCGATCGAACTTGAACGTGACTGTCTTCTGCTTGCTGGTATCCAACTGACACTCCACGGTCATAGATTGATTCTCGTTGCTAACCGACAACACCGTCAATTTTATACCAGGTTTTCGTCGCTTTGTTCCAGACCGTTTGACCCTGCTCCGTTCAGGGGCTGCAGTTGCCTCCGAGCTCTCAGAATTTACTCTATCGAAACAATAAAAATCATTTGAACATAAAGTTCGATATTTACTGGCTAAATTATTGTCATCGTTGGCTTACCCGTCGTTAAGCTGCATATTTAGTGCGGCTTGGTCCGGTTGTGAGGTCGAATAAGTAACAGAAGTAGGTTCGCAAGGCAACGATTGTACAGAATCCATAGTATCTTGTTTGGTGATCATTCTCTCCATGACGTTGGTGCACGGTTCCATGTTGGTCAATACTTGTTGAAGTTGTGCAACGTTATTGGTAGGATTGGATATAATCGGCATACTTTGAGTAACAGGAACCGTGGTAGGAATGGGGTTCGAATTTTGCGAATATTGTAATTGGGCGAGCAGATTCTGTTGAGACTGATGCTGCTGCAGGTTGCTCGAAGAGATGATAGCCGGCGAGCTTTGGATGTTGGATACCGCAGTGGGCTGACTCGCATGGCTTGACGATTGTACATTTTGCGTGTGCGTTATCGTCGTCGAACTCTGAACACTTATAGCAGAAGAGCCTCCAACCGATTGCCCTATCTGATTCTGACCCACCGCTTGAGCATACGTTTGAGACGTAGTAGCCCCAGAATTACTCGCAAGATTAGACTGGGAAAATACTTGTTGAGTACCCTGACTCGATGGTAAAATTTCCATATGAGCTGCCGATCCGCTGGACGATTGATACGAATGATACACCTGTTGCCCAACAGTCTGTTGATATATAGGCGGACCGTTGTATGGAACGCTAGACGTAGTTGATTGATAATACTGCTGTCCTTGGACTGGCGGCGATCCAACCGGATGCTGATGCATTTGTTGAATATGCTGAATCTGTGATTGGGAATACTGGATTTGTTGTTGATTTTGTTGTATTTGCTGTTGGACGTGTTGTGTTGGCTGCTGAGGAATTTGTTGCTGTTGGGTTATCTGCGATTGTTGAGGGATCTGCCCTTGCTGGGAGATTTGTTGCTGTTGTGGAATTTGTTGCTGCTGCGAAATTTGTTGTTGAGGAATTTGTTGCTGCTGCGTAATTTGTTGTTGAGGAATTTGTTGCTGCTGCGAAATTTGTTGTTGAGGAATTTGTTGCTGTTGAGAGATTTGTTGTTGTTGAGGTATCTGCTGCTGCTGCTGCTGAGGTATTTGTTGTTGCTGCGTTTGAGGCATTTGTTGCTGTTGTATTTGCATTTGTTGTGGGATGTGGGACTGGACCTGTGACTGGTGTTGCAGCTGTTGCGGTACGTTCATTTGGTTCAACTGAATATACTGTTGTTGATGAAGTTGCTGTTGTTGTTGCTGTTGTAAATGTTGCTGTTGAGAAACTTGAGGGAACTGAGGTTGCCCTTGAAGACTCTGGGGCGTCGAACATTGCGAGGAACCCGCGCTCAAACTTGGACCAACTTGTTGATTATACTGTATTGGCGGCTGTTGCTGTTGTTGGTATTGTTGTTGCTGTACGTGTTGTTGCAAGCCTTGTTGTATTTGTTGCTGATACTGTTGCTGCGAATATTGATTCTGTTGCTGTCCGGGCATTTGTTGAATCTGCTGAGCCTGCTGAGGCTGAACAACCGCAGTTTGCTGTTGAAGAAGCGGTTGTTGTTGGACAAGTTGAACCTGCTGAGGCTGTAAATTATGTTGTTGCATATTTTGCTGTTGAGACATTTGCTGCATTTGTACCTGCTGCTGCTGTTGTTGTTGTTGTTGCTGTTGCTGCTGCTGCTGTTGTTGTTGGGGATGAATTTGTTGTTGCATGGGCATTTGCATCGGTTGTTGAATTTGAACCTGGCCTTGAATTTGCAGCGATCCCTGCATCTGCATACCCATATTGGATTGAATTTGTTGTTGCTGCATCTGCATTTGTTGGATCATCAGCTGCTGCTGTTGTTGTTGGATTTGTTGCTGTTGTAACAAATTATCAGACGCTGCGTTGGATTCGGCTTCTCTGTCCAGCCGCCCTTTTTCTTCTTTCGCCTTTCGTTCGTCTCTTTCTTTCAACAAAGTTGCGATTTGAGATTTCAACATCTTCGCGACGGTTTTAACATCTTCTTCGAGGATATGACTCGACTTTGCCATATCGGATGCGATTTCTTCCGCGTTGTCGGTTAATAACGAAAAATCAAATTGTATCGCTTCATTCTCTTTGTGTTTGTTGCTTCGTTTCTTCGGATCAAGAACGCGAAGCCTGAACTCTACACGCGACAGTTCTAAATCTGCTACAGCTGACTCTCTCGAAACCATTTCCAATTTCAGACCAACATCATCCGCGAAAAATTCATGGTTCAACAAATCTTTGACTAGAGGACGTTCTTCCTTCTTCAATCGTATACACATTTCAATTATATCTCTAACTTCTGGATTCTCTACTTTGTCGTAACTCTGCGGCTTGACTCCCTGAAAATCGAAATCAGATTATTCTAATTAAATTGCACAGGCAAAATTTGATCGCATCAAAACCGAGTAATTACCGAAACGACGCGTTTATAGATCTGCGCGGGTCCGGTACATTCAGAGTATGGATACTCGCTGGTAGCCATCTCGAGCATGCACATACCAAAGGCATAGACGTCCACCGACTCGTCGTAATGTTCTTCGTACATCTCAGGAGCCATGAACTCCGGAGTGCCGATGACACTCTTGGCAAAGCTACGGTTTTTCAGAGTAGCCAATCCCAGATCACCAATTTTAACGCTCCCCGTTGTCCCGGTGATGAATATGTTGTCGCACTTCAAGTCTCTATGTATGATGGGTGGAGATCGGGAATGGAGGAAGCTCAATCCCTTCAGGATCTGACGGCACCAAGACTTAACGACCTTTGGGTTGATCTTTTTGAACCGCCGTAGATATCTGGTTCCACACCATACATTACCACCCATTTATTTCAACTTCAACAGGGGTTCTGATGAATAATAATATACTTTTTGCTACACAATACGATGTACGTGGTATCTACAAATTATCATATAAAGTAGCTAATAAACATCGTTGGATTATTCAATCAGGGATTTTTTCATACTCGCAGAGACCACGTACATTGAACTCATGAACGCGATTCAGTACGATATGCAATGAATGGTCTTTGATGAATCTAATCATATGATTGAAATACTCACGTCTTTAACGTTCCTGAAGTCATAAGCTCGGTCACAAGCACGATGTACTTTCGTCGCGTGAGAGTGACTTCCCAGTAATCGTAAAATCTTACTATATTAGGATGCTGCAACCCCTTCAGCATTTCCGCCTCCTCGCGAAACCTCAATCTCTCCGTTTTGTTCAATTTTTTTTCCTGGAAAGAACAATCAGAAGTAAAATAAAATTGTAATGATTTTTTGATCGAGTAACGATAGATCCGCACCTGTAATTCACACCACGCAACTGCAACGCCGGTCTGAGTATCTAGACCCCGATATACGGTCTTGAAGCTTCCTCGTCCGATTTCTTCTTCAAACTTCAAGAACCTTCCGTCGGGTGAAATACCGATTGCCTTTCCTTCATCCTCATCCTCTTCGACCGCCTGTACCTTGACTTTCATAAGCAGACTTTTGATCTCGTCCATCGCCATAGTTTTCTGAGTAAGTTTTTCATCGGCTTTGAAATTCTCGTCCAATAAAGGTCCGATGAATCCCTCGACCGACGATTCATCCTGACCCGCCTCGCTGTACTTGTTATCATTATCGATAATCGTCTCCTCTTCAACTTTCTTGGAACTCTCTTCTTGTACTTCCTCAGGGATGGCACTAGGGCTTTCGACATCCACAGGGGTAGCCTTCCGCAGTTTAGTTAAAGACTCGTGCATGGCTTGCGCGGCTACGATGTCGCTTATACTGGTCCCATTGTCGTCCTCGTCGTAAATCGTAACTTGTTCTTCCTGTTGCGGCTTTGTTTCAAAGTCAGGTATATCGTCCGAGACACGAGAAGTCACAAACCTCGAGTTTCTCACTTTTTCTAGACTAGATATCTCCCCAGCGTCAGTTCTACTACCACTATCTACAGACTCTGTTGATAATTTTTTCGTTATTTTTTTACTTTCACTCGTCGTCGTCGTCTTACCCATTTCAACAGTTTCAGTCAACATTTTTCGCACCGTAATGTTCACACTTTTGCTATCCATCGACTCACCCGACGTCGTTTTTCTCGATATTGACAAACTATCCGCCGATGTTCTCTTACCTCTACCGGTATCAACACTATCGTTCGATACCTTACGCACAGTTTTTGAGCCTTCTATAAATTCTAAAGAGCTTTTACGACTTTCTACCAGACTTGTAGGAATATTTCTCATGCTCGTAACGGTCCTGCTGCTTTCCGAGCTGCTTTCACGCCTCGTTTTACATTTCTTATCACAATTTTCGCCAGTTTCAAAAGAAGCGCTGGCGCTGGGGATTTTTTGCACGTTCGAAACACTTTTGTCATCCCCCGTCACGGGTGCATTATCGATCGACGCCTTTTGCGAAGATTCGCCAACTTCTTCGCGTTCCAAAGATGATTTTCTCTGACTTTCCGACTCCTCGCTACCTTCCACAGTCGGCTTTCGAGTATTGTCGTTACTTTTGGTTCCTTCGCTACTTTGGTGGGACATTTTCTGATTTGTAGTCTTATCGTCTTTGCTTAATTTTCTAGGTTTCACTTTACCGACCGGGGTGGAAGGCGTAGAAGAACTGGTACCTGTGAGTGAGAATTTAGAAAATAATAAATTATCCACCGTATCGTCATATCCAATCCTATTTACTCGACTTGTAACTCATATAAGGTAAAGATATTCATTATTGTGACAATAGATAAATACACACTTAAACAGTTGTGAAAATATGACAATATTCCCACGCAGAGAGAGAGATATATTTCAAATTCATTTAAAAGAGAACGGACTAACGAGTCGATTGACTGAGAAACGCACCTGGTATCTTTGAGAAATTTTCCGTCGCTGTGATTGCTTCCTCTGCGTCGCTGAAACTGCGGTCATTCTCTTGTTCGAAAGGATTCAAATTCAAGCTATGTCCCGTAGACTTGTCCAATATATGCAACCCGGACGGAGCCTTTTTTTTAGGCGAAGGTGAGCTTCCTGTAGACACGGTATCTGCGCTATGCTCCGCACGACTCGTTCTTGTCTGCCTTTTGCAGATTGCTACTGACGAACGGTTCACGCCTGGTGATATCTGATGGGAGCAAAAATTAACGTGAATCAAACATTTGTTGTTGTAAAGTAAAACAAGTGGAAATATATTTCACAATAATTATTACAACCAACTGATACGCGTGAATAATTCGTCGAACGACGTTTAGAAGGGGGAAAAAAAAAACAACTAAGTAATCAGAACTGGTAACAACAGGGATCGTGTTTCACACATTTTTAAATCAGAGCGATACATCATATAGGAAGATAGTGGGAATATTAAATTCAACCGAAGGTTATAGATAATAAATGTACAATAAAAACATACATGGACACGGACTAAAACCTTCGTGTACATTATCCGAGTGAATACGATGGTCAAGCTCGGAGAACCGTTCAAACACAGAGTAGTACCAGCTACCGAGTGAAGAGTTTTATATTATAGTAGTATAGTACATAAGTCTTATCAGAATTGATATAGGATATATTTCATTGATTCGTAAGCCGAGTAGGTGGTCTGTACAATGAGAAAAATGAATAAGACAAGAGAATAAAAAAGCACCACGTTGACATTAGATTAGTTAATAAAATTTCTTAGAATGTGTCATCTGTCAGAAGCGGAACAACGGTTTGGAGAATATGACAAATTCTATTTTTACACATCGCAGGCATTATGGGTGACTAATAAGACAAAATCCATTGTTTGTTTCTGTAGAGGGGTAAAGAGTAATTTGGTCAAACATTTATTTAGGTATTATTTATCTTCCCTTCTCTCGCCTATTTTCCATTCTGATTCAGTTCATTTGAAAATTGCGTCTTGTCAATCAGAGTTTACAATCTATTCATTATAATCGATCGAATTACCTTTTTGAATCGCAAATATAAGGCGCGGAATTTATTTCGCACAGAGGATTTTCCCACTTTTACATCACACATGTTAAGAATATTTATAATCCGTCACGGTCAGTAAGAAAGATTGTACCGCAATGTAAACTCGCGGTAATGCAAGTGAATGGGACGTTAACTGCGTGTCGTTCGATCATTCAAACTCTCAATCTATGATCTTTGAATTCAGGAAACTGATTAGATTGGGATTCTTAATATATACAATACAGCACGATACTCGATCAGATTTACGAGATAACAAGTCCTAATCAGAGGCAATAAGTTGTGATTTCCCGTCGCTCAACCAACTACATTAGTGAAATAGAAATAGTCTGTTTTGTTGGATGAAAGAACAGGTCGCGCAAGTCATTTCGATAAAAAATTAACATCTCATCCTGATATTGTCAGATTTACTAATGATTCGTGTTGACTATGATTTGAAAAAAAGTTTCGATCGTCACGCTACCTCATTAGTAGCTTGACTTTAAATAATAATACATTTCATCGCCCCTGTTAATTGGTCAGATCTAACAAACTACACGATAAACTCTTGTCTACACGAAATATGCCATACTCATTAGGAGAATATACAGTAAACATAAAGAAAGAAGATAATCATCACCGTGACAAATGATTCCGTGATAAATACGGATTACAAACCTTTCTATCCGCAGTATTATTGGTACTGGAACCAGCCTGAGAAATAACGGAGAGTTTTCGTTGACGCCTATGACCGTGGTTGCTGTTATGGTTGTAGTTGTGGTGTCTTTGCGTTGTTACGACGCTACATGTGCCTCCAGCCTCCTGGGGGGCTAGGTGGCCCACCCCCACCCCCACACCACCCTGGCTACCCGTACCACCGCCACCCGCCACCAGCCTTGGACACAAGCCGGACAAGCCAATGCCACCACCGGTCCCACCTGGGGAGCGCTGCCTGCTTGTCTCATACCTGAAAATTGGAACGAATATATTCAATTCGATGTGGTTCAAAGAAGCTAAGAAGATACTTATCGATAGTGTTAAAAATAAAAGGAAAACATTTAAATCATGCATGAGCTTCTATACATACGATACATTTTTCCAGTATATTTCTACTATTAGGCTGTATAATTTAGTTGTAGCATTGAATAGCGAAGATTCGTTGATGAAAACTTGTTAGCTACCCCGAATCAAATGACTTATTAATTCAACTTTCTCTGTGCCATCAATTGTAATAAACTGACCGCATGAAAAACTTTTTCCAATATCCTGCGCACGAATAGCTGAGCAAATGAATAACTAATTAAGTTCGATGATACAGAAACAAAACTGTAATAGTCAGGAAAATACAATATAAGTATCGGCACAAACGTCGAAGCGACGGCCCGGTTCAAAACGGCGATGAAATTATTTATAGGAAGATTGGCAAAGTGCAGGTGCATCTTTGAATTTTTGCTGTATGGAACCGAGCCGCCGATGTCTATACATTAAAATGAGCATTCAGCATTTTTGAAGCATTTGGAGTAAATGTAATATGCAGAACCAGTAGTTTCAATCAATCAACGATTTTCAGCAACTCCTTTGCGGAATATATTGCGATCGCAATGACGGTAGTTTATTTTAAGCACAATTGGGTAATAGATACGTACATAAATATAGGTATCTGTGAAGCGGGTAGTAGAGCTTATCGATCACGATTAGATACAAGAAATTAATGTCTCCAAATTTATTATCATTACCAGTTCTGAGAACCCTCAATATAATTAATCACGAAGTCATAATTCACTGCACGATGCAGACGTCCGTATTGTGAAATTGAATCATACCAGAGGCACGTAGTTTCCCCGAGAGAAAATCATTATTTATAAACTACAAATGATCAAAGTGAATAAGAGTGGGAGTAAATCTGCTATAATGAAAATAGCAGGAAATTACCAATTTATACTGACAATAAAACGACACGGTGTACCATTACGGCCAAGGTGGCCGGCACCATTCGCGAATCCTAAACATTTAACGCTCCACTTGTCCCAAAATACGATTGCCGATAAAAGTGTATTCCCTGGATTGTGAATGTTACATAAACTCGTTTGTTAATAATGTAATGGCAAAAAATGAAGTAATGAATAACAAGAATGAGAAAATAAAGTAGAAAAAAAAAACGACGGTGGTAAGGGGATACGTAAGTATGGAATGATAAAAAGAAATGTGAAAATGATGGTGCATAAAAGCATGGTTGTTGATACAGACATGGTTGTACCTGTCCTGCCTGCTATGGCCAGATGGAAACAGCCCACGCACCGCGTTGCCTATAGCTGCTTTCTTTTTGCTTTCCTTATGCCCACCACCAACACCACCACCACCACCACCTCCGCCACCAACGGTGCTGCTTATCACCTGTTGTTGCAACTGCCTGGCTTGACTTCCTTTTTCACCCTGTAAATAATCAAACGAGTTCATTTAGTAATCGGTTACTTTTGCTCTGGATTTGAATATAGTTCATTCAACAAGCGGAGCGTGAGTGACCGACTGATTTTGTTATCAGAGTCTAAACTCCGTTTGTAATTTAATCATTTCGTGGTATTTAGAGGCTCAATGTAATCTTTTCAATTTGTACAATTTGTGTACATAATTTTTAGCGTTATGGAAAAAGCCAAATGGTAATGGGTACAAATTAATATTGCCGAACGTCTGGCTGGAAGTAAAACAGTCTTATGTCAGTAGCGAAACTGAATATGTGTTGAAATAATACGGGTCATATTTCCAAAACATTTCTTCATAACGCAAGTTAACGATGAGTCACATGCAGAAAAGTGAGAGCAATTTCTCTACGCAATTTTAAATCCACTAGAGTCATCAAAGTTCGAATCAATTAGTTACAGATACATAGCAATAAAAAATAAAAAATATAGATAATAAAAACACTAGTTAATATTCAATTTACGTTCCCGAAAAATGAAAAACAACCCAATTCTCTCACGATATTCCCTTTCACTTGGTCAGAGTTTTCATCATCGCTGAGGAAATGAAATGGAGAAGAAATACACCCGGGTAAAAATGAATACCGAATCTAACGGAATCAGGGTTTGAGTTTGAAGTAAGGAATCGAGAGTTGCGGACTGCGTACCTTGATGCTAAGAAGTTTAAAACTAAGGCTGGTGCTAGTCGGCACAGGGCTCAGATCGCACCGTAATCTTCTATGAGACCTTTCTACAATCGGTAGATCGTCGTCCGGCTCCGATTGACACGGAATGGAAAAGTTGTTACGCTCCAAAGTGTTTGATCGCAACAGTGATATATCTTCGCTGTTGTTACGGTTATTGTTGGTCACCGGACTCGATGTTTTTCTCTCATTACAGCATCTCGGCATTGCACATACACAACCAACTTGAAAACGATTTTGTTATATCCTACGCTCTTGCCCTTTGGAATCTTATCCTCTCTTATTATCTTTGTCTTCAGTTACCAGAAGCACAGACGCATGGTTTCCGTTTGAAAAATCTTCTCTCTCAATTAACGGGGTAAAAATCGCAATATACCATCAATGTTTATTCCTCCGTTCTATTTTTCTCTTGCTTTCCGTTACGATTTCAATCACCCCAACTCTTTGCAGCTTCGTGAAAATCATTCGATCTCCGTGCTCAAAAAAATATTTCACCGATTAACGCGATGAAAGATCGATTGAATAAATTTCTCAAATAGTTAACAGCAGATTGATATTTGGTCTGTTTAAATTCAGTTATTCTTGGTTACAAACGGAGAAGAAAAATTCGACGATTAATGAAGATAAATAAACTATTATTTAAAAAATTTATCATTAGTGATGTAGACGAAAATATTGATTGTCAAATATTTGGTGATAAAATTCGAGCACGGATTTATCAGCGATCAACCGGTGATGTTATAATTGCAGGGCGTAGTTGCGAAGAGGTTTTCGTAGTCGTTGAATTTTCTTGACCGTGTGTTAAAGGCGACGGACGTTGCTCGTTGGTTTTCCGCTTTCGATTTTTCTCTTCCCTCTGCAGCTCCTCGTCATATTTTTCCCTCTAACATTCTGCGCAAACAAGAATACAAAACTACAATGTAAAATTGACCAGATATTCACGTCGAATCTAATACAGAGTAAGTATCTCCCGAAGCATGAGACGAGAGTATTGCAGTATGTTCTGCACGTGTACGAGTTACGAAAGGATAAACAAAGTTTCATACAAGAAGATAAAAGTGCGTAGCAATAATCCCTGCGCAGTTTATATCTGTCGTACGCTAAACCGCATAAAATAATGTTTTTAAATAACGATAACATATTACGCCTCATTTCGATGCTTCTAGATAGTTTGTACATCCATTCAGAGAGCAGTCCGGTCCACAGTCACGTGGTACCATTGAATCGTTTGAAAAATAAGAGGAAATAGAGCCATAAAATGTAGCAATTTATGATCGGCTGTATTTTATCGGGGATAAAAGTGGCGCTACAATAAATTTATTCCCCGCGACTTTTCCGAGTGGAATATAAATTGATGTTAGCTTGCCAAAAATGAAATACGCATTAGGTGGAAATTACAGAAACGCTATAACGCTCAAGATGTTGTAAGACGTAAATAGAAACGAATATACAAACGCGAAGATGGTCTTTTACTCCGAACGATTGTACCACTCAATTAAATGGCTTAGGTCTGAGCTCCTATATCTCGCGTGTCGTATATTGAAGTAAAATAGGTACAAGAGTGTCTCTGACAACGGCGACGTATAGCAGTTCTTATTAGGTAATGTATTGTGTATATATAGTCCGATGCTACATAATACGCTAGTTTAATATTGAATTATAAATGTTATATATAATATAATAATATGTAACTCTGACACAACGACGATCTGTGTGCGTGTGACCGACAGACACGCACACAGTCTTCCGCCCGACGATCTCAAGGTGTTCAATTTACATATTTATTTTCGTCAAAGGCTAACCATGAAACTCTCTACGATCCATTAACCAATCGAATGGTTTGTCAGTTTTAAAATGATGAAAATCACATTTTCTTACGTATTGTTTTTCTCACACGTCACACACGCGGCCATCGTTCGTAAAAACAAACAAATCGCGTCAAGACAATTATAATTATGATTATCGTAGTAATAATAACAAAAGAAAAAAATTTCCTACAATTTTTGACAGATGTAGCAAGTGTCAAGGCTTTCGCATTCTCATGCGTACTGGCGGTGCCTATCGTAAGCACGATTGCGAACGTGTAGAGGTGCGTCGACGTTATAACGAACTGACACACACACACACACACACACACGCAGATACCTCAGACACAGAGATGAGACTTACAGGTTAATAACGAGAAGTTAAAATATCAACCACCCACCAACACATCGAAGTAACCCGCAATGTGACATCTATCCCAAAAATATCTGCGTCAGGGCGTATTTTACGTATTGTCTCGCACAAATCTCGCCAATAAACTATACCGACTGTATCGAAGACACCGCGTATCGAAGGTTCGCTCGGTTTGTCGTATTTTTTTACTAATAAAAACGGTCTAAATAGACGTACGTGGGCCGCGGTATGTGCCTACTTGTCATGCGGAGATGCACGAGCGACAGGACCCCTCCGCACGACTGGGTTAACAGAGAACATTTATTTTTTTTTAATCACCTCGACCGTTATCATCGTAGTTTGTATCCAATCCGATAATCCTTACTGTTTAAACTCATCGTTAATCGATTAAAGACACTCGATAGTCCCTAATCCACACTTACTCACATTTATTTTGAAGAAAATTCACCCCGACTACACCCAAATCATCACCATTTCTTTTTTTCCTCTCTCTCTCCCTCTCGCTTCTTGTTTCGTTTCCTTTTTTCGCCCCCTCTCACTCTCTCGTTATACCCATCAGCGGCGCGCTCTTGCGGTACTATGCAGAACCATCGCTGGCGCCATTTAATTTGTCCTGTTCTTATTCCCCTCTCGCTCTCGCCTCAACTGATAAAATCGGTTGCGCGTGTGGGATAGAAACGCAACACACTCGGAGAGTGTCGTACGATACACAAACAAGAGTCGATGGAGCCGTTTAATTTTAATCCGAAGTCACAGTCGTCACTTTTCTCTCATTACGTCATATAATTCTGGCTCCGTCGCGATTGAATGAATAAAAAAAATTTAAAGAAAACGTTATCGAGTAACGAAACGGAGTTGAGAGAAGAAATAAAATTAAAAAAATCTTTAGCGAATAGAGACAGAGAGAGACCGATACTCCCCCCCTCAGCCCCTGCACCGCGCCATTGAGGCTCGGAAACTTTTTTAAGTACATACGAAACCAACTCGCATACACGCGTTCGTTGTAATCGAGCCGCTCTGCCTTTGGTGAAAAACAAAAACCACACGTTCTCGGGTTTAGCCATAGTCGGTTTACACTCACACTCGCTCCGCTGCGTCCGACAATCAGAAGGAGTCGAACGTGGATAAGGAGAGAAAGAAAAATGTCATAACACTCGCCGAGATTCGCTGAGTGACTCTATTATCGTAAATAGTAGTATTTATTCTATGTGTTATTAACCTCAAACGAGGAACGGAGGTACCGCGAACTCTTTGTCTATTTTTATTCTCGATCTAAAACGTCTCCGATTGTTTAGACGGTCATGACGGACTTCCAGAACGTTTCAATCCCCTCGGATTGGACGTACTCGACGACGATGAGCGAATTGGCCGAAAACGTGTCGTCCGAGTTGACCAGCTTATCGTACGACCAGACGACGGAAAATTCGACGATAGATTACACGGAACAGACCCAAACCGTGACAGTTGCCAAGATCGCGGACCTCGTTCGTAACGTCACCAAAGGTATAAACGACGCCGCGATCAACGCCACCCAGACGACAAAGCCCCGGTGCTCTACGACCACCACGGAAGAACCTTTCGACGAATTTGGACCTCCCGAAGGAGTAGAGTACATATTTGTACCCCTCGGAGTTATGGTCTTCGTCATTATACTGTCTGCTGTGGTAAGAAAACCTTGATACGCCTATAAAACTGATTCATGCTCGAGATTTTCAACGATTTTATTGTCCAAGGTGTTGATAATATCTCGGAAGCGTAAACTGGAGAGATTGAGGCACAGGCTGATGCCGCTGTACAACTTTGATCCCGGCGAGGAGGGAGAGGACGATTGGGAAACTGAACTTCTTGACGAGAATGTTGACAGTCGTCAAAAGAGAGTAAGCGACGTCGATGAGTTTGAGTGAGTTGTCGTCGTTCGATGGGTAATTGATAAATCGTTTTTTCTTAGCAAGGCTACCAATCGATGGACACAGAAGAAAATGCAGAATTGTTCAGTGCCCGTTGAACAAGGATTAGTAATATGAACGAAAGAGTTTTAAACCCTTTATATGATACTATATCAATTAATAAATAGTAATATTCAGTCGCTACAAAAAGGATAGAGTATTCGATCGATATTAAATATGTAACGATGAAATTCATTATAGCGGTAACGGTAATTTATTCATCTTGATAGATAGCGAGACTTATGTACGTATAGTTCAAAGGTAAAGAGAGACTCGACTAAGTTGTATTTTTTTTCTATAAATCTGTAGATCTTTTGAAATTATTCATTTCAGCACCGTATTAAAACTGTATTTTAATTTTAACACACCATGTGATATATAGATCATTAATCTCATTCTACTTGACTACTTATAACAGATCTGACATTAGTTTTTAATCAAGTAAATCATTTGTTTTAATCGTTATCTAGTATTATTCTTTAATTTCTAAGTAGATCTTGGAAAATATTTTGCTTATTGTTAGCCAGGTTGTTACTAATTCATTAGTATCTAGATGTATAGTAGCATTAATTATCGCTACGTACAATCAGCCAAAGATAATCTAACTTTTTATATCGTTCGTACATTGCAATTTCAATATACATATATGTATGTAATTTTCATGCAACTGCATCCAAGACGTATAATACAAATTATCTAGTCCATAGTGTGTAATTATAAAGTTACGTAATTGTGTTAATGTCTGGTCAAAGAAAAAAAAAACACACCTCAGTAAGTGGGTGATATATATAGAGAGAGATTCTCAGTATTAATTATAGTTCAATAGCCCACACTCGTAATTAACACTCAACATGTATCGTATTATGCCTATTTTTGCATAATAAATGCACAAATAATTTTAAAATTGTTTTATATCATTAATTATCCTGCATTAAAGCTTTGTTTCATATCGTGACGCTAGAAAATTAAAACCATACTTATTCGTTGAATCAATACAATAAAAATTTGCATACTACATTATTCCTAGACACGTTCAAATCAGTGTTTCAAAATTAAACTTGGTATCGGGGAGGTGTAACTATTAGTAATTAACATACACATTTTTTTTTTTTTAGTTTATAGTTTATTTAATACAAATTTGACATTCACACAGTGTATGTTTGTTTGGAAATAAGAATTTATCGTTTTACAGCGAAGAAATACTTTCCTACAGTATTATTTAGTTGTTGTTGTTGTTATTTCTATAAGGGAAAGTATTCCTCACACCAGGTAATTTTAAATTTCATGTTATAATTAGATTTACGGAATTATTTTCTCATTTCGAAGCCGAGTTTTGTTTTACTTAATAATATTAATAATATATAGAAGTGCCATAAGGTAATACAATATAACGGTATGTATGTACTTGACGATACTGAAAAAAAACCACTGTTTTAAAAATGAGATTGGGGGACTTACGATACAGATTAACTCGGGCTTAGATGCCTAAAGTCTTGAACGTTTGTTCACATATCGATAATATTTAGTAGTAAATCAAAACGCGTCTAAACACTAAAAAATACATTACATACGGTTTATACAAGTATCATTCTTTGAAAGCTTTGCTTCATCAAACAACTTCCGTCAAGTGTTTAGGAATTATCATTCATTTTCGATATTTTGTTTTTGTCTTCAACATTTAACTTTTTTTTTTGTTTTGTTTTTTTTCTTCTTCTTTAATTACCAAACCTCGGAATATTTTCAATTTCTGAGTTTACTTAGCCTTAGCTTTCAAGTAGTATATGGAATATAAAAACTTAGGAAATAAAGGAACGAAGAGGTTTTTTTTTCTTTTCTTTTCTTTTAGGGGATCTGAGAATGAATCAAAGCTATAGAGAACCGGCTACTTCAATTCTCTTCCTCCTCCTCTTCCTGTTCATCTTCTTCTTCTCCGGTACTCTCCGGCTTTTCTTCTACTTTCTTCGGTCTTCCACGACCACGTCCAGACGTCGGAGCTGCTGCGACCTTCACTGCGCTCGCCTTTAAACGATCAAACAAACATTAAAGCATCAAAAATTGACGAGTACTTCTATTTGATCGAGAAAATGATCGATTATATACCTTCTTCTTATGCGTCCCCTTTGGGCGACCTCGCCCTCTTTTAACGGGTGCTGGGGCGTCATCGTCGTCGTCAGATTTGGCGGCAACGTTGTTCTTTTCCGCTGGGGGTCTTCCCCTCCTTTTAGCCTCTTTCACTGGGCTCTTGGATGGACGGCCACGCTTCTTCTTATCTTCAACAACTGGAGATCCGTCGTCAGACATGTTTGTTTTATGTATTCTTTTAAATAAGCGTTAATGAACAATCTGTAAAGAAAAGAACGAAATATGTTTAGAAGTGAAAACAATTACAAGCCGAGACCATTGTGGAATTAATAATCGAATATTGTTCATTCTATTTCAGTCCTGTAATCGATATTAAATTATCTTCGATACGCGTAAGTATGCGTGTCGAGTGTTCGTGGTTGAGTTGATTTGACAAGTGAACAACAAATCGATATTCACAATTAGGAACGATTGCCGTTACAGTCATGTGTAATGGCTCAATAAAGATGGAAAGAGAAGAGAAAAACTGCGAACTGGCGTATCTTAGCTGTTCAAGCAATCAAATTCATTATTAAACGCTGGTAAATTAATTGGCAATCAAATTTACCCACTCCAACGAGTGAGCTTATTGAAACAACCGCCGGAACGGATGCCGCGCTATAGTCGCGGTGTGAGAGAAAAGTAAAAAAAAAAAAAAAAAATGGCCGCTTCGAAGATCTAGCGGTGTTCCAATTGTTCCAAAGATCAGAAGGGATTCTCGGTAACGGTTATCGATAGATTAAATACTTGTATTCTATACGCGTATTATCTAGGGTAAGCTGAGGATTAATCAAATCCTATCAAAGATACGAGTAACGGATTCGTACCACTTGTACGCATTTCGTATACGGATTTTTCAAGATGGCGGGCGCGTCGCGCGGGAGGGAAAAACGACGCGGCGGCGCGTCTTTCCACCGACTCGTACGTCTCGTGTGTATAAACAATAATCAAATACATTTGATATGACGTCACTCGCACCGAAATATCAACGCAGAATGACTTTTTACAAGATATAATTATGCGTAGCTGAAAAGTTTGGGAGATAAATATTTCACTAAAATTGTCAATTTAATACAACGGATAAATTATTAGTCAACAAAAATAGACGCTATAGATAATATCTGTTAAATTCGTAAACCGATTATTATTTTTAGTTCGCTTCGGCGTCACGCGGCACAGTTATATTTTTTTTTTCTTTTTCTTTTACCGCTTTTTGTTTTCTTCTTTTTTTTTCCCGCTTACAATAGTTAATTATTCACGGGGCTTTTTCACTGTAAATAATATTACGATGTAACTGGGTATTCTATCGATTTTCACAGCTTCTAGCCACCGTAGTGTATGCAGTACCTACCCTTGTGAAAATATATTTGTCGAAGCGCGCGCAACGGAGAAAAGGTAGCATCGTATCTACTTGAAGATATGAGGGTAAAAAAAAACCGTTAATGTTTGAGAAAGTGTTCGAGTAACGATGGCGAGGTCGATAATCGCGCGTTTTGTATATTTATGAATTTTTGACGATGAAAAAATGGGCATTAAAAAATATCAATCCTACGACGAGTCAAACGGTGTTAGAATTTTATGAAAATTCCGCGCCCGCCATTTTCAAAACTATCCGTTTAATGCGATTTACGGAATTACTTCTTTCAGCTCACGCCTCGATCCGTGCTTGGGATCGGGTTTAGATAAAAACCTATCACAGCGATAAATTTTAAGCGAAAGATTTTTCCACGAGAAACTTTTCGCCGAGGCCGAGCGAGACCAACATCGGCGATATTACGTTGGAAATAATTCAATGAAAGCTCGACTACCAAAAGACGCCATAGCTACAAATGGCATCACCCGTACGCGTTGGTTGAATTTCACATTTCAATTAATATCTCTGCTAGTATTCGAGGGACCGATTAACAAAAATGCGAGATAAATCGAGCCGATAAACTAATAATTTTTCGCGATTTTTCGACGCCAAGAATAAATTTACTTCGTTGTAAATAAAATTATTGTACGGAATAAGTAGACGGGACTCACCTCAGGTTTGTGTCGGAGACAAAGGCCTGCGCGCGGGACGGGGCTACGGGAGACGCAGTTGTGGCTGTGACGTCCGCGGACCAAGCTGAGCGAATGACTGCAAGGCGTGCCGCCAGGTTCTCCCCCGTCTAGGATGCTTCCCGCCAAAAAATTACCGCCAATAGAAAATTCATTTATCCTTAACAGGGCGAATTTATTAATACAACGTTATCTAATCTGTAGTAAAAAAATAATAAAAATTTTCTACCGCCACGGTTTTTTATTATAAAATTTACAAAACCCGCTATACGAGTTTCCACCTAATGTAGATCGCGTCCGTATAAACACCCGCCATCATTGCAACCGTGGGACCCGGATCGATTTGCTTCTGTTACCCCTAAACATTTCAAATGAATAACTAACGAGAAAAAAAAATCATATTTCATAAAGAACCTTATAATTTGGTAGGAGAAAATTTTCAACGGCATTATCCCATCTGTTCAGAATACGTTACGGAAATTTGACTTCCAACCGTATCTGTGTGTATGGCTATTCAAATCAAGTCAGATACAATACACACTCTAAAAATCTAATCGATCAATTTTTTATCCATTCAAATAATAAGACTAGAATTACAATTATTAGCCTCATTTTTTTCTACTCATTGACAACAATACTCTCTATTATTTCCTCGTCTACAACGTGCCTCCGTGGCGCAATTGGCTAGCGCGTTCGGCTGTTAACCGAAAGGTTGGTGGTTCGAGCCCACCCGGGGGCGTTTGTTTTTGCATTAATTTACTCGACTTTCAGGATACGATTTTTTCATCAATATTATGCTATGAGAAAAGAAATCATGGACGAATGAGAAAGAGGAAAACAAACTCGGATATGTCGGGGTTATTTATTTTCGTTTCTCGTCTTTGTGTCGAATAAATGCAAGCAGCGACCTACTACCCTTTCCAAATACATCGAATCGATCGAATTTTAGTAAAAAACAAAAGAACGGCGCAATCTTCCGAGTGATATCCGTTCATAGAATGGGTACAGATATTTTAGAACTGCTGACGGAGCCCCGAATGACGACGGTCTGTGCGCCCATGGTTAGATATAGCAAGTTCGTAAAGTTATGAATAATTGACCAAAGAGAGATTGACCCTAACCTAAATTCACAGCTCCGATACACGCTGCTTCGCCGTGTCGTCCACTCTACCGTAATATAAATTACAGATTACAGTTCAGGACGTTGGTCAGAAAGTACAACTGCGATCTATGCTTCACTCCGATGATCATGGCAGATTCTTTCGTCCGATCCGCCAAGGCACGTGACAACGAATTTACAACAAATAAAAATGACGTCCCTTTAGTGGTTCAATTCGCTGCTAAAACCGTCGACGATTTTGTCGGAGCCGCTGAAATGATCGTGCCGTAAGCAACTTTGACACCCAGATCCTGGATCGTAGCTCTTCACCGCCGAGTTGAAACAGCGATATTGAACAATACTCATAATCCTGACAAAATATCCTCTGCTTGATCATTGCCACTAATTTGTTGTGATTGTGAGCTGTATTCATGTTAGACGTTGGCTTTAAAATGTTCAAGGATGCCATAAAATTCCTTTGGTTCAAGCAGAAATTCCTCAAAATCACTATAATTGGGTCAGGAATCGTTTGAAACCAAAGTTTCAAAATTCTTGGAATTGTTTTTATCTCAAATTTGGCTAAATTTTGATCCATCAGTGAATAAAAGTCAGAGAGAAATCATTGGCTCGAGATTTTATTTGATTATCAATGATTGAATGGCGTTTATTCTTCTTCAGGTACGCAGGCGGTGTGGATTTGAATTGCGGGTGTCCACAGAGATGGGCGATAAAAGACGGATACGGCGTTGACCTGTTGACAAAACCGGAGCTAGTCAGGGACCTAGTATTGCAAGTTAGGAATCGGATTCCCCAGCCTTTTACAGTATCTGTAAAAATACGTCTGCTCAAGGATATTCGTAAGACTATAGAGCTCTGTCAGACTTTGGAAAAGACTGGCGTTTCTTTTTTAACTGTTCACGCGAGGACTCCGCAGATGAGAAACGAACCCATCGATTTTGAGGGCCTAAAGACGGTCAGGGACTCTGTGAAGGTTCCTTTGATAGCCAATGGGGATGTCAAGAGTTTGGAAGACGCCGAGTATCTCTACGAGAACATAAAATGCGAAGGAGTCATGTCGGCGAATGGGATACTGACCAACCCAGCCATGTACTCGGGTCATAGAGAAACGCCTTTGACCTGTGTTCAAGACTGGTTGGACGTAACGTCGAGTATTCCGACTCATTTTTTGTGCATGCATCATCACTTGGTTTTTATGCTGGAAAAGATTCTTCCAAAGAAAGAAAGATGCTATTTTAATAATCTACAGACGAAGGAATCTGTACTTGAATTTATTCACAGTTACTACGGGATGGAACCAAAGACTAGTTACGAATATGACGAATTAATCGAGTGCTCTTACGACACTAGACCAGGGAAATATTTTAAAGATGTTTTGAAGAATTCTGAGAATCAGGTTTCTGAAGATTTTATGGAGAATATATTCTTAGATATATGACTCCGTCGTTCTTATAGATGATTATTTTTATACTCGTGATATACCATTCCAAACTTCATGTTTGAATAATAAAAATATTCCAAGGTTCGTACGAGAAGCAGAAAGTTTGTGAATTATTTGATCCCTTTTCAGAAATTTATTTCTTCAATTCTGTTGGTAAAGTTCGTTTTTATCATCTATAATTTCAGACGTTTTTCAGCGAGTAATGAACAATACAATACTGAAAAAATAATTACATCAGGCGGCATTGTAATTTTTAGAGCTGTACATTGTGTACAGTCATGTTCGGATCTTCTTGCCCTTTTCGGCGAACTAGTTGCTGCGCAGAGTCCGAAAACGTCGCTATTTTCGGTCTCTGCGCAGCAACTAGTTAGCCAGAACGGGTAAGCATATCCAAACATTACTCTATGTAGGCAGCATCCTGAACAGATGGAATGGGGTTTGTTAAATAGACTTTTTTTTCCGTGAATATTAAAAAACATCATAATAAAACTCTTTTTTAATGTTGAATCAGGTAATAGAGCATTTTTTCCATGTTGAACATCATAAATTGACTTTATACAGTAGTATTGTTAGCTATAGTATATCGATGGACAGTTCATTCGATTTTTTTTCGCGCGGTTTGTTTTTTTTAATAATGGAACCGGAAACATACGCATCAATTTCACGGGTCGCTCTTTCCAGCGATAGTCTTGATCACGTGACTGTATGATTTTCGTTCGTTGGATCACGTGACTATACGGTTGTTGCTAGCGACAAAATAATAAAGCTGAATTTCTTTCAGTTTTCTGTATGGTCGCTGAAGTGGACGCCGATTCGAAACGAGTAATCAAAATTTAAGTATTCGTATACAAGGTGTGCTTCTAATATACCTATTGTAGATTGAAGAGAGTAATTTGTTATTTTTTATTTTGTAATTCGGTCACAAGTCTATTCGTCGCTGGAAATGAGCGACAGATCCCTTGACCTTTTCGGTCAAATTTACCGCGGCGATATATTCGACGTCATCTATTTGTCGCTAAAACGGCCGACTAGCGACATCATGAAAAGGCACCTTAAGGTGAAACGAAAGTCACGTGACCTAGACGTGAGTTCGAGAGAGATAGCGCGATAGCCTACTTGGAATTTTCGAACGCCTTTTTTGCAGCCAAAACACATTCGATTGATGTGAAATTGATATCAGTGACGTAGAAGAACTTAATGAAGGGCATGACGCTCGTGGATTTTCGAAAATCGAAAGATATAATTAGAATTTTGTGTAACAATATTGTTCTGTAATCTAAGGAGGTGCTGCCCCTCGTGGAGAGAGGCAGCACTTCCTTGGATTACAGAACAATATTGTTAAAAAAACTGTAATTACGTCCGATTTTCGAAAATCCACGAGCGTCATGCCCTTCATTAAGTTTTTCTACGTCACTGATACCAATTTCACATAAATCGAATGTGTTTTGGCTGCAAAAAGGGCGTTCGGAAATTTCAAGTGGGCTATCGCGCTATCCCGCTATCACGTGACTTTCGTTTTACCTTAAGGCGCCTCCGCAACGAGTTATCGATAAAAATTGACGTAGTTTTCTCTCGTGCGGTTTTAAACCAGTCCTTCTTTATAGTTTATGGTCGCGCCGATTTTCTCATTTTCAATTACAAACAAACACACATCAAGCACGTGGTGCTGGTCTGCTCCATTCGATTCTGAGAATCTCACAGCTCTACTTCCACCCAGTTTGCATTCTCTATTTATTTTGCTGTATTGAAATGATCTGAAGACCGAAATAAAAATCTGACAAAATGGTAAGCGATGTATTTGTTTCATGATCGAAATATTTCTATCATCACGACGAACTCGAGCCGAATAAACTAACCTAAGCTCCTTTGTTTTGGTGTCAATAATATCGGATGAATATAAAAATTTGTCCAATCTGGCGACGAAAAGCCGATTATTTTTAAGATTATAACCCCAAATTATACATTCGTCTTCTAACCGTCTCGTATGTGAACAATAGAAAATTGTTGTCATATTTCATTCACGAATCCTGTACAAAAAAAAAGTGACTATGAGAGTTGAAAAACAAAGAGACGAAATTTTCACGATACCAAAGAGAAAGAAATAAAAAAAAAACATCGAGGTAGACGAAATTTTGAGACCGTAATTCGTCTATGATTTCTTTAAACCACCTGTTTGAATTTTTGGCTTCTTCGCCGACGAGGGTAAAAAATTTATTTTATCATTTTTTATGTTTGCGAGTAATTTAACGTCGCATAATCATCATCATATTACAGATGCGATCAGGAGCCCCGAGCCAGAAGGGCAAACGGCCTGGCGATTTCTCTCCCGTTCGTCCCAACTGCGCTTTACCTGTTCCGCCTGTTTCTCACAGAGAGAAACGGTCCAAAAATGAATATAGAGATATAAAAATCTCCCGTAAGCCTCTCGTACAAATTTCCGTGGCAGCTACCCCAGAGGCATGCTCCGAACATGTAAGTTGTGCTTCGAACGTCTGTATTGTTATAAATCTTTGAAATTCTACAAATAATATATGATTTGTAGAGAATTTTTAGAAAATCGTATTTTTATATTAAATATGAATAAATATTAGTGAATATTAAAACTGAAAAATTTCATAGTTAATCAAAACATGGGAGATTTTCAGGGTACAAACTTGTAGGACCTGAAACGTTTCTTCTGCCGATTCCTTAGTGCATATAAAACCTATTTTTTGATCCAGTTCATTTTCATTTTGCAACTTAGGAGGAAAGGATAAAAAAGCTGTTGAGCCAGCCGTTCAAAATTCCTATCCCTGGGTATCGACTCTCTGGGAGAGCTCTGGGCATGCGTTTAGCAGGTCCAAGATGTGCGCTCCATGATCCCGACGAAGCTAATGCCTTGGTTGTCTTCACGCCTCCGGAGTTATCCGAACACGACAAACTGAAATTAGACACGTACGCTATTCAATAATGATGATAATGATTCATAAATGACAATTCATTACGTCTGATGATTTATTTGATCTTTTGTTTCAGGACGAAGCAGCTTGTTCACGTCGTCGTGGATCCAGCCCTGTGTAATATACTCCGACCTCATCAGAGGGAGGGTGTTAAATTCATGTACGAATGCGTGACCGGAAAGCGTATAGAAAATGCTCACGGCTGTATAATGGCTGACGAAATGGGTCTTGGAAAGACTCTGCAGTGTATAACGTTGCTGTGGACTCTCCTCAAGCAGGGTAATACCGTTTACGAGATGAAATTAATTCATTCTATTCGATCGATCGATGCAAAGAACGATCATTGATCTGTCTTTGAATTTCGAAGGACCAGAAGCCAAACCACTCATCGAAAAGGCAGTCATCGTGGCGCCCAGTTCCCTCGTCAAAAATTGGTACAACGAGATCCATAAATGGCTTGGGAAACGAGTTAATCCTCTGGCGATAGACGGAGGCAGTAAAACGGACATTGACGTCAAATTGAAAGGCTTTATGAAAACCTACGGGCGTAGGTACGCGTCTTGAGGCTTCAAACCCAGGCATCGTCGTACAAATTTAATTTTCGATTATATCGCATACAAAATTCTGTTGTACTGAAATTATTATTTCATTCGTTTTTACAGATGCGCGAATCCAATTTTGATAATCAGCTACGAAACTTTTCGCTTGCACGCTCACGTATTGCACCAAGACGAAGTCGGCTTGGTACTTTGCGACGAAGGTCACCGCCTGAAGAACAGCGAAAACCAAACGTATCAAGCACTTATGGGTCTGAAAGCGAAGAGGCGCGTTTTACTCAGTGGAACACCCATCCAAAATGATCTCCTCGAGTACTTCTCACTCGTTCACTTCGTCAATCAAGGGCTTCTCGGAACCGCTCAAGTATAATTCGCAGTTCAGTGCTCATTTCAATCTTAGACTCGTAATATGTTTTTAATACTTGTATTTTTAATTTTTCACCATCAGGAGTTCCGTAGAAAATTCGAAATCCCGATCCTCAGAGGTCAGGACGCTGGTGCGTCTGATTCAGAGCGTAAAAAAGCGCAGGAGTGTCTCCAGGAGTTGGTAACTGTGGTGAACAAGTGTTTGATAAGAAGAACAAGCGCTTTGTTGTCCAAGTATCTGCCGGTGAAACACGAAATGGTAATTTGCGTGAAACTGAACAAACTCCAGACCCAGTTGTACCAAAACTTCATCAAAAGCGATACTATCCGTAAATCGATGCAAGGTGGGTCCTTCGGATCTCTACTATCTGAAATCCTGTCAAGTCGTATCTTATCTATTGATTTACCGTATTTTTTCAGGTGAGGAACTTGGCAACGGCAAGAAAGGAGGAATGCTCTCCGCTCTGTCCGCAATTACGCTTCTAAAAAAACTCTGCAATCATCCCGATCTCGTCTACGAAAAGATTAAGGAGAAGTCCGAAGGCTTCGAAAACGCGGCGGCACTCTTGCCTCCGAACTACAACGTGAAGTAAGGGTGACAAATATCGGACAAAGTGATAGGTGCAGAATTATCACGTTTCTACAAACTCATATTGAATTTTTTTAGCGACGTACTGCCAGAACTATCGGGAAAATTAATGGTCTTGGACTGTTTACTGGCACTGGTGAAGTCGACAACTTCGGACAAAGTAGTCTTGGTATCGAACTACACTCAGACGTTGGACTTGTTCGAGAAGCTATGCCGCAAGCGTACCTATCGCTACGTCAGACTCGACGGAAGTATGACGATAAAGAAAAGAGCGAAAGTAGTGGACAGTTTCAACGACCCAAACAGTGGCGATTTCATCTTCATGCTCAGTTCCAAGGCTGGAGGATGTGGGCTTAACTTGATCGGGGCAAACCGACTCGTCATGTTCGATCCTGACTGGAATCCTGCCAACGATGATCAGGCAATGGCCAGAGTCTGGAGAGACGGTCAAAAAAAGCCTTGCTTCATTTATCGGCTATTGACCGTTAGTTTTTTCAACACTTTTACCGAAAATCCAATCAATCGAGAATACTGAATTAATTCGTTCATTTAAATTCACAGACCGGAACGATAGAAGAGAAGATATTCCAACGCCAGGCCCATAAGAAGGCGTTGAGCTCTACCGTCGTAGATCAAGACGAAGACGTTGCTAGGCACTTTACTCTCAGCGATTTACGCGATCTCTTCACCTTGGAGGAAAATACTATCTCTGATACACATTCAAAGTTAGTGTTAGCGAACTTGAAACTCAAATTTCTAATATTCGACTCAAGTTTTCTGGATTAGAGTCTATTTTTCACTCTTGAAACAACTGCAGTAAGCATTCTATTCACAATTTATTGCCATTTTCACAGATTCAAATGCAAGAGGTGCGTGAATGGGGTCGAGGTCCGTGGCCCCCCCGAGGGCACCGATTGTAACTCTGATTTGTCGGACTGGCGACATGCCCACAACGCTCGTCACCTGCCAGATATACCGCTCAGACAGTGTTGGGCCAGTGGAATTTCTTTTGTATTCCACCATCGTTCCCATGAGCTGATCAAAGCTGAGCCTGTGGTTGCAGCAGTCGATCCAGCAGCCTAAAGCTGTGTCGAGGCAATTACCGAAGAGTATTATAACCGTCGACATCCAATCCAAAGGGTTGAAATGCAAACAAACAAAATTTCAGTTCTTATTTGATTATCAAAATATTCTTTTCATTCAAAATTCAACCAAATTCATGCATTTTTTCCACTTTCTTTTCTGAGTGATTATTAGTTTCTGTTATCATTCGATTGCCTTTATGATGGTGAAATATTTTTTATGTTATCGGCTGACTTTAAACATTGATCGAAACGATTGACGAACTCTAATCAGTGAGTCAAACTCGTGATTAGAATTTTCGAGATCGTTGTATTTATGTAAATAACTTTGATTCGGTGACGACTAACAATTAATGGATTCTTCACTTACCAACGCTGTTCAATATTGACAAAAAAAAAGTAATAAACTTGACAGCAGTGTAGTAGATTCATTTTTTCCAGTACCTATATTCCTTAGTTGAGCTGAGCAAATAGGCAGATTAGATTTGTAATGAACTGTGATTCAACAATGTCGAAGAAATGGCAGTGGCTGATGTCAGCTTTTTATAAATACAATATGTTAATGGAATTGATTATTGTATTCAACTATATTTGGAGAAATGTACATTATTGTATAGTGATATTAGCTCTACCCAATTTGCAAATTCATGAACAACTACCTGTAAATTATAACAAAGTACGAAGAAGAAAATAAAAATAAATTTGTTTATAATAACTTGCTTCAAAATTGTCTCTCTTTCCATCCCTACAGTCTAAAATTATTTAAAGAAATGCATAATTTCTATGATATTTTTTCTTTCGTGCATTTCAATTTTGTTTGCAATTTTTCTGTTTGATCATCCTTTGAAATTGCGCATAAAAATTTCTTCACCGACTGAATAAGACACAAACTTACCTATTCATTCATTTATTAATTTACTTCGATATATGCGAAAATCCCAACGCAACAGAAACAATTTACGGAAGGCGTTGAAAAATAATAAAAACTATTTGTAGACAATAATTGTACATCTGAAAATGGTACAGTTACACAGAAATGGAAGAATAAACAAATTGGCGTGTCTAATGACGAAAGATTCCTAAGAACCAAAAATCCTATTTTCGTGGCACAAGCTTGTATAGTTTATTGTGACATTGTCGAGATTATTTGTTGTATTCAATGCCATTTTACTAATAAAAATCGCAATACACTGATTCAAATCGACCCGCGCAATTCTCACCTTTCAAATCTCCCGCCGCGACCTCTCTGAAAGTAGTTAGACACTCGTGTCTCGTATTTCACTGAAATTTGGCGGGTAATTACCGTCTAGGTAGTGGCGATTACGATTTTCTCATCGAGTTCCCGTTCTAGAACCCCGCGGTTTCGTGATCCGGCATTTCTGACGGTTCCCGGCTTCTGAGCTTTCGCATCATTTTGGCGGGCGCAGTCTGTTTGGAGGTAGCCTAAAACCAGCTTCTCGAATCTCTGCTACAACTGATAAACACAAATGGGAGACAAAGACGGAGGTAAGAATCGTTGCTAACAATTACAAAAACCTGATAAACCGCCGGACTTTGATCCCCGCGATTTAAATACCGCCAACCGTCTTTATTGACACGCTACCAAACCAAACGCGGCGTATTTATTTTTTTTTCTTCCTTTCTTTCTCCTCTCGGTTCCTCACGCTTTTCTCATTCAATCTCAGACGCAAACTCACAACCACCACGATCTCCGACACGTATCGAGTGACTAGACGAGAAAAAAACTCGTCTAAAAACTTCAAGACAGTCAAAAATACGGAAGCCGCGTTCCTCGGATTATCACGCTGTGTTTTTTTTCCCTCTTCTTCACTGAAAAAAACAACTCAGCTATCTTCCTTTTCGTCTATGTGACAATTTTTCAGAAACGTTCGACGACGCGGTCGAGGAGCGCGTCATAAACGAAGAATATAAAATATGGAAAAAGAACACGCCGTTTTTGTACGATCTTGTTATGACCCACGCTCTGGAGTGGCCGTCGCTGACTGCGCAGTGGTTGCCGGACGTCACCCGGCCGGAGGGTAAAGACTACTCGGTCCACCGTTTGATTCTTGGCACGCACACCTCGGACGAACAGAACCATCTGCTGATAGCCAGCGTTCAGTTGCCCAACGAGGATGCGCAGTTTGACGCGTCGCATTACGACAATGAGAAGGGGGAGTTTGGGGGCTTCGGCTCGGTCAGCGGGAAGATTGAGATCGAAATAAAGATCAATCACGAGGGAGAAGTGAACAGGGCTCGCTATATGCCCCAGAATCCTTGCGTAATTGCCACAAAAACACCATCCAGCGACGTTCTGGTATTCGATTATACAAAGCATCCCAGCAAACCTGATCCCAACGGAGAATGCCATCCGGATCTCAGGTATAATCTTTATTCAGTTTGCTGCTATTTCCGTATCCGAGGTATGGAAGAGAAACTTGCGATACCTAAGAACCAAGATTAGGTCTAGTAACGCAGAGAATCGATCTTAAGGAAGATTAAGTAGCGAGAAGTACCCCAAGTTCTGTTGTACGCATAATTTTTAGGGGCCCAAAACGGTCCTTTTTGGGTTTTTCGCCTATATCTTCGTTCCTATCGATTTTACAGCTATGAGGTATACGTATCGAAAAGAAAGACCGACCATTTTTCTGTAAAAAAGGTCTAACAAAGTTTATTGATAGGAGTAATACTTTTCGAGAAATCATGTATTCAAGCATATAAAACAGTCTATAGGGGATTCCACGTGAAATCGAACGGTCGATTTCCCTGACCCCTTTTGATGATATGTTTGCCCTTTTACACAGTCAAAGTACACGTTGAAAGGATCAACTGGGAGTTTTTTTTTCAGATTTTTCAAGCCAACATAGCGCGAAATCCAGATGAACAATGAAAAAAGTTCTCATCCAAAAGTTTCGCGTCTTTCTTCGAAATTTTTAAAAATAATTTTTTGCAATTTTTTGTGCCTCGCGAAGCTGTGGTTTTGGTGAAAAATCACCGAAAATCTTTAGTAACAAAAAAGCGCCCTGATCTAATTGGCTGACATTTTTACACAGCATGTATTTTTCAATGCCAAAAGTTGTCTGAAAATTTCATAGCGGGCCGAGCAGTGGTTCAGAAGATACATCAACAAATATTCGCACAGTTGCGAGAATTCGGCGATTATGAGGTCGCACGACAGTTTTTTCGACCACAGTTCAAAAATTCAAGCTCGATCGCGAGTACGCAAACAAGAATAATAAACACCGATCTTGAATTTTCGAATAGTGACCAAAAAAACTGTTTTGCGACCTCATAATCGCCGAATTTTCGCCACTGTGCGAATATCTGTTGATGTATTTTCTGAACCACTGCTCAGCCCGCTATGAAATTTTTAGACAATCTTCGGCATTGAAAAAGACACGCTGTGTATGAATTTCAGCCAATTCGATTAGGGCACTTTTGAGATATGAATGATTCACTCTCACTTGAACGGGTTTATTAAAAATCTGATGAAAATATTCTCGAAAAGTACACAAGAAAACCCGAAATTTTGCTATTGGTTTTTTTTTTCATACATTGTTCACGTTTTGAGCTATGTAGGCGCGAAAGAGAGAAAAAAAAACGAAAAATCAATTTATTTGATGATTTTTCGTAATGGAATGATGAGTCGAAAAAATCTGAAAAAATCACAATTCATCCTTTCAACGTGTAGTTTGACTGTGCAAAAGTACAATCAGATCAAAAGGGGTCAGGGAAAGAAAATCGCTTTTTCGTTCGATTTGACGTGGAATCCCCCATATACTGTATATACGTTGGGATAACAGAGAATCTGGGTCTCTACTGTACTAGAATTAATTATCAGCTAATTTTCTCGAAAAATGGTCGCATTTCTACGAGAACAATGGAAATTTCATCACAATATAATCAAATCAACGAATGAACAGAGTTTATTTCTATGCATTTATTCAACTAATATTATTCTTCGAACTTGTTTTCTTGTAATTTTATACATAATTAAGTCAATATATTGTATTTTCAATGTGTATATTGAATTTCTCCAGGTTACGTGGCCACCAAAAAGAAGGATACGGTCTATCATGGAATCCGAATCTGAACGGATACTTATTGAGCGCATCCGACGACCACACCATATGCCTGTGGGACATCAACGCAACGCCCAAAGAACACAGGGTCATCGACGCCAAGACTATCTTCACCGGTCACACAGCTGTGGTGGAAGACGTTGCCTGGCATTTGCTTCACGAGTCTCTCTTCGGGTCCGTCGCTGATGACCAAAAACTCATGATCTGGGATACTAGGTAATAACTAAACTCCCTAAATTTTCTGGATACGTGTTCTTAATCTCCTGTATTCTCTCATCTTTGCGTACAGATGTAACAACACAAGCAAACCGAGTCACACCGTAGACGCACACACGGCGGAAGTGAACTGCCTGAGTTTCAATCCCTACTCCGAGTTCATATTGGCTACGGGTAGCGCGGACAAAACCGTGGCTCTGTGGGATTTGAGAAATTTGAAGCTGAAACTCCACTCGTTCGAGTCGCACAAGGACGAGATCTTCCAAGTACAGTGGTCGCCGCATAACGAGACTATCCTCGCTAGCAGCGGCACAGACCGACGCCTCCACGTCTGGGATCTCAGCAAGATCGGAGAAGAACAGTCTACCGAGGATGCGGAAGACGGTCCTCCAGAGTTGCTGGTACGCATCCGTCGAATTTACCGTGTCTTTTGTGAAATTTCGACGATTCATCGTCTTTTGGCATTACGTTTCAGTTCATTCACGGCGGTCACACGGCAAAGATAAGCGACTTTTCTTGGAACCCCAACGAGCCATGGGTGATCTGCTCCGTGTCCGAAGACAACATAATGCAAGTTTGGCAAATGGCGGAGAACATTTACAACGACGAGGAGCCAGACACGCCTGCGAGCGAGCTGGAGGGAGGGGCTTCATAATTTGTTGGTCGTAATTTATAAGTTAAGGTTTTTATCTATTCTTTTCAATGATGCCGGATTTTGATTGTCGCCTTGTTTCACGTTTCGTCAAGCTTATTCGAGCAGAAAATGTTAATTATAGGTATTCTGTGTTAAAACTATTTTATTCCATGTTTATCTATTAGTCTTGAACGCACATTTTCGTTCTTTACTTGTTTCTTCTTCATTCAGCCAGTTGAGGCTCGTAGCAATGAAACAGCGTCTCGCGTCTCTGGGACAGAGAAGTTAAAGCCTGCAAGCTCGCTTACGGATTGTCGACGATATTGACTTGGATTATTCTTCGTCATTTGCCTCAGACAGAGTCAAAGAAGAAGAAAAATCAACATGATACGGGCTTCCAGGGTTTCTCTTGCGTTCCCAGGCCGCGACTAAAGTCTCTGATAATTTCTTGAAATTGGTCTTTCGAATCTAGGTGATGATGAGTAAAACACCGTTTGGCATACTCGAGACAAACTATCTGTTTAAAATATTCATGTCAAAATATTCTTCTAAGATACGAATCATAACGCATTAACATAATTAAGTGATTTAAGAAAACAAAAAACATAAAATTAAAACTATAAAAAGAACAACTTGAGTATCAATGTACAATTCATGTCATATGATTTGCGTATCAAACAAAACAAAACAAAAAAAAAAAAAAGAATGTTAATCACAAAACAGATGTTGAATGATAAATTTTTTTTTTCTAAAATCGATCCTGCTTGTTGTTCTTATTTGTATAATTCTACGAAACTACTTCGACACCATAGTTTATTTTCATCGAGTTTACAATAATGACATTCTACACAAAAATTGATATAGAGATTCGGATGGGGAATAAAATGTCTATATTGAGGTTGTTGAAAGCTCGTTGTATATCTCAGCGAGAAGCGAATCTTCCTCGATATCTTCTCTGTACTCTGCGGCCACCGGACTGTCCAGGGATATCATATCGTCTGTGTCGATACTGTCCAGTCTGGAGACATAGAAAAATTTACATAATTCATTAACGATTGATATCGACCGAAAATAGTCGCTCATTACCAGTAACTTCTTCGCGCGGCGGAAACGTCACCTGCAGAATGAGATCTGTGCCTGCTAGCATGCAAAATGTGGTGAAATAATTAAAAAATTAAAAATCTAAAACACAAAATTTATCACGGATTAAAATGAACTTGGTTTAATCTTTTTTTTCCCCAAAGATTATGGGACTACGTTCTCATTATCTAGTTCCGAAAATTAATGTATAGTCAACGATCGAGATCCATAGGAATTTGAAACTAAAAAAACTAAGAAGTCCATAATTTCATGGTCATCGAAATCGTTATGAAATTATTCGAACGATTTCCTTACCTTTTCCCGCCATTTTTCCGTTTGATTCCATCTAGCAAGTTGACGACGGGAGGCGTCAGAGTTGGACGGAACAACTGTAACATGAATTTTTATTCCGAAATGCCTACGATTAGAAGAACCACTCTTTGATCCATTTAAACGATAAAAAAATTGGTGTCAATCGACATAATTATTGGAAAAAATTCAGGGCTCGAAAAGAAAATTAGTTTTTATCTGATCTCGTATTTTTTGCATGAAGAACGAAAATGAGATTTTCATTCAAAATATATGAAATTAATCTATTTCATAGTGTCGATTATTACCGTGACTGGTGCACTTCGCATTTCGCGAAGATCGATGTTGCGAAATAGATCGTGTAATAGCAGCTCCTCTACGCTGCGATAATGACCGTCTTGCTGTTCAAAGATCATTTCCAGAATTTGGATAATCTAGATCCGAAAGAGTTCGCGTTATTCACATGAAATTACTATATGAAAAGATCGGTAAAAGTAGAGAAGATAAGAAGATAAGAAGGACTCTATCGCTCGACATCTTGATGCAATGAGGAAATCGATCAAGTCGCGTCAGCGGATGAAGAAATAAGTTTACTCCAATCCCATGAAATTGACTTTGACGTTTCTACGACAGTTTGTCTCGTCTTCATCAGAAACTGAAAGAAGCATATAATTCATTTCGATAATGATTACAAGCAGAAAAGAAAACGGAAACTTCAAGTATGATTTTTTCCCAAAAAAAAAGAGCAAGTACATCATTCCTAGTGAGTTTTCGTGTTTTCTGTTTCTTGTAATCATTATCAAAATGGATAAGATTCTACTTTCAGTTTCTGACGAAGACAACGAACTGTCGTAGAAACGTAGAACTCAATTTCATGGGATTGAAGTAAACTTTTTTCTTCAGCCGGTGACTAGACTTGATTGATTTTCTTGTTACATGATTTTAGGTATTTTATTACATGTATTTCAAAGCATCATGAAAATGAGTAGAGTATTTTGATATCTTTTTTCCTTTTTTTCCGAGTGGCAATAAGTTCTTTATTCAATGTAGTTCATTTCAGGATCAATCTGCATTTTGCAGGTGAAGTAATGTAAATCATAGAATTCCGTCGATTCTGTTGAAATGTCAAGAGGACCTGCTGAAATCTGAAGGGACTGGGCCACTCTGATTATCTCTTCGATCGGTCCACGTCAGTGTCTCGAATCACGACGACGGATTGACCCTGATATTATATTCACGAGAGCTTTCACGTATAAAATTCATGAAATAAATAATTTCGGTGAAAGTAAAACGGGAACGAAAATCGATTCATCCAACGCCAACAGACCTGAGGGTACTTGGTCAGGTCCGAGAGATGAGTTTCCGTTGGCTTGAAAGAACACAACTCGTAGCCTGCACACATCTCGAACAATACGTGCCCTTAAACAAATAAACAATTATCCCACATTCGATTAACTGACGAGAAGTGAAGATCTTCGAACGTTGAGGAAAGAGTGAGGAATCGTGCCCAGGTAGCACACTTTGGTCCCTCTATGGACTCAATGTAGACTGAAAAACGTCTTATGTCGAGTCAATAGTTGATATATGCTGGAAAGAAGTTCACGAATGTCCTCTGATCAGTCAGACGATAGACAATACCGAAAAGTCGACTATTATTAGACTCGTAGTTGACGAAAGATTTTTTAAGGACGCCAGTACAGTGTGATTCAAAGAATTCTCCATACTCCGAAAATCATTAATATCTTATCCAAAGTTCACATTTTTCGAAAGTCACTTGTCGTAAGGTTTCACACACTTTTGATTCGATTATGTCTCTCGACGTCTCATTTTCTACGGAGATTTTTGGAGTATGGAGAATTCGTTGAATCCCGCTGTACCGGTCCCCTTAAAATGAGTCCAATTATAGTAAACGTTAGCATAAGCGTAGTGCTACCTGGAATGGTGTTACGATCATGATGCGAATAATGCTCACCGAAACATATCGTGTCGACGGAGTTTAAATGCGAAGATCGCGAGGTGACGACGGGATGAATGCGGCTGGTGAAACCTAGCAAGGTATTTTCTAAGCCTGCCAAACGAGCGACTCCGTTTTGTAAAATGACATTTCCAGAATGTAAGTGAGTAACGGTCGGAAAGCCGCGTTCTTTGAGGAACACTAAGGCTTCTAAAATCTGTCGACCTAATCTCTGCACTTGGGGCAGAGGCAGACCTTTTCCGCGAGTCACGTACTTCTGACTCCATTCTTCGTTCCAGCTGTTTCTCTCGATCTGATCAAACGGAGGGTGGGATAAGTGTTAATGAAAAAAACACGGACTTGATATGATCCGATACACTTTCGCAGCTAATCCTCACCCCGTATATCAAGTCTTTCAAGCTCCCCTGATTTATCGGCTGCACAAGAACCACGTAATTCTGCCCTTCGAATTCCGTGAAGTCGAGGTCAAGCACAGGGGAAATGTACGGGTGCTGAAGAGCGAGAAACAAATGATTCAGGGTCTCTTTCATCGACGAACAAGCGGCTATGGGGCAGTTTCTGCTCAGTGGAGCCAGGGTCAAAAGTCTCTCGGCCTTCAGGGTCGTGTCCTTTATCGCGAACCAGTGTTTGTCCACGCGGGATCCTGCAATGAAATTAACAACCTCGAGACAACGATCTGAATCATTTCGCCCTCCAAAAACTCACCGACGTTATTGAGTTGTTTCGTCAGAGTGTAACGCGCCGATCCTTCGAGATAAGATTCACAAATTATCAAAGCCTGATCCCTCGACCTTTTCTCCATCTCCATACACTCGCCAATGTCCTCGCAGGCCGATGGACCGTAGCCGTCCAGAGCAGTGTATTGATGACGTCCAGCTCTGAACATTTTTTTTCCCCAAATGAATTTCTTTTTCACGTATCACTTACCCTTTTCAAAAACTTCAGATCGAGAATCTCCGAAATCTGGTAAGCCACGAGATCTGCGATATATGCAGAGTGATAACGATATGTGTAACTCGCTGATCACAGCTAAAGGACATTTCGGTTTCATCGCCTGCAGGTGATTTAGATTTGAAATATGAAATCTGTGTGGGAACGTGAATCCGTACCTCATCTGCTCCATATAATTAATACGCATATGACGTCCACAGTTGGGTAGTTTGAATAATTGTTGATCATTGGATTTCGGGGTTCGATGCCAGCATCGGATCAGACATGAAAGGCAAGGATTACGGGGCTGCTTCGTTGGGAGATCGAAGATCGTACCGTCATTGTCGTTATTGTTATGCCACAATTCCGGACGACTGCAAAGGTTTCATCCAATAAAACAAACGAAACGGAAATAGAGAAATAGAAAGAGAAGAAAAATGAAAATCTGGTTAGGCACATTATTCCCATTACTACCGATCGCGTTTGACTCTAAATATTATTACGTATAAGCATTTTAACCAGATTACAAGCACGTACTTAGTCGACGAAGCTTCTGCGGCTCAGCGATGAAAATGATCAAAGTTTGTACTACGCTTTCGATAGAATCAATCAATAAATGATAAACCAATTGTATCACGTCAGGGGTAATTATTTCCACGTCAATATAATTAATTCAAGGGTTTTTCTCTCTCTCTCTCTGGCAACGGTCGCGCTCAAGTGTCTCTAGTGAGCACGAACACGTTATTATGTATTAAGGTTGTAGTGGGAAGCTTCAAAGGCTTTCGAGTGTTTCGTGTTTGTCAATATATTCTGATGATATACCAACGAAAAAAATTCTTTCATCGTTAGATTTACGATACCTTCTTGGTGGTCTGGACTTCGGCATAATAATAATAATATCAGTCCACGTAGATCCTCGTGCTTTATGTCCTCTCGTAATTGATCAGAGCCTCAAAAGCACTTTTAATTCGTGTAACGATGATCGATGATGCGGATTTGGTTTTAGTTTTGACAACTTGACGTGAATTCTGTGAATTATACGCAACACCCACGTTTCAGAGTTATGGGCATGAGTTTCTTGCTCGCATAATCAGAGATAAATAAAAGTTTATGATTCACAATATTGCTGGGGGGATTAGGCTTCTCGGCCTCTATCTATATCTGACTTGTTTTCCACACACCCTCTGTTCTCTAGTGTTGATGGACGTACAATAACATATTATATGAACCCACCAAACCCTCAAGAAGGATCATAGACAGCACAGAACTCAAAGTTGTCCAAAAGTCATCGTATGGACGTCAAATGTCCCAGTTTTTGTCGCACTCTTGGAGACCATTTTTGGTTTCTTATAGACGTTTTTAACAGTTAAGATAAAGTTTAGACGTCAAAAAGTGGGACATTATTTTGATGTCCATACTACGACTTTTGGACAACTTTGAGTTCTGTGCTATCTGATAAATGCCCGCTGTACAATTTTTCATATAAAAAGTCGATAAATGGGTTCAAATTTCGAATATACATTTGCACAATGTGAAGAACGGATTCCCTGAAATGATGTGAATCAATTAGTGATGCTTATCCAGATTCCGGGATTTTTATTCCATTAGGCATTCCAAGTCATCAAAAACTGAAAAATTATTCGATTGATTGAAGTACAGTGGAACCCCGATAAGAGCAGATTCTCCCGCGTGCGACTGAGTAACCTTCCCCCACTACCGTAGGGGTGCAACAGTGGGGGGCCCCGGTAGTAGCAGAATCCATCCCGGCTCGCTGCTCTTAACCGGGTTTGACTGTAGTTGAATTCGAAATTGAGGCGTGTCGAAAACTCACCTCAAGTCGTTCTGTTCCCTGTTGCGCGCGGCCGTGACACGATTGAATAGGATTTTGGCTAGATTGTCGATCTTATTGGTCAGCTGGTATCCCTTTTCTTCCTCGCTCTCGTCCTCTTCGATACTGGCGCTTCTTCCGCGGCGAAGATCCCCTCTGGCGGATATCATAGCCTCTGTGTCTAATTCGATGGCACTTTGGGCACGTCGAGTAACAGCCCTTCGTTTTCGTCTTGTTTTTGGATGTACTTGGCAGAAACGGTCGTGTCCCGTCATGTCGGATTCACGACGCGTCTCCGCGTCGTCACGACGGTTCATATTTTGGTACAAGTTGAACATTTTCACTCGATGGAATTGGTCCCAAGTCTGAAAAACAGAACTTTATAAAAATTTCGACTTTTATATCTCTGCAGGCACGTTTGCTGTAGGAAAAAGAAACTTTTACGTGGCATAGAGATTTACGAATTCAACTAGTATTCCAATATGCTGCCGGATGTGCTTAGCATGTAAGCGCTGCACCCCTAGGCTGTATAATCCTCTCCTTATTTCTCGAGAGATATTGCAGATATTACTGCTTCGACGACGTCATCATTTTTCTGCATTGATTTCTATGTTTTTATTCAAGGAATTGAATGGAAATTCGGAAGTAAGTTTCCAGGTGTGAAGAAAATAATGTTTACAGTATGTAAATAAGATCTATGCGCTTTCTTCGAAGTACTTGGCGCGAGACTCTACCGAGTCGCTCGATTCTTCACGAATATTTCAAGTTTCTAGTCGTAGTGAATTGATCTTTCGATTCATCGATATTCATATATCAGAAATCATAGATCAAGACGAGTCAATAATATTGCACCGTGAATTGAAAATTATTAATGTAAGACTTTAAAATGAACTAATTCAACGGCACCCGCCCGATTATCCGGATATCCGGTATCCTAACAATGACTCGCCAATGAATCTGGACTTCTTCGATCTAGCACATATCATTTCCTTTTCCAAACGTGATTATTCAAATGGATGTCGTGTAGTCCTGGAAAATTTCGACCCTTGATTTTCAAGACCCCGGACACTTACTTTCATTCATCGAAAACGAATTCACCTGCAAGATACTTTTTTCATATGTTTTTTCGGTGTTACATCGTGTCATCCAAGACACTGAACTGTTTGATAATCCGATTTTTCGCTAATCCGAATGAGGCTCGGTATCCCAATTGGTTCGGATAGTGGAGGTTCTACTGTTACATTATAAATGGATTGTGACAAAGGTCACACTAAACTGACGTCTCCAGTGTAAAAATTTAATATGTAATTACTGGCTTTCATGACTATCTTCGGATCGGATTCGTTAATCGTTTGGAATATAATCCGGGCCTTCGCTCTTTGCTTGTGCAAAGTGTTGACTACTCGATCTTTGGATGAAACAATCCGAGATTACCACGGTTTCCAGAGACCAAGTTCAAATCTCGTGTTCATTCGCCTAATTTCATTCAACAATTCAAAAACAGAGCGGCTTTTGTTGGGATCCACTCTGTTACGCCTAAACACCCTAAATCCGGTAAACACGATTACAAACTAATCCAAGGGTCTTTAGTGAGAGGAGGATGAAGAGATCCTCCGAATGTATATGACTGCAGAAACTGTGTGTAGGAAAATAATGATAACGAAATGAAATTAGCGCGGTCAACCATGGGGTTATTCTATCAAAGTTCTAAAGAGAATTCTCTTATTAATAAAGAGAATTCATCCCTCGGGTTAATCTATGTATACACAATTCACGACCCCATTACAACAATTTTAGAGTGTTCATTTCGGCGTGTGCCTCACGACAAGAAAATCACAACTAGGAGATCTAGTGTTAATCAGCTGCTATGTCAATAATTTGACAGAATAAGGTATGTATTAAGATCATAAAATACATGTGGAATTTTTTTTATGGACTTTATATATGCAATGCGAGTAGTTTAGATGTTTCATACACCTCAATGTATATAATTGTATTATGTCTATGTAAAAGTCGTTCACCCCGTTGTAACTATTCAATGAACATAAATATATAATAAATGAAAGTCACAATTTTGTAATTACTCGTCAGTGAAAACAGTAATTGAATGGGTGCCGCAGATTATTAAATAGAATATAACGCTGAATGAATTACTAATCTGTTTCTACTAAAAAAAAGTTTCAATGCTGATTAAACGAAATTAGTTTATTGTTATGAATTATAGTGAAATGTAGCCACATGTGCTTTTGAGAACAATTATATCATCACTATTTCCAGTTACGCGAAGATTACGCAAAATCTAAACAACAGAAAATGAATAGTCGCAAATAAACGATCATACTTACTTGTTTGCTAAAGATTGACGCAATTGTGTCGAATTATTTGAATAACGAAACAAACTAAATGAATTATAGTTACTTCCAAATGTAACGATTTGACAAAAACGAATTACGTGTTTTATCACCAAGCGTAACTTTCATCGCTGACGCGACTCCCGCGGCTAAGACGAAACCCCCGCGTCAGAAGATGCTCGGGAATAATGAGCGGAAGACCACGCGAGGTCTTCGCGGGAGCGCAAAGCGGAAATGGACTGCAGCGCGAGCACGAAGGATGCACTGGAGTGACATAGATTCGCCGAGCAAGCCCTGGCTCCCCCGGAGGGGTGGCTTGTAGGGGATCCAGGGACGGGGATGAGGGTGGCTTGTTACCAGCCGGTGGTTCCGTCCGGCAGCGCGGTTACCGGGACCAATTCGAATCAAAACTAAGAGCTATACGCATATATCTAACGTCGTAGCTTTGGGGGTAAAACGCAAACGCGCTGTCGGATACGACGCATGACTACAGAGACCCGGACTTTAGCTATAGAGTGCAAAGTCGAGGGCTACAAGGTGTCCCACAGTCCGGATTAACGGACTTTCGGAAGCCGTGCTCGTTCCGCGTACTTCTCTGATCCTATACCGCGGAGAGCACAGTAGTAACTCAAGGGCTTATGTATACTTCGGAGTCACAGACCTTTGACCTCATGCAATTTAAAGTCAAAGCCAAGATAATTCTGATTCTACGACGCGTTTGATTATGTGACACACGTAGTATAGGATTAAATGCGGAATTGATGATACGAGATGAGCAGGCGGACGAGTTTCGAATATTTTATAGGGTACTGAATCGATGCCGCGATGTGACTGCAGATTCATTAAACTTCTTATTTTGTCCTTCAGAATATGAAAATAAGAAGTTTTGCATCACCTTCGAGTATTTTAGATCTAATATCGTAATAATAAGACTCAATTTTGTCAAGTAAATCGTTTCTGAAGGCTATTATTCAATTGTCCAGAATGATTGCGGGACTCGATATTCGAGAATCATCCAGGGTGCGGAAATGTTCATATGTGGGTATATTTCTCATTCATATTTATGTCCGATGGAGGTAGAACGAGACGGCATCCATTTGAGAATATAAAACATTTCTTGCGCTTGCCCTAGAAAATCTAGACGGAATTTTAGATATGTGGATACACAGAGGTAAACAGGATTCAACGGGAATTTTATATCCCTGCAGTCACTGCAGCCACTACACAGCATATATAATACTGGCGTGTTTTATTTGTCCTCGTAAATTTATTTATCGTTATTCCGTACCACGATGCAAGCTTGAGTGCCGTTGCAGCCGACCTCGTATACCAAGGGACGTTTTCGGGACGTAGGAACAGAGAGGAAGAAAAACTTGAAGAAAAATTCAAACTGTCCTCAAATTTCTTCATTCTAATCGTCACCTACTTCCTGGAAAGGTGAAGGGGATCGATGTAAACGCCGCTACGCTCAATCCATCATGCATGCATTGCATACGTCACTGGGATAGGATAACCCGAAGCAGAGTCCGGAGTCGACGCATTAAGAATACAACTGGGGCGTCCGCGTCGACGTATAGAATTCGCGGCTTTATATACCTACGGGTGTCGCGTAGATCCCTGACCTCGCCGTGAACTTTGACCACACCCTGCGTCCCGGACTCTAATCTCACCTGCAGCAGCCCTACTACGGTTGCTTTTCTCGGCGTACCAGCTGCGCGGTACATACTACCTCGAAGACAAAGAAACAGCTCGGGTAGCGCGGTGGAGAAGTCTTATAATGGGCTCTAGAATTGCTCTGATATTGCACAGTTAGTGATGAGTTATCGACAATAAGGAGCAATGAAATGGCGTGCTCGTCTTCACTCAGCCGGAAAAAAGTATACAAAATGAGGATGTCGAGTTTTGGCACCGATAGTTTTAGATCAGTGTTTCAGAGGGTTGCTTTCTCTTTTTCTTTGTTCTCAAGCTCATCCGATGATAGGTTTGTTGCCCAAAACTATTCCAGGTGGCAGCAGGGAAGCACAGAACTATTCTGGACATTCCACGGATATCCAACATGTCCCGAAAAACTATCCAAAGGATGTTATAAAGACGTCATTGTGTTACGTGGATGGCCACCTCATATACGATTGATTCGAGATTGTGTGCGTGTGTTGGTCTTCCATTTGTTTACATTCGCCGCTATATTTTTACGGGCGAGTGGTGCATGACTTGTTTTGAATTTCTGAAAAATTCCTCGATGTTTGAAATCCAAGAATACTTTTGACTGATTATTCGGTGATTGTTCAAGTTGTCTATTATCGGCAGACTGACACAGAAATCCACACAATCGTGTAAGTGGTGTGCATCAGAACGAACTACTCTCAGTAGTTCATCCAGATTAGGGATGGGCGATGTTTGCCGATTAATCGAAACAATCGATTATTTTTTTTCAAATAATCGATTATTTGCGTCGATGTTTTCTCGGGCCGATTCATCGATGTTCGATGTTTTTTATCGAACATCGGCGAAAAACATCGGTTGAAGAAAAATGACAAAAAATCCCCAAAATACTTCACTTTTGAACACTCTTTATACACCACACATATAAAAATCACCACTTTTCATCTATCAGTGGATATTAATATTTTGATAGTTGAATTTTAATGTGAACTTTGTTTATCTTATTAAATTCTACTTTATCGACTGTAATTCATATTTTTCGGTTCATATTATATTACTATACTTTCAGTAAATCTGATATCGATATTCTCATAATGATAAAGATTGAATAAAGTAACATTTGAGTTATGTTTTCGAACTCAAAAAAGCAAAAAAAAATCAATCATAGAAAAATAATCGATGTGTCGATTCTTTTTTCAAACATCGATGTTAAACATCGATGCTTTTTAAACATCGATTATTTAATAATCGATCTTTTTTTGCAACATCGCCCATCCCTAATCCAGATGGCGTATCGGTACGTTGAAAGAAAAAGGGTCAAAACACACGTATTTGTTATTACAGCATGAAATAAATGTAGAAAACGTTTTTTACTTTATTTATAATCAAAACAACTTCTTTAAAGAGTACAAAAATAATTATTTATATTTAAAACACGTAAGTAGGTACAACACTTGAAACTTGACACACGGGTATCCCCCCACCTCTCTCTCTCTCTCTTATTTTTCATACAGGTATCAATTCGCCGTTTCATCTTTCATATTTGGTATATCGCAAGACTAGTGATCTGCATTACCGTTGGCAATGCGTTCGGATGCTTGTATGGCCGCAAATTGCCTGGGCCAGAAGTCAATTCGACGATTGTTGTACATCTGGAAGTGAAAAGGAGTATTTATCCATCAGAGTCCCGTCGATACGTGAAAATAAGTTTCGTTCTTACGCAACAGGGGAAACCTGAAAATATTCGTTCGACTTTTTCGATCCATATTACCTTTGAAACGAATTGCAGTATTTCACGTTTTGAAACCTCTTCTTCGGCACGTGGACCCCACTTGAATTCGTAAATCGGTGGTTCTGACGCTCCGATCTTCTTCATTTCCAGATATTGTTGTTTCACAAATTCCTGAATGAAGAAAAGAACGATATTTCATGAACGATCACAACTCATCACATCAATGAAGATCTCGAAGCAGAAGTCTTGATCATAGAAATATGAATGCCTATAATTATTCCTATCTTAGTAGATTTGCTGAATTGCATTAATTTTAAGTGAAAATAAACGAAGATCCAGTCTTCAATCACAAGATCCCTCGACTTTTCCTACTTTGCCTGAATTCAGGCTCTTATCAACCTGGCTATTAATTTTCCTCGAACACTTACAACGGTAACTATTTTTTTTACACAGCCGAAGTAGTTGTTGACGAAATTATCGCCATCGATTATAGTCAATTTTCTCAAGAAGGCCCAAATCACTTCTGAAATGGGAAGATTTTTCAGCATGATCGATGAACATGAACGAAAGCGAAAGAATAACTGCAAGACGAATCGAACAGATCGACGAACCTTCTCTGCAAATATTATCGGACATAAAAATGTGGGTTAGTACTAAAACGAGCAAAATTCTACGGGGTTGTTCTTCCACTGGGCAAATCAGGTGCGGAGCATCGTTCGGTATAGCGTTCGTAATGATGTATTTACTGGTCTCAAATTCCACCAGCTTGTATCCAAAGACCTAGAAGGAGTAAAAAATACGATAAAGTGGTTTATTCAATTTTTAACGTCACTGAGACGGTTTTATACTTTTCAAATCAAGACGGAGTTTAGTTGTTCTTCACCTTGAGCATCGTCTGTTTGACTATGATCATTATTCTGCGATAGTGTTTGGTGTAGGTACCGAACACATTCTTAATCAAGTGTTGTCTCTGAATAACGTGCTTCGTCCTATCGACGGCCAGTAAATATCGTATCAGGCTCCCGATCAGTTGAGTTTCTTCCTCTCTGCTCATGGCAGCGCCTTGAGAGTGCTGAGTTTGTGCCGGTGGCTCGTCCTCCTCGTCGTCGACTCTTTGCCACGACTGCGAACTCGGGCCAGGTTTGGATCTCGTTTTCCTTTGAGACATCGCTAAATGTGACAATTCGTGATTCCATGGTTTAATTGTTACTTAAATGTTTGAATTATGAAATTTTGTTACAATTATTGGATTTCGCGTTTTTCGAAACCGCAATAAAAACTTGCGTAGCGTTACACAGTTTTCGACAAACATTTTTCAACAATTTGGTTCTACGATAAATTGACTCTAAATATATTTGAGGTTATGTACCAGAAAATGTTTGTTAACGAATTTGAAAGATTTTCCGTTTTATTTTTCCACGATTCAACGGGTATCAACCGCCGTTGATATCTAGTGTTATCGTTTATCCCATACATACCTGCAAACCTATTAAATTCTCAACGATACGCGACTGAATGAGCGACGATGACCGTTGAACAAACTAACAGGGTTTCAAACAACAAACAATCAAATTTCGGACCAAATTTGTTCCCGGTTTTAGGTTATAAAACTGATTTTCAACCATGCGGTGCTGCCCTCTAGACGCGGGAAAAATTTGGTTCGAATTTCACACGGTTCGATATTCTTTGCTGTTCGTATCTATTTCGCAAATTTTGTTCTCAATCGATATATGCGTCTGTGACGCTTTTGAGATCGTCGGTAACGATGGACGCGTGTTTCGTACGCATTAAGAGCATGCTATAGGCAATTGTTACCGACCAAGTAGCCGCTTGACTTATTTCCACTGATATCGAAGCCAGAAGCGAATAAGAAGATGAGAGCGCAATTCCGCATGAAATTCTGAACACCTACATCCCAAAATATCTTTGTTCATCACGCAACAATAACGACAAAATCCTTGTTCCTAACTTAAATGATAATTGCCGCTGTCAACAGTCGTCATTGCCATCACCATTTTAGTTAGGAATAAGGACTGAACGAATATATTTTGGGATGTAGATGTTCAGCATTTCATGCGGAATTTCGCTATCATCTTTCTTTTCGCTTCTGGCTTTGATATCAGTGGAAATAAGTCACGCGGGTACTTGGTTGGTAAAGATTGACTATAGCATGCTCTTAAGCTTCCAGAAACCTACATCATCTCCGAAGGTAAGATGGGCGAGAAGGTAAATTCATGAATAAATTTTAACCCTGTAGAATCTATATCCTGTATTCGTGACATTGTATCATGGCATTTTTGGTTATCGCATTAAAAAAAAAAAAGAAAGTTTGCGCTGAGTGCGGTTTCTCTAGTTTCTAGTTAGGCCAGTAGAGATCTACGTTACCGACACTTTCCCCAAGTTTGTTGGAACATTCTTCACACGGTTTGAACCTCCAACCGATAAAAAAATTGATGAATGAAGATATGAGTGAGATTCCAAAAGTCTCCCAATTCAATTCAACGACTTTCTCATTCGTTTCCATCTGCTATAAACAGATACCTGCTATATTTCAAGAAACGTCATTTTCTATTACCTACAGTTGGCAATTTTGCCAGAGCAGGTATCTGTACCCGGTACCATGTTACATAACCTCATAATTGAAAGCTAACCGCAAACTCATTCACTCTGATTGTGAGTGATAAGTAAATTCAGTGCTTTTTTAATTCGTTCCATCTGATATCAACTCTGTAACGAGCGAAGGTAAAACATCAAACCGCTGACAATGGCAGGGTTACTGAAAAATATCTCGCTACAAGCTACGCATTTGGTAAGCATGTGACACTTTAACATGTGAAGCATTTTCTACATTACAACATTTAGACTCGGTTCGACCTTCCGAAGCAACAATAAGGAGGCAAACAGGCAAAAATATTTGTGTTATTGTGTTAATAATTTTTGAAAAAATTCCCACCAGGTGAAACAAGGTCTCGCACATCGTGGCTTAGCCCAGAATATCCGAAGCTTCTCCGCTACCTCGAGGCTCCTCAGTTCCGGACCTCAGGTTCAAAAGCCGGCGCCAGATTTTGCCGGAACAGCCGTTGTGAACGGAGACTTCAAGGATATAAAGCTGAGCGATTACAAGGGAAAATACGTCGTGCTGTTCTTCTACCCTCTCGACTTGTGAGCTAAGAACCCATCCCTTGATTTCGATCCTTGAAACCTGTTCACTAAATTCGACTTATCACTTTTTCAGCACGTTTGTTTGTCCGACCGAAATAATAGCCTTCAGTGACAGAATAAGCGAGTTTGCCGCGTTGAACACGGAGGTGATCGGAGTCTCGACGGACTCGCACTTTAGTCACTTGGCGTGGATAAACACGCCGAGGAAGCAGGGGGGTCTGGGTGAACTTCGGTATCCGTTGTTGAGTGATTTTAACAAGAGTATATCGGCTAAGTACAACGTTCTCGTAGAGGATGCGGGCATCGCTCTACGCGGTCTTTTCATTATCGACAAAGAAGGAGTACTCCGACAGTTGAGCGTCAACGATTTACCCGTCGGCAGAAGCGTCGATGAAACTCTGAGGCTCGTCAAAGCATTCCAATTCGTCGAAAAACACGGTGAAGTATGCCCTGCCAACTGGCAACCCGACTCAAAAACCATCAAGCCTAGTCCCAAGGAGAGCAAGCAGTACTTTGAATCGGTTAATTAAGCGACTGGGAGTCGAGGAAGCGCTTGATATTGCCGGAAATACTGCGCAATTCTTTCGATTCACTCCTTTTCTGAAATAATCCAACGGTTTGAAGGGAAATGTTTGATATGCCGTTGGAATCGTTATAACTGCGGGTTTTTATGGATAAGAGATTAGATCGATCAAATAATCACTATGGAAAGTACAATAAATTTCGAGAGGAAGTTGAATCTGAGCTTGGAATCATATGCTGATTTCATTCCATTGTCCTTTTCTTACGAAAACCTGGTTTCTCAATGATAGGGCTGATAATTGGTTCTCATAAGTGCAGAATGGTTGAACTTCGCTATTGCGTCATGTATGACTAGAATTATTATTGATTTCAATTTGTTACAATAAATTGACTGTATGTGTGCATGGATACAACACATGTTCGAAGAAAAATCAAATTCTTTTTGTATACATAAACTTTTGGACCGCTGACTAGTTCGACGTCTTTATGAGCCAGTGATACTGATTATAATCTTCCATCAACATTGTCGCCCTTATATGTGAATTTTGGGAACGGTATAACGATTGAAAGTAATATCCAATTACAGATTCCTTTTCGATCACGAATCCTCACGGTAAAGAAATTTGAAATATCCTCAGCTCTATCTCAGTTTTCATATCGCCAATCAGATATTGAAACTAGTTAGGACAGTTTTCCCGCCCAAAATTAAATAACTAGAAAATGTTTCGTCTTTTATTGGCATGACGTCACGAGCGAATGACTAGTCACGCTGTACCGTCGTGTTGCTGTACCAAAACATCAAATATTGTAGTTGTCTTATCATGCAGGCTCTAAAATAATCGCAAAAACTTGTAAAATGAAAATTCGTCATTCCATTCGGGCGAACGCACAGGCCAAAGTTGCGAGGTGAGCCGTGAATCGAGCTATGGCGGCCATATTGGTACTTTTTTCTTCCGACGATCTATAAAATCAAAATTCCCTATCGTCAAAACTTGATATTCTCTTCCAACTACGCGAACAGTCGACAACAATGTCCTCAATTCTTCCGATTGACTGCATTGCCCGAAGTGATTGTTCCTCATTACCCCATATCGCGAGTGGTTATCTGTTTTCGGTCTCCTCGCCTCGATACCTCGCCTCCACCAACATATTAGGAGACATTTGAGTCGCTTAACTCCCCATTATGCTCCGAATCCCCGGGCTCTGTAGAGGTCCGTACGTACAACATGCTTAGCTCGGGGTATCCGCCGCGTTGGGACCACCTAGTGGGTTTGCGCGGGTCGAGGAGAACGCGGAGCAGGGGTAGGTCGATGGGTTGGTGGAGACCCGTTTGGTTCAATCAGCCACAGGAGGGGTAAAGGGACGGGAACGGTAACGGGAATGGGGACTAAGGGAGGGGAGGCATGGGTTGAATAGAGAGCAATCTCCCGCCGGTTGATTTGATTCTTTGTGGTGAATGGTGATGGGAGCGATAGAGGATTTAGTCACTGGAGTCCCGCACTGGATTATCTTCTCTCTTTCTACTCGGTAATTACACGTAACATATCTATATGCTGCCTACGCCATTCGCGTACGCTCAATGCCGGTCGCTTATCGTCGAGATTATACCGCGCGTAATAAGCCACGAGGGGATTAAAAGGAGTCACTTCGCGTCGATGATGTACCAATGCACCGTAATTATCATGTTATCACAGTTTACAAACCGCGTTGTTTAGACTTCGACGGTTTTTCACTCTCATCATATGCGGCTATGACGAATGGCTGGATGAATACACGTATGTATATGCCTACTTCCGAGGATTTGGCATTTGCAGGACTTCATTTTTGATGCTCCGCATTTTTCGGCTTCACCAGCATTTGGCGGCCCTGCATTCGTTCCGTACCCAAAGTAACGTCGTAGACGGTCGATTATTTCACCAGGCTCTGAAGACACGCGAAACGTATCGCGTAACTTTCATGCGTAGACGGTATGTAATATATTGCTGGTACATTTTCATGTTTTTCTTCATCCATCGATTACCGACGGAACCCGTGCGTCTTTTCCTCGAGATTATACGTATAGCCGAACAAACTTCAAACTAACAAAGACAAATGTCAAAAATTTTCGACAGCAGGGACTTGCTCTGTAAAGTACAACGAATGGGCGCTATCTTTTATATACCCTGACTTTTATGGCCGCAAACAATGCGGATACTTTTTTTCCACTGTCATGCAAATTCACAGGATGGAAGATTTCAGTCGCCCATGTTACCAGGTGCAGTTATCATTTTTATTTTTTTTGGGTCAAATTTACTCTATTTCCCCGAACATCAAAGCGAGCGAGCTCCTTCCCGGGGAAATATCCTCCCGGACGTTATTCCAGATTAATTTTTAAAAGGGCCCCCTTAATGCTCTTGAGATTTATATAGAGAGAGTAGTCTCTCCCGGAGCTGTGCAATAAATCGCGCGACGTCGATACTTTCGAAAAGCTTACCGAGAACACCGTCCTATAGCTACACCCACTAAACTTAGATCTAGAGTAATATGTTAGGTATTGCAAATTGATCGATCATGCTCTGAAAATGCAGAGACTCGCTACTGCAATAGAGCGCCGAGACTATTTTATGCAATAAAAAAGTTTCTTCCTTCTCGAGAGACGACCTAATTTTCCACCCTACGCCATCTTGCTCGAGACTTTTCGACCATTTGGGGAAAATCTCTGCGGTATCTTGACTGGAATAGACGTAAAATTGGTCCTCGTAAATCCATTCCTATAACACAAGTGACGAACGAAATGGTATCAGCCCTAAATCTGCAACGCGAAGATCAATACGACATGCGGCTTGCCTATTGCCAGGTGTTGTCTTCCGGCTACAGTCAAGGGAAGGCAGAAGCTATACCTTCAAACGAAAGATCCGTGTAATAAACTCAAAAAAACGAAGCCTATGGCGCGGATGAGGTAGGAGGGTAGTTGAAACGGGGTTGGATTGGTTGAGCGAAATAGAAAGGCGGTTTTCTTTCCCCGCTGGAAGAAGTCTTGGTTTGATGGCCGGAGGATGAGGCGAGGACGGAAAAGCGACACCAGGGATAAACGGCTCATCTCGTCCTTATATCCTTAGCCTTGTAGCCCCCCAGCTATTTCACGTCTCTTTCGACTTTTTACGTGGGGTCGAGAGATGCGACTATCTCCACGACACTCTATATTCACCCGACACCAACCTGCCCGGGAATAAAGCAGTATATAAGGTTACGACATCGCGAAGGAGCCAATCAACTATAACAACTCGATATCGAGTTAGTTGGCTAGTATATATCTTGGATTTCTTCCAATAAAAATCATGATCTCTTATAGTTTTTTAATAATTATGATTGGTGCGTGTCTAGACGATCGCTATCGCGAATTGAACGCGACCACAAGTACAACGTTCGAATACTTTTTATCAGCGGATAAATTAAATTCAGGTTCTTTAGAAATGAGTCTATTTCGGCTTGCCCGAATATTGCGAATTCTTTGGTCATTTATGGAAGCCAATATTCCAAAAGAATTATACGAGAACCATGCAGTGATTATATTTCACAAAAAATTCAATTGTACTACGTGAAGGATGAAAACCTGTGGGTCTTCATTTTTATTCACTCTCAATGGAATGATTGACCAACATTTTTTTATCAGACAAAAATATGTCAATTTTTTCTTTTGTCAGGTGCTGAGATTCAACATCGGAAATATCGTGACGTTTTATTCTGGATTTTTCGAAATGGTCCGAAAGCAAAGAAGTTCGATTGGAATTTCTTGGATTTTCAGGTACAAATGTTTGGTAAAATCGGAACAATTTAAGGTTTTTACCTTAAATTACCTGGTTAGGAAGAATAATGTCTCAGCATCAACATTCTCAATTACTTTAATGAATTAAGAATTGCAAATGAACTGTTGATACGACGACAATTTGAATGGTCGAAAACATTTGGTTTTCTTACTTAGTGGACCAGCTGAGCCATTTGACATCTTCTCATTCCCCCGACACTGTCAAATTGGTAGTCTTCCAATTTCGACATTTTTTTACGATAGCGGAAAAATGGTCTAAACTAAATTTAAAAATTCAAAAGACTGCCTCTGCCCTTTTAGCCAAAAAGGCGGACGTTCAATCGAGCTTTGTGCGTATACCTTAACCACGTATTGGGGGTGCGGATTTCGGACCGATCCCTTGAGGTGGTTCGTCTTGGTCACAGGGCTGCGTTGGGGTAGCAGGGTTGCAGCCAGAACGACGTCGTATCTGCGGGGAGGGGCCGTCACAACGGGAGTGGGGATTCTTGGGGGATGGGTAAAAAGGGGGAACCGAGGACCCACCGGAGCTTTGATTACTTGTTTTAATCTTCTGACTGCCGGGCGAGCATCTGTCCCTCAAAATCTGTAATTGCGAGGCACCCCTTCGCAGTCAATGCACCGTTAGTAGCGGTCTCTATTACTTTTCTATTCGTCGGTTAGTCGAGTTTGTATACGCAAACATTTACCCACCCACGGTCCTCAGGCATACCTTTCTCCACGGTCTACTCGCAGCATGCGAAAGACGTCGAGCAATACGTGACATGACACATTGACATCGTTCAGATGCTATTGTAGTCGAAACGCTTCTCACATCCACGAATAATACAACCACAAACACAACGTGACAGGATTAGTACGATCCAAGGATCAGTGAAGTAATCAATGAGTAGACGGTGAATGTCAACACCGAAGACAAACGCTTTGCCAAAATGTCAAAAATGAAATTTGTATCGCTGAGACCATACGCGATAATGACATTTGCAATCGTAGCAGATTTTCCTTCAATCATTCGAACTATATTCTTGTCTATAACTTCCTATATTCGCCACAACACTGCGATTCTTGAGCATGATTAAGGATTAATCAGTACCTACTCCAAGTGCAGTGCCTCGTCATTCTTCATCGCCAAAAATGTGTAATTGAGAGAAACTCCGAAAATCACCTGTAAAGAAATTTTGGTATATTTGGTACAATTGTATAGTTTGACGTCGTTTATTGGACAATCACAGTCAGTGGTGCCTCCAGCGGGGAAAAGTGGGGTAATTTTATCTAACTGGAAAAAGTGGAGCGCTGGATCCTCATTTTGAACCTCAAAACAAACGATTGGGGAATTAATTTTCCATTTTTGAACTTTCGGAACGATTTTTGACACGAGGTTTCTTAGATTTTCGTTGAACGTCTTACAGGATACCGTTATGAGCATTCCAATGAATTCCAATCTCCAGTTTCTAATAAGCTATTTTACTATATAGTTTTCAAATTTTGATTTTGTGAAGATCAGGATCAGGGTTTCTACTTTTGAGTATGTATTTTTTTCGCAGTGACCGAAATTTTGTCCTTCACACCTGTGACTCGTACAGATCCAGAGATTGAAGTCATTCGCTTTGATCTATCGCGCCTGGGTCCGCGTTTAATTCTTATTGCCAATTCTATCCACGTTGTTAAGTGTATCCAATACTAATTCGTCAAAGAAATTAGTGGGAGTGAGGACTATCTCCTACATCCCGTTGTAGGACTCATCTGCCCCCCTTCCACCCACTGGTTGGTTGTGTGTGTGCATTATATCTACGAACAACCCTCGAGTAGCCTCTTCACCTCTCCGAGGGGAGGGTAGAATGTGAGTTCGAGTGGACAGAGGTCATTAGATTGATGAGAAGATTCGCGACACGCCATTGTACGGCTGTAATTCTCGACTACAGGGGAGAGGTGAGGTGAGTGGCGAGTAAAAAAAAAAAAAAAAAAATGTGGGTTTTAGCGGGGGGGAGAGGATGAGCCATGGTCATGCAATATGCATAATATGTTCATTTGAATCCCTCGCGGCGGTACGAAACGGTTAAATATGTTTGATTTAATGGAGGCGCAACATCAGCGTTAAAGAGATGACCCCTAGGATTGCTGGACGAAATTTAGGAGGGTTTAATTTTAGAAATCGTGCGGTAAAACGTAACGCGTGTACCTGCGTATACGGTCACGGGGCAATTCTTTATGCCTTTTCAAACAGCCGCCCGAGTACAGTTCTTATCTTCGTCATCGATCGTTTTTTACTCAGGATTATTAACGTAGTCGGGGTTATCGTCGATATCGAATACCAATAATTAACACAATTCATTAATTAAATTGCTTTCGACATGCTCACCGATTAATTTAACTCTCATTTCATCGTCATTGATTCAACGAGTCCTGCCGATTTATCAGATCACATTTTTTCTCCTGCCTTACACAAAAATCTACGAACCTTGCACTCGACCTGTTCTCGCAATTGGGGTGCAGAAGCTTCGCAGATCGCCACGATCTCGCAGTTAGTTTCCATTCGAATTAACGCGATCGCGCCTAGTCGAGTCTGAGATCGTGACTGACATCGATAACGATGCGATGATTGCGCGGTTCACTTGTTTTGACTAGGAACGATTGACAGCGGTTCGAAATCTAGGTCTCTGTGGACGCAGCGGAAGAGCGAATGATCCGAGCGCGTTTTCGGTGTTGGGCGCAGGAGCAAGAGCGAACAGATGCAGGAGCGTCGAGGGAGTGCGCGAATTGTCTCTGGGGGTTATTTTCGGTCAATTATCATCCCGGGGGTTGAGGGTTCACGGGCAGCCCCCAAAGCTTAGACGGAGTGAGTGAGAGTTTAGAGCGAAGTACCCACCAGCCACTATCCACGACTCGAGTCTATTAAGAGTCAGTCTGCTGGCCAAACGTAGCCCGTGTCACACCCTCAACCCCCATCTCGTACTTTTTCGTGGCTTACACAGGCATCAGGATCTACCCATGTATCTATCAATCACGCTTACGAGTTACGACTCCCCATGGTCCTTCGTTCGCTCGTATTTTCGTGTATGTGCAGTGGCCATATTTTAGAGAAAAAAAAAGCAACCACAAATGACTTTTCCCCGTTTTCACAGCGTGTTTTACCTCTTGGTCAACTTTTCTTGAAGATTCTTTTTTCTCGACAATAAGCTGAAATGCAGATTTGGGAAAGGAGGATTTTATTGTTTGTTGTCTTACACACCAAGGTTTGAATATCCTTGGGGTAATATTCTCGGTTTAATCTTAAGGTTTAATATTCCAACGTAGCGTCAGTTATTGAGAACAAACGCTTGCATCTTTGTCAATTCTACTTTATTCCTCGAACGATAAGCTGGAAGTCAAGCAATTCTGATCTTCCAAGTATCTGAGGTAAGCAGTCAGGAAAAATACTTGTACCTCACCCCCCGAAGTTTGATGTGTTTCAGTGACTCCATCGGAGAATTCTGAGTTCAGGTGGATCTAAGAAATTTAAGGCATTTTAGCGACTATTGACAAAACCAAAAATAAAAAATTAATATTAGTCGGTTGGAGGAGTGTCTCTTCGTCGAGTATATTCGCGTTGAGGGGATATCGCATTGCGACACCCTGCAGTAAAGCCCAACGTATGTACTCGATCGTGAGTATAGGTATACCTAAATCAAATCCCCATGTATCAGTGTACGTAGATACATAAAATGGAGTCGCAAATCCTCCCATCCTCTCAGCTCCCAGGCGAGCACTGTGTTAATTAATCTGACATCTATGAGCTAACCTAAACACCCTTTTTACTTCTCGCTCGCCATTCTTGATATATCTATATTATACGGTAGACAGTCATTCGCGCACAAATGTGGGGACGGGTTCGCAAAAACAGAGCCTGCGGAGTAGCTGTTACGGATAATTTCCCGACACCCAACTCGTTCAATTAGAGAAAAAGCGAAGCCAGTGACGGAGAGAAGGCTCACTGTCCACCCGGGTAATTGATTAAGTGGCTGGTGCTCGTTTTTTTTTTTTTTTTCCTATAACGCCCACGCTTCGTGAGGTTTAGAACGTAGACTGCCTTCGTTTATATTTTCAAAGAGATGACAAAAAACTTATGGCTGATTGCTTTATCATCAACTCGGTATTGGATTGTATAGATTCGCGTGTTCAGGTTTCAAATTATCTATATATACGAGCTAGGAGTATAGCGTGACTTTCGAGCATTGCACGGTGATGGAATCTGATACGCTAGCTGATTGGGGTTGAATCGATTTTGAATTAACTAAATAGTCAAACTACGAAAAACTAGACATTATACTTGACTTGAGATCTTTGTACCGTTTAATCATCATTACCTATTATTTATTTAGTTTATTTGAAAAGTGTCATTATCATTTCTATCACGATTTTTGTTAGCGGTTTCTAATCATGTCTTCAGAATTTTTTCATGCATTTATACTCGAGTTGGTATTCAAGATTAATGAAATCCTGACGTGAAAACCAGTAACCATTCGCCTTTCATCACGCGAATTAGCTCTTAAACGGACCCTAGCCCCTGCCTCACCCTCGATTTCTTGATCTTCTTGAAACCTTAATAACATTTCTCTTGAAACTCACCTTCGCGCTTCTACAAGATTCTCTTTACATACCATCGTCATCTGCCATTACCTCCATACATCTACACTCTACATGTATAGGCCATGTTCGTACCGTTCGGCCTCTGTGTTAAATGAGGCGAGTTACGACGAAATGTTCCATGTAACAATATTACCCTTTGGGAATAATACTGCGATCTCTATCAAAATTATTCGGAATACGTGACGGACGGAGAACAGCGGCCATATTCAGACCATTTCTCTATCCGACAACATAACGTAAAAAAAAGTAAATCATGTCAAACTTGTATGGAGCCCCCGTCTGTAAATTGCATTGCGAAAAGTTTACAAGCATCTTAGAAGCGTGGTTCTAGAATGAAAAGACATGGAGGGCAAACAGTACCGGAATCCGCCACCACGAACGCTGACTGTCGGCTATCCCCACGTGGCCCAGGGCTAGAAATGATCCGATGTAAAGGTGTCATTTAGCGTTCTTGTATTTTCTACTTACTTTTTACGAGTCAAGGAATTTCTATTCTCATCCGTGGTTTCCGCCGTTGTCAAAAATCATGCAGAGTGTAGTTATGCCTAAGCGGGAAGTGAAGAGCTGGATTAAAGTTGGCACTCAGTCAATCGTTGGCTTGATATAGCTGCGGCGGGTGGTTGGATATATGGGGCACATGAGGGGGTGCAAAATATACAAAAGAGCAAGCGAAAGGGAGCCTCTTTTTAATCTACCGATGATTCGCTACCCCATGGTTCCCTTTGTGCTAGCAATGCTCGATGCCTATGCTGCCGATGCTCGGTGCTCGGTGCTTGGTGCCTGGTGGCTCCCTAACCATTCATGTAGTGGGTACACTCCGAAATACGAGCAGATTTTATATAGGCGCGGCTCTGTCATCTGTGCATGATAGATTTCACAAACTTTTCCATTAAGGTAATTATTTAATTAAGAGAACCGACTTACAGGTAATAATCGGCACGGTAGCCGGCGCGTTCGGCGATAACGACTGCGATAAATTAAGTGCTTACGGCGTCATCTGCGGTGTCTAGACTCTCGTTTTCACCCGCGTTATAGACTGAGGCACAAGCGAGACCGGCAGCTGTTATAATTAACTGTATAATTTCTTCATTTATTTAATCAAACGCAACTATAACTCCGTTGTCAAATTCAACTCCCCTCTTGATCTTCTTTATCACTTTATGTATACTTTTAGTCAAATTGCCGGATCGTCAAAAGCCCCGAACTTTGATCGCGACTAAACCACATGGTGTCCTCTCTACCCCCCATGCGCTCTTATCCGTTGCTTATCAATGGTCTGTCATTCAGTGTTACAGCGCCTGCATTATTTGTTGTTTCACAAATTCACAAATTCTTTCAAGAAAATTGAATCACGTTTTTGACCCGATGAAAACGAGAAAAAGAAGAATAGCGTCGCGTTATAACACACAGACCGGGTTGTTTTCTTCGCGCAATAGAATGCGGCTCTTGCATGGTATGGTTTCTGGTTGCACAGCTCGTTGGGATGTAGAATCGTCCGAAGGGTCGTAGGGGCAAGTCTCAATGGTCCCGCACCGTGAGTCGTTTAGTAAATTTTTGGTGTACCTATACAGGTACGTATATCCCCATACAAAGTCCGTTAGGGCCGGAGTGTGGTGGTTCTGCATGATCATGAAAGAAGTCTGTATCATGGTTTCGTTTCGGTGGTATGTGTGTATTTTTTCGATGGTGTATTATGGCAGGGTCTGTTATTATAATAATCGTACCCAGCATTGCCTCGTTGGAGGCGCGTTAAATTACTACATTCACTTATTCACGCCGTACGTTTTTCGCGGGCGGGGGGTGTAAGTAGAAAATAACACGGAGGCGTTGACTGCAATTCGACGCCTAGCGTCGCCCGGCACAATACCCCGACAAACTTTCAATCTGTCGTCAATTCAATACCTGCCGCGCCCCTACAAATCGACTGAATCTTTTTAACAGGGTACGACGACCCACACACTGCCTCACATACCCACGCGCACACCTACTCGGCAACTATATGGATTTTGAGCTCGAGAAACGTAAGGCGAGAACTTGAAATTGGACGCTTCGGACTCGGCCGTTCAAGCCGTAGTTTAAAATTGGGTCCCGCTTCCCAAGGCTATCGACGATTAAGCACGAGGTGTCATGTTCTATACCTCTTAAGAAATGAGGAAAATCTCGTTATAAACTACAAAAGCAGAATTTAAGAATACCAATCGCTTCTCAAACGCTGCAGCATGGGTACAGTATTCCTGCCATCCTTCAAGTACGACGAACCATAGGAATAAACTCGATGCATCGCGGTTGCAGTATACCGACAATCAATCCTTTTGACAGGGTTTTGTCTCCTGGGTGTTTGGAGAGATGATAAAAAAAAAAAAAACGTGCAGTAGAAAAACGATCGATGAGTGAAGGAAAAACAGGAGAACACCTGTTGTTCGGGTGACTTGAGATGTCATCAGCGGAGTGCTTCCAGCCCATTCACAACGTCACGTGGGATGTGAGGGATATATACCATGTCCATCAGTAAATATCCAACGGATTAATTCCTGCCGCGTTACCCGAAGCTAGAATGAAGAATGAATGCGTAGTGAAGGATGAATTTTATCGAGCGTCACTAAAATCTTTTCTGAGCAGTGGTTATTTCTTTCTAAAATCGAACTAGATACGATCTATCAGACGAATTGAGAGATTTATCATAAATTCTATCCCACCAATCTATAAACCCCGGTTGATTAAGTGTCCCTGATGCAAACAATTCCAAGTGCAAAGATGGAGGACGGAGAATACTCGCAAAAACGAGTAGAGTCTCACGGGAGAGTCTTTATGCTCAACCATTCGAATAATGAATTTGACATTTGTGTCTAAAACCTCAGCAACTCAAAATGAAAGTGCAAAGTTCACAGGCTGAAAGAGTGTGGCATCGTAAGTTTTCGTACAGAGTTACACGCATACACTCACGTTGTTCGAATGAAATGACTAAGAGCTCCGGTGAAAAAAAAATTGTACAAAAAAAAAATGTCCAAAAAAATATGAAGCTCTAACACAATAGCCACATTCGTTGAGAGTGAGCAACCAGGGAAAGAGAGTTGCGAAAAGGTAGGTATAGGTACACACTTTGCATAGGACGCGAGATGAACCGCGAAGAACTGGGGGAAAGGGCGAAGTTCATCACAGATATACACGATACACATCTGCGTGTACCAAGTGCGAGGCAGAAACTGAGAAGACAAGAGCAATACTTAAATAAAAGGTCGAGAGATCAGAGGGTCGAGTGAGATGATTGAAGTGCATCGCGTGCCCTGGCTGCATCGCATTGTCACCAGGAGTCGACTCCCACGTGGCCTCGAGTTCACAGTGAGCAGTTTTCACTGTGCAATGCAGTAATAAATATTAGAGGTATGCACACACCGAAGTTACACACGCAAGTGAGTAAAAAAGGACGCATATAGTCATCATCAGCTTCTGTGCTGCGGTTTTATGAAATGAAATGAAACGTCCGCGTATTGTATATAGATTTTACAATATAATATAGATATATTAGATTTTTATTTATTCGTTAATATTAATTTTTGTATGCGATAGACAATTATGATTTTTTTTTTCTCTTTGTCAATAAATGATAAAACACGGGGAGAGGATCTTGTTCCGTTTGACTCGTACATTATTTCTCACCGTCATCAATCTCCGTAATGCCTTCCTCGAATATACATACATCCATGGTATTATTGCGTAGAGGGTTGCGGCGGCGGAGGTGGTGGATGAGGATTCGGAGGTGGTGGCGGCGGTGGTGGAGGTTGCGGGTGAACCTGATGTGGCAGCAGGGCGTGCTGAACGTGAGCAGGATGATGATGGTGGTGATGATGGGCATAAAATATTGCCTGGTTTTGGGGATGCGGGGGATTGCATGAGCCACCCACAGAGTGGGATAGGGACGGTTGTCCCGACGGATGTGCCGATGAGGACGACGAAGCCGCCGACGAGCTCGCTGTCGCTTCGTGGTAGAGAATCGGTACTCTAACGAGCCTCTGCGCAGCATGCGCCATATTGGCAGCCTCGAGTTCCGCAGCAAGCTGTCGTTTCCATTTGTTCCTGCGGTTCTGGAACCAGATCTTCACCTGCGTTTCCGTCAACCGAAGTGACGCCGCGAGGCCAGCCCTCTCAGAGGACGACAGGTACCGTTTCATATCGAAGGTGCTCTCAAGCTGGAAAACTTGCGATCGAGAAAACACCGTTCGCGTCTTTTTCTTGCGTTTCATGCTCCCCGAATCTCTGCCGTCTACGCCAACCCCCATCTGACCACTGCCCGAGGAGTGTAACGTAGAATTGGCGTCACCGTCGCCGTCGCCGTCGCCATCACCATCGGCAGGATCGTCGTGGCCGTCGTCGCCCGAGGAAGGACTTCGCTCCCTGGTCATAGTCACGCCGTGATCCTCGTCGTCGTCGTCTGTCAACCAATAAATCCGAAATAATGAAACAGTGCTGGAAGCGAAACGTGGTGAAATAAATGAATACGAAGAGTCTATCCGAACTCTGCACCGCTAAGCTAGTCTCGGAATCGATATGTAATGCGTTTTATAAGGTGCACAACCGCGAACAACTACGTAACGGATTATGACGCAAGTCCGAGCGCGGAGCCCCTCGAATCAAGTGGCATGGCCGATGAGAGAAAACAACATTGACTGGGGGCATAGGTAACTTGTTTCCAACTTAAGTCTACAACGGGCTGGCACACGGTATACGTATAGGTAAGCGATTGATAGATAAGTCGATCGACGCTGGCTTGTCACTGCGGAAGCCATGGAAGCCATAGACAGAGTCGATGGTAGGGGGTAGTTCTCGAGTGGCCGGTTACCCGTTGTCCCTTACAGTTACGTGCACCGCACGCCATCCACTTGCAACGTGCCACGACGCGGTTCTACTACCGCTTCAATATCCTCTTGAACCCAATAAGCGGTTCGCTATCTCGTTTACAAATACAAATCTACACAACCATGACCATCGTCTGACAATTACGAGGCGATTACAAAATTCGTTCCCATTTCATCGCCTGTTGTCTTACCTCTTTGCAAGAAGGTTGCCGAAGGACTTTGTCGATGGGAATTTCCATCGTTCGAAGAGTGATGGTTCAGCCCCTGCAACGTGTGGCTGGGTCTCCAGTGAAAAGGCCAACCCCCACTGGTAGGGAGCATTCCTCGGATGCTTTCGGCATCCGCAGCCTCTTGGCCACCACTGACTACGTTGGTTCCGGCAGTGGTTAGCCGCGGGTGATGCTGGTGCTGGTGAAGATGCTGAAGCGGTGACGGAAAGAAGACGCTTCCGATGCCAACCGGGTAGCGTCCAGCGATCAGGGAAGACATCAGTCCGAGTCTGAAATCAGATTAGTTTGTTTATTCCAGGGAGAATCTGGGAGGTATTTACTGGTATCACTTTCAAAACGGCGACGGTAACCGGATAGGCTCTACTTTTCCGAGGAGAAGAATCGATAGGAAAACAAAAGTGTGGAGAAAGTAAAACGGAATGGTTCATCCGCGTCAGTGATCAAAACATCTTTAGGTATTCCGCTTTCTCTAAAGAGCTGGTATATTTTTTTACTACCTACTGATATTCAAAGCCAATGTGCAGTAATTGCAGAGTTGTAACAAGCGCTTTGATCGAACCTACGATAGGCTTGTTTTTTTCGATACATATTCGCCCAGAATTTTTCGACACAGTGCGAATTTGTCCTCGTCGTGGATTCCCGTCGGGCGATGACATATTCTGAAAGCGGTATACCCAGCTTCTGCACGAGTATGGGTTCCAATTTAGGTGTCAGCAGCAACGTAGGCAAGCTGTCTTGTCTTCTTTGCCTTTTATTCCAAATTCACGAGTTGCCGGCAAAATAGCGGCGGCCATTTTGGCCGGTAGGTATACGGCGTCTAATTTCACGCCTCGGGAATCACGCTGAGTTATAAAGAAATACTTCAAAGAGCAAACGATGTTGAGTGATGATTTCGACCGTTATTTTATACCCACCTACTATATAGGTACAATTTCACAACTTTTCTAAAGCAGCATGAATTAGAGTAATTAATTCAATTACGACCGTTAAGGTACCCGTTCATCTACTCTATATTACGAACCCTCCCTTAAACGGTCAAACAAACTCGCCTCCCACCTTTCGTTTTCCCATATTCCTTTGGAACACGGACTTGAGGGAGTTTCAGCGAAATACGAGACAGGTCATAATACTTTATCTCCAGCTCTTAGGAGCGGTCCAAATTCGAAGGAGGCTTAAGTCGCGGTGGAAAGAAAGCTGGGATCATCTTCCCGCGTGGTTCCGCAGATTTTATCCTCGACATGTCATCCCAACGTGGCTTTGAAGTTTCGAAATGAATCGTTAGCGGATAATCAAATTCAGTTTTCATCAATAATCGCACAAAGCTCTCGAGATCAACGCATTTTGTTACTCGCTATTCTGAAATTCACGCGTGACACTGCGCACAAAGGGTCTCAAGAGAGACGGCACCCCTGCAGGCAATTACCTCTTTGCACATTAGCAAAAGCCGGCCCTGATAGCTCGCGAGGTGGGCGGGCCGTTGACGATCGATATAAGGTAGGCACCTGCACACATAGATATGAGAGGTACGAGCATAGTTACCGCAAGGTTTTACACAGTCGCGGACTGCGGGGAATCGTTTGTTAATAACTATTTGGCAGAAACGTTCCAATGCTTCGGAGGATCAAGTATAGGTATAGAGAAACGAGATAAGTGATACGATTGTGTTTCTATAGGATACACTTAGCACTTGTACGCGTTTACTCATTTATATACCTTATACCCACTTGTACATAAAGACATTCGCCGAAAGTGGCAGGCGGTCGATCTAAGGTGACAATTGCTCAGAATTACCGACTCGGTAAGACGAAGATACTCAAACCGGGGCTTCGGAAGCCCTAAAACCTCCCCCGCCGACGGTGCCGGCACTATACGTCCGGGGATACACCTACGCACATTGACACTCGATTTATGGTGGGACGTCTGAACGCTCCCTCATGCAGCTATCGCGCCTCTAGTTTCTTTCACGTTACATTTCAAAGGAAACTCACAGCGGTGACGAAAAGGACGAGGAATCGGTGAACGAGTGAGCATCGCGACACAACAAACAAATTAACAGCCTTCTTAGATTCTATAAGCCGTGTCTATGCGTATACCTAAGGTTACGATATATCTCTCTCACAACCGGCTGGCCTTATCCCTGGCAGCCGCAGATGCCCCAGACAGATAAAAATCAAATCTGACGTCTACTGTTTGTAAGCATCGTAACCCTCAGTCCAGGTACAAACACCGATCATCCTCCGCAGTTGGTACCACGAGCCCTGCCCTTTTCCAGCCCTAATTCTTCCCCCGGCATCCTTGCTTTTATTTTCTGATATAGAACGATGAATCGGAGCCGGCATATCAGTTTTGAAGAATTTTGAAAACTTCCAATAGCTGATTTGGGCAGAAATTTGACCCATGATAACGATGGAAGAGGCACGGTGTTATAGTTTGAAACACTTTAGAGATTAAACACTGGGAAACTTTTACCGACCCGATCTCATTGGCACAGATGAAATCTTTTTTTTTTTGTTGTATTATTTGGTGCGTACAATCCCCTCTTACGGCTGCCCTAAATCCAGGCCCTTAGGTTTCAAGGATCCCGAAGTGCCCGGGTACTTAACGTCGAGTTGGCAAAGGGAATTACGACGAGAGGTTATAGTCCTGTGTACAGGATACCTACTAGTGCATAAGTTTGAAAGAACTGTGTTTTGCTATTGAGAGATGCAAAAATACGCGACACCCCCTAGAGCGATTGTCGAGGAGGGCCCTCAATTTGGAACTATTTCCCGTAGGAAATACCTCGTTTACCAGACAGACTGTATATACAAGCATTAACCAGAAGCAGACCAGAGACTCGGGTCCGGATATACTTGCGTCTTAAAAGCCGAGATAATATAGACGGATTGAACAGCTTATCACGGCAGGAGTTTCCTCAATAATAAATCAGATCGGGGTACTTCCTTCCTGCAAGCGAAAGACGCCCGCGCGAGTGCACAGAAGATATTCTCAGGGGATTCACCGGCTTCTTACATCCGTGATATACCTCACTCTCAGCTACTCTGGTCTACTCTACCAACTGCATCTATTATGCACGTCCCACCAAATTGATTCCTCCTTGGTAGCCCGACCCGTGCATATCTTCTGGTCCACTGTATATGTTGGTGAAGTATAACGCAGGACGAGGAGTGAATATTACCTGTACCTCTGACGATTCCATCAGCATTTACAAAAAGATGCTGCTAATTATCCATCGATCCAACGTTGCGTATTGAGGATGATTCCGATGTGGGGAGTATCAAGTCTGAGGAAGACGGGCTAACAACAGCACGAGACGAACAATTGATACTTCGCTCGACACGTTATCTATAGCCCGTGATGGAGCGTTGGAAAATCACGATAATTAGTAAGCCGTGGATTATAATGAGTTTCAAATTTCCTGCCACACTCGACTCTCGCGTTTATCCCCTCTATTAAAACGGCTCGTGTAGACTATGAACGGATGCGGTGCACGCTGATATGGTAAAAGTTAACACGTATAGTGTTATAGTTTTACATTCTCGTTTCCTCGTTAGCATTTCAAAGAGCGTCAAGCTTTTAGCGTAACTCGAATTATACCGATGATCAAAATATGTGCGAATCTAATATTGGCCACATACAAAGTTGAATTAGGGGACGAGTTTGATGCCTAATCAAATGGTAAACGGGTGGAAAACAAGCAATTGGAACCATTGGGGCTTTCGTTGGGGTTAGAGGGTGCAAATCTGATAAAATCATCCCGAACCCTCTTGTTGCAGATCTCTCTTCTGTGACGCCCTTGCCCCCCCCGAGTTTTACCCCTCTTTTAGATCTCTGCAGATTCTAGTAGATCCATCTAATGCCACCCGATGTAAGTAATGCAATGCGAGGGAAGCCGGATTCGTTGTTATTAAATGAGACAGCCTAATAGACCCATTACCGTCCGGAGTACTCCCCCTATATTTATATCCATGTGTAGACGTACGTCATACGTACACATGTACACAGTTTGCTTTTCTACCGACTATTATTCCAGGGTGGTGGTACTCGATCCCCACCTAATCGATCATCCGCAGAGTCTCTAGTCTCTCCGGGGCGGGTGGTGGTTGCTTTTATTTGTCACTCGTGCGGGCATTTTGCTAGCTAGTGCCAATATGCGGACGGTGAAAATAGCGCCTACAGGCGACGTTGTATCTAGGTTGTGGCTTCTTTTGTAGCGTATTGGAAAAACGGGGGCTATTACATTCATACAGGTAAAGGAATGGTGTATTTTACCTCATACTTGATCGATATTCAAGGGGGGTGATAGCAAAAAGCTTTGTCACAACGTCCTAATTTTTCTAGAGTACTTTTTTCTATTCATCTATCGCTCGATTGTTTTGTATCAGGTTATCGCCCAGTTACAATGTTATCATTAATTCACCAGTCAATTTGGTTCTCGGATTAAAATTATAGCAGTATTTAACTGTGCTATTAATGCATATTAGTAGTTCACTTGGTTCAGACCATAAGAGACACTAATTCGCTCAATCGAAGGCAATCTTTTGCAGCGAGAGCCAACGCAATTCGCAAATTGACTGTCTTATCTTCATATCCTTTTTCGATCAAGTTTCTCAAGGAAGCTGATCTCGCTTGAACCTTAGTCTGAAGCATAAAATGCCGTTCTCCCATTTCACGCTGAACTTTATCTTATCTCACTAGCTACTAGACATTCGTTTTATTTTCCTAATCGGTGATTGGAGCTTGTTGAAAAACATTGAGACGATGACTGAGACGAACCTACCTAGAGAGCATAGCTAGATCCGCCGTAGCATGACCCATCAAAGGGTTCCCTTCTCCGGTGCCAAAGCTAGAGCCGTTTCCATTCATTCCATGAGCGGACCCGCCGCTGCTGATACTTCCGAGTCTTGGGAGTCCGTGAATCTGCGACGATTCACTCGGCGACGTCGAGGCTCCTTGCTGCAACGTTTCCGGAGGTGGGCTGACCTGGAGGCCCTGAAGAGCCGGCGGGTCCCTCGCGGCCGGCGATGACGTCGGGACGACGATCGGCGACTCTGATCGTCCTAATATACTCGATATGCTGAATGATGTGTATTGCGGTGTGCATGCTGGCCTCAGAGGCGCCTTGCCGCCGTTTATAGTGCACGAATTGCTTAAGCTACAGTTATTCTTATCCTGAAGAAGGAGTTCCGCCGGCGCTGAACTGCTGCGGGAACCCTGATCGAGGTCCAGGTCCTCCTCCGACACGACTGACACCTCGATTTCAGTCTCCCCTGACATTTTACCAGTCTATCAACACGCCTTTTGCCAGAACTCACTGTCTATACTATAAATCGTGCCGTACCCTGGTCGGGAGTGACATTCTCTTATCACGAAGATCGTTCTAAACGCCACATTGCACACGGCGTGTAAAGTTTCCTGTGAAGTTCCGCAACTAGTTTTCTTCACTTTTCTTTTAGCCAGACTGAATGCGGTCACTAATTTATTAACGTAACTGCACTTTATCATTCAATACACTTTGATATTTCCTTTGTGCACGTCGATACGAAAATTTGAGCTGACGCAGAGACGCCGGGTACCGCAGGTACGTCTCTGATCAAGTTTCCTGGCCGGCGTTCCTGCGGTCGAAACGATCCAAGTGCTTCCTCGTCGGAGGCGATTATCGAGCTGTAAGACCGTGGCTAATTTCGAACCACAAGTAACTGCATCAGGAGCGGTATACCCTTGGTTTTAAGTGACTGGCGACAGATACTGTTTGACTACCGGCGGTACAAGAGGACCGGACAGAAACTCGCGCACAAACACAGTTGTCGCGTCGTGTCGTAGTCGTACTTCGGCGTCCCTCGGGCGTCGCGGCGCTCATCCACAGGGCTGCTAAGCTCGGAAGTATAGCCGGGGGTTGGCGAGGGCGTGGCCTACCTTTTAGGGGATGAATACGTCGGTGTTTCATTCGACCAGACGACGATCGATTCACCGTGTAGCGGCGTAAAGTTGGGGGTAGATTCTACCGTTCGCCAATCACGCAAGGGAGGTTTACTCGACGCCGCAGACTTCGGGTCTCTACGTGCAAACCGTGTGCCGTGTGTTACTTATCCATTATAACACTCCAAGATCTTGATTCAAGCCTGTAGCGCGGCAGGCTTTTAACCAATTAGCCTTTATAGCTGCCCCCACCAGCCCCCGCAGACCCTCACGACGAGGATCCCGCCACCCAACTCCAACCGCCCGCACCCAACCATCCTCCTAATCTACCTTGGGTATTTGGCTACACCTACACTTCGCAAGGTCCTCCTGTCTGCGACGCAGCGTTGTAGCCGTAGGGTTGCGCCTGCACGATACCGCTCCATCCGAATATCTACATACTTTACCCGCAACGTCCGTGTGGATTATATGTTCGCCGAGTTCGTCCAGGACATTTTAGACTCCGCGCGGGGTGAGATACGCGGAAACTGAGATCCAAATCTCGAGCAAGGTGTTCCCCGCGGAATCGTAAGCCGCGCGCGCGTTGCGCCTGAAACTACGCGGCGCGGGGAATCTCTGAAATGTTATATGTTATTATTGTTCCTGAATTATGTGCCTCTACGTGCACCTGGGATCTATAATGTCGCGCATGGTTTTCGTATCTTTTACCGAAGCTCAGGTTCTACGTGAAATAAGTGGTTCAAGTATAGCAGGGTGAGAAACGAAACGTCGATTATCGCCTGCGCAGTCCACAATTGCCGAAAGTTCGATTCCTGGGTTACAATTCATCACGGGATTCGTGAAATTCGTGGATAATTATAAACTTTCTAACGAGCGATTAACAATATCTCCGCATTGTTACAAATTTTCTCGCTTAAGCCTAATTCTAATCCGTCCAGCCTCACAACTTCTGTTTACGCTTGATAGAAACCTGTTTTCATAGTTCACGTTTAGCAGCTCGTCCAACTACGCACTCTAGAAATTACAGAAGGGTCGAATCAGTGCGCTTCGAGAGATTGAGTCACATCACTGTTACCATCCGTGCAATATTCACTCCTAGTTTCGTCAAGGGGAACAGTACAGCGTGATTCAAGAAATTCTCCATACTCCAAAAATCATGACTTTTTCAATTCACTTGTCGCAAGGTTTCAGGCACACGGTTGATCCGATTATGTCTCTCAACGTCTCATTTTCTTTGAAGAGCAATCCTTCATCGTGTGAACGAGGGAAATTGAAAAACAAAATGTTTGGACAAAGTTATCAGTAAAAGAGTGTCTAGATTGTCGCTAAATTTCGATAACTCATCATAACTTATCAAAGGATATTTTTTTCTAAGTTTCACTCATTCACATGACGAAGAATTGCTCTCCGAACAAAATGAGACGTCGAGAGACACAATCGAATCAACCGTATGCCTGAAACCTTACGACAAGTGATTTCCAAAAAAGTCAATTTTTCGATGTGTAATGAACTTTGGATAAGATATTGTTACGAAGGACCCTCCCGCTTTCTACCAACCACCGTATACAGATCTTTAACATGCGAATGTTTGCAAATAGTTGAATCTTCCGGTCGCTTCGACGACCGGATTTGCCCGTTGTTACACTGGTGTCAGAAGTGTGATGGTCCTTCGTAACAATATTAATAATTTTTGACGTATTGAGGATTTTTTGGATAAAAATGCCACCACGTCAGTATGATGATGAAATTGTATGACATTATAACGACAGGTTTGAAGGGTAGCGCACACAGTAATATTGTACCGTGAAGTTTTAACGATATTCAAAAGCTTCGCAGGAGAATATAGTCGTTCGAAAATTCACTGACGAGTAATTCCTTTTTACGTAAAAAATAAAAAGAGAATATATATATACCTATACACGTATCGGAAATAATAAAAACGAGAATGAAACACGGAGTGAAAAAGTAAAAAAATTAAAAATTGAAGCCAAAGCTCTGCAGCAGACCGCTTCAACTCGTCCCGCCGATAAAGGTACAGGCAGGGGGGGAGGATTGCCTTTGATCCCCCCCCCCCCCATCGGCCAATACATTAAGCGCAATCACAATCGAGCAAGGGCTCACTTTAGTCAAAGACGTCAGAGTTAGTCAGGAGGCTATGATCAGACACGCGACTTTTGTCAGAGACTCAGAGTTAGGTATTTTCCTTTCCTTTCCAAGAGAAGGGACGAGACGTCGTATAGACACCCGGAGCTGGATAGTAGCCGAGCAATATGAACGTTGTATCGTCGATGGTTGCGCGGCGCCAACGTAGAAGGTATACAACGAGTGCCGAACAAAGGAGCATCGCGCCCCGCGCACCGCGTATTTCGAATATCTACCATCACAAAGCGCAGCCTGCCTTCGCGAGAGCCGCTCCATCCCATCCAACGACAAAACTTTTTTCCATTATTTTCATTCGGGTACGTTGAATGGATACCGACAGACACGTATCATCGATATCCTCATATTATATATGGAAAAAAAAAAGTATATACGTATCCGTTACCTCGGTTCCGTAGAAACTAGTCCAATTAAAATATCTTTTTTGGTGGCGGAGTTCGTTCTGCACGGATGTGAAAGTACGGTGTTATTACGGACTTACGGTCATGCCAAAGGTGGCGTCGTACAAAACACAGCTCTGTCATCGAGCGTTGTAACTAGGTGGCGGAACGATCGCGAGGAAACCACAACGATTCAAAGACTGTATAGATTTGGGTCAATTTGTTCGGCCGCTTAAGAGATTTAACAAATTCCGCATAATAGCTGCTTATACTGTCGTGCCCTCTGCAAAGAAGTATACTCCGAGGCCGAGCGAGGGTATATAGGTAAATATAACAGCTATTCACGAACACAAAATCTAATATTTAGTAGGTATATGTACCCACTTTTTCGCCTACTTTCATGCCGAACGGTGCAAAACTACAACTTCGCTACTACAGTTGAGAGCGCCACGCTCGCACAATGCTAGATGAGCACCGCATGTATGCAACCCCGCACCAATACCATCTGAACGAAGAAGAGGATACCAGCTATTTTACTTTGTGTTCAGCTCGTAAGAGGATTATCTGCCTCTCAAGAGTATAGTAAGTGGTAGGTATGCTTCACTTTTCACAGGGGTTGCATTATTCCCTATTATACGATGTGATTAGTAAATTCAGGTAAGCTGCTGCGGGGGGTCTCCATTATCCTCGCTGAGATGTTCACTCGTCCGGGAGGCACCCGACTCTTGGTGGCTTTTCTCATCTCTCTTGCTCCAAGTTTCGGCTTAGCTACACTTCTTTCGACATATACATACATATACTATACGTGCGGTCCTTTGACCCAGATTCTCCGACATCTTATTGTCTTATTTATACTCATATTTTTTATTTTTTTTCACTACACCAGGATTTCCTTGCCAAAGATCACTTGCCCAGGCTGGAACCGTGGTTCTACCGTCGTTGATCCAATTAAAACCTTCCAGCTTGATACACTTCGCGTAACGTGCCGCCGTTCATGATCTGGTTGCTGTTGTTGCTTCTCTTCTCTGTTATAATTATTATTATCGCTACCCCGCTGGGTAAGCCTGCAACAGCATCAGCACCGCTGGTAGGTAGGTAACACGACACTTTACTAATGCCCATTACCCGAGGCCTCGTACGAAATCGACGATAGTTTGCAGGGGCCAGAGCTACCCTTTGCTATAACGTTTTCATCGATACCGTAGATCTCATTGTTGTGCAACGCTACGGCGCCGAATGGTTCGATGGGATCACGTGTCGCGCTAATTTACGAAGGGCTCTTACGTTTCGGCACGTTTAGAATACAAGCATTCATCGCCACTTGTTTTCGCCGTAGAAGTTCTTTATTGTTCGATTAACGTAGTTTTTTTTTTTTTTCATACACATGCATGAGATGAATATTTCGTTACATCTTCTTTGTCTTTGACGGAATGAATTGTGTTATCAACAATTTTGATAGATTGTAGAACAACGTGATCGCGAAATTGGCAGCCTTAATTCTGTGCCGCGTTCGCGAAGCGCTTCAATCGATAGGATCACGTGTCACGCTAATTTCTAAAGAGCTTTTGTGTTTGGATACTTTTAGAACAATGATCCTCGCTTGTTTGTGTCGTTTCCACTTCTACAGTTTATGTATAGAAAGAAAATGACAAACACAACGAATCATTGAAGAGTGATCGAGCGATTGGGATTGAACGCCCTAAAACAGCGACGTTCGATCGAGTCTAGAGCCTTCCGGTTTGTAGAATATGGAGCTTCTGATCAGATCAATTAAAAAACGTTGCTAACGACACGTGCTGGTTATAGACTGAACTGTACCGTTGCCGAAAGCGTGCCTCCATCAGTTCAAATGTAATTTTGAAATGTTCACTTTCGCAGAATTTCAAATAACGCACAATTATTGTTCGCGGTCTGACGCTGTGAACATAATTGGTGCCTTGTTATCGTTTACGCAACGGAAAATCGGAATCGTTTGACTTCTCTGCAATCTAGTTGATGGCTACACCAGAGTTTTGAATTCATGGTGGTGTATAGGATACGGCCAATAATTGTACATTGCGAAGAATAAAATAAATTGAGCTGCATGTCACGAAACAACGCAAAAATACGTTCAATATATTCGTGGCAGATCAAAAGCGCGAATATATTGCTGACGCTGAATGACGCGATTAGAAAATTAGGTACGAAAGAATGAAAAATACTCAGTTGCTGAATTACGAACTGTAACGATATGGTGTCGAAAAATCTCGTGAGATTCCCGTTGGGAATATTGCCTTTTAAGTAATAATACTAATTCGACTTAACAGACTAATTCATCCTGGCAAGTAGCCTCGCGTAAGAAACGAGCTTGCAACGCTCGTTCCCCTCTCGAGTTCTCATCCACGCCACGGTATCCGGTTACTTTGCGTTTTAAAAGATTGAGAAAAAAAAAATAAATTCTCCCAAGTCTTCGAGAGCCACTCCGTCCCGTAGCATTGTTGAAAAGTGTTCTTTTAGCGAAACCGCACCGGGCACAAATATTCCGCCTCAGTTGAGAAAAATAAACAAAAACCGATCGAGTAGAGAATAGCGGCAAACAAACCGAACAACCCAAACAAATCAACGGGCGTAAAATTGTGTTTAACAAAGCCCAGAGGTTCAACATAATTCACACTGTAATCGAAAAGTATGATGCGATAATCGAGACAAATATATTCTTACAGACAATTTGCGAAATCCTCTCTAGCTAAGATGGCATCCGAGGTTTCGGACTCTAGCTAAGTAAGTTCCTCAGGCTGGGCGGGCGTATTAAGGTGGATGACAACTTGCTAATCAGAAAATGTTGGAACGAGAGTCTAATAGAGAGGGAAAAGGCATGAAATAAACAAACAGCGGGTTGGGCCGGCACCGCGTTATAAGGTGGTGAGCCGGTGGTGGTGACGGTGACGGTGACGGTGATGGTGATGGTGATGGTGATGGGCCAGGGGCGGTGGTGAGTCGAGTTGGAAGGCGGCGGTAGAGGAAAGGGCGAGATAGGGCTATTAGGGTTTCGGTGTAGGCGCCGCCCCGGCTATTAGAGGGTTGTTTCACTCCGGTGGTGGTGGATCCCGTCTGTGTGCGTGATGGTAACCATGGTTACCGGCTGAGCTCCGAGGAGAGAGATGCCTTTAATAGGTATCTTCTGGAACGATGTGAGTATTCGTGGATACGCGAGCACCTATTCCACCGCGATGTAGGTATGTACATACATTGTACATGCACCACGCGATGTGCCCGCGACCACATAGGGGCCCATGTACCGCTGCATGATCTACGTGTGTGTAGAAATGCGCGCGGGCGCATCGCGTGGGTGTGTATGTATCCCCGAGTTCCGCGGATGTGCCGACATCGGTATGCATTTCAACCGCGAACGTCGCAGCAGGAAAAAGCAAAAGTTGCGACAGCCAGTCTAAATGCTAATAGCCTTGTCGGATGGGACTTTGTCGGAGTCCCGATTCGCATACACAGTCGCTAGCTTAATCCGGTATAATAAGGATGTATACCGTAGTATATAGAACTGTCGTTCAGGCGTGGATGGAATCGGTCGATATCTTCGCGACGGGTATCGACGTTGCTGCAGTTTATATTTCCACCCAGATATACAACAACGCAGGGTCTCTTTTTTCGAACCAACGGTGGTCGCGTGCTCGTCGTGCTTCGACCTCTCAAATTCAACCTCACGATAGCCCTTATCTAATTATTACAAATAACAATCAGTCCTCGAGGAGGTTCCCCCCGTCGTTACCGTACTCTGCGCTTCCACTCGACCCGCGAAGTGCCTTTGAGAGTACTTATACCCGGGATCGTGTCCTCGGGCGATAATTTACCACGGCTCGAGGCTCGTCCGGAATCCCTAATCCCGGTGCTACGATGCTGTTAAAATGGTCAAGAAGAGTACCGACGTACGTACGCACGCGTAGCTCCGTCCTGGGGACGCGGAAGTCCCTGCAGAGATATTACCCGCCGTATGCCAGACCGGTACCCTGGTCGCTCCCGGGCTGAAAACCACGTACTGGTTGCGCTCCGTCGAGCGCACATGTCGCGCGATGCCCGACTCGTCCTGGATGGATGGCACTAAGTATCTTGTTGTGTCGGTGCGCGGGAGGACATTAGGCGTGAGCCCCAATCTCCATTCACAGTCGTCCCATTCATCACCGGACCAACAACGGCTCGTTGCTTTGATCACATGAGAATAGACCTCCGACACTGCAATAGCGTTATCAGAAGGCACTGTTATCGCGTAGCGGTTGCTGCGCCTCTCCACTGGTGAACACCGAAAATGGTAACCATCGAGAGAATCAAACGAGCGGATGATCGCCTCGTCACGACGGCTAAGATTAGAGGATTTCTCGACGTTTTTTTACCTGCACCGGATTACTTGAGGGGTTTTGTGCATTACGTAGGCTTGACCTGTGGTCAGCTGCCCCGTTTGTGAAAATCTATAGAGTGCAAAATCTTACTTTGGCACAAAGAAAATCCCTTTGGATCTATTTGGGTTATGAATTCTCCCTCTCCCCCGCTACTTTTACTCTCAAATCAAATGCGCAGGATTGTTCGTGGTCATTTTCTTTTATATCCGCAAAAGAAATCATTCGAGTATCCCGTTTATTATGATGTTTACGGTGGAGGCTGATGGTCCTGCTCCGCGAAGTTAAGTCTGCTCGACTTGCACCAGGGGTTGGATTTGGTGAAAAATATTAGTCTTAAGCTCGCGGAAAGAACTCCCCTGCCCTAGACTCTCGAAGATACGAGCTGTTGGACACGCTGTAGCCTTCACAACTGAATTAGAATGAATCGACCTCTCTTACCGCGGTCCCCGTTCTTATCATATTCTTCTTTCCTCTTTTCTTCGGCTTTTCGCGACTTTAACCCTCTGTCTTTATACTCTGAGATATAAAATTTCCACAATATTTTATCATTCTGTGTTTCCAGCTTTGCTGGCTCAGTCACGGAAGGGGATGAGGGATAATCTCCAAGATTATTACAACGAGAATGCCGTATTCACCAACATCTTGTTTGCATAATCTGTTTCTTGTCGTCACGTCAGGGTTCGGAAGACGTTGCAGATTTTTTGGGCAACGTAATTCTTATGATACTTAACGCAGTCGATTTGGTTCCAGGCATCGTCACATGGTGTTTTTTCATTTGTAACAAGTCGTGTGTCTAATGACAAAAGATCGTAATCGCCAAAAAAGCGAGTTTGGTGGCAAAAAGTCGCATAAAATTATTATTTTATGTCGTCTTCCCTTCAGAAGCGTCGAAGAGAAGATTGAAATTTTTGTTTTCCGAACATAAACCGGGGGCTTGGATTTATTGAAACTTATTTCGGAACTTGAACGTATAAAAAAAAGGAATATTGAGCTTGCTTGTCATTTGTCATTAGCCAGCCGATCGGAATGACAAAAAGTCGTAAAATTCAAAAATCAATATTTTAGTGAAGAAATTTCTATTGAATCAAATTTTCAGTGAAGATCTACAAAAATTTCAAAGTTCTGAAGGTCAGAGGAAAATTCGTACGTGCCAATATTGGTATTGCAATATTTTGTCTTGGAAACGATTTTTTTGGGTGAAATGAACCTTTTAATTAGCTATAAAAATGAGATTCAACAGTGCAGTTAATTAATTAAAGCTACTGAATTAAGTCATAGATTTCGGCATTTACGACTTTTTGCTTGAATGCTAGAAAACTTCAAAATTTTATAATACAATAGATTTTCGCGTTTCGCGTGTTTTCGGAACGAATAAATAACAAGATTATTATTTTTACGTGACTTTTTGTGTTTTCGCTTGGTTGGCAAATGGCGAAAAGTCATACCTATAAATTTTTTTATATTTGGCCATTTGTGTAAAAGTGCGGTGAAGATTTATTAAAAAATTGACTTTTTCGCCGCGGTATCAAAAAATCTCTAGCTGTCATATCATATGAGGTAGCGCTCACAAATTTTTACTTGAATCTCCAAAACTCCAAATTTTCAATAGATAAAAAATCTTTAAAGAAATAAATGACTATTTTTTTTTGAGGATACGACCTTCTGGAATTCCCCAAGTTAGTAACCAAAGGTCGTATCCACCAGTTCTGCTACTAGTTGATCTGGTTTTTAATATCAACGTTTTTGGACATCGTTTTCAGTGAGAATTCGAAAAAAAATTATACGACCCTTTGGCATTAAAAACGGTTAAAATTCGTATAATGCGCTTACGACCTTTTGTCATTAGACACGCGAAGTGAATCCAACGCGATATAAACCGTAACAATTATGAACAATGGAGGCAGGTAATTGGCTGGATGTTAGGGGTGCGGAATAACCAACCAATCCTAAGATTCTCCATGTCTAAAATAAAGAGAAAACATTTTGACAGCTCCTGTCACGGGTCTGAGATTATGCTGAATAATGTGACGGCGGGATGAATATCTTTATTGTCTGATATGAATGCATAAGTAAAATGCCGTTGATCAAAGTTTTTTGTTGTTGTTTTTTTTTCATCCGAAAAATCCCCGTCTCTGGTCGTACCCGTGAAATAGATGTAATAAGGTATTCGAATTTTAACGAGTAACGTGAGCCGATCATGAAAAATTCGCGAGGAGAATACATAACGCCATTCCGATAACGGAGTCACGAAGTTCAAAAAACGCGCTAAGCTGAAAGTCTAGACTAGCCAATCTTCACAGAATGGCCTCCGTCCAATCGCCATGCTTCGTTTCTATTTCGGATCCCACCTTCTATTTTTCGCACGCGTGCGTTCTCCTTTTTTTAGATACTCAATCTTTTGCTACTTAGAATTTTTCTTCTTCGTTTGTCATTTTCCAAACATCAGTTGTGTCACGTCTCGTCGACGTCTTCCGGAAAACTGCTTTCCAAAGTGTTGTTTTCTTTCGGATACTGATGGTCTTCAGATTGGGCTGCTTTGTGTGGAGGATCTTCGGGGGCTGAAAGTTTCTTATCCCCAGAATCGATCTGACGGTTTATTGTGTGTTGGGTCATTCCCCTACAATCAGCCCAAGGTGTGATGCCGTGAAGATCGTTGATGTTGTCGACAGGCTCGTAATTTTATCTCAAAAATTGAGTTTTTCATGTACACTTTCATCGATGAATACGCAAAAATTTGTGACACAAATTTGCTCTTTGCACTGTAAAAATTGGGATAAACCTCTCAACTGTTTAGCTTGTTTCCTTTTTTTTTGTTCTTTAATCAGTCTCGATTTCATTTACCCCTCAAACGTCGGCATTGTTTTACAAATATAATTAAATAAATTGGCTCATGTTGAATGTCCCGTGCCCCTCAGGGCATGAGAGTTGCAACATTGCTCACGAACTGTACGGGTCGAGACTATCGAATTCCATTATTTTTCCTGTGGGTGAAAATGTGCAAACAGTTGAAATTAAATGGACGTTCACTTTTTGGTGAGATAAAATTACCTCAAATCTCGATGAAAATTGGAAATATGAATATCACGCGATTCAATGAATTTCACGATATCACGTTTCACAGAATTTCTGGATGAATGATAAATTGCCAACGTTGGCAATAAATTGAACTCAAGTATCGCATCACTCTGTATCGCGTGACTATAAATCGAATTATTACATGAACAGGTTTATGATTGGCATTTTCCCTGGTAGAAATTTCACTAAATTAAATGAGCCAGTGGTCAGTGGTCAGTTCTATACATTTTGATAAAACTAGACAAATATTTACCAGGGTTGAAGTCTAATAAAGTGTATCAAAATTCGGGGCACTTGTAAGTAGGTACGGCACACCGCAATTACTCACCTGTCTAACAACAAATAATCAAATCACAAGCTAATCGCCCTGTATCAACATTGAACAAGTTCCATGAAAGATGTACTGGTGACCCACTCATAATATCTTCTATTCTCATATACAGGGTGAATTCTTAACTATGGAAAAGTCGAACAGACTGAAACTGGCTAGAATCGAGTAATGAGCTTTCATGCACTTTTTTCCAGTATACAGAAGGTAAAAATGTTTGTCTTTGTCTTTTTGGAAAATCCGCTCAAGTAGTCTGTTACTTTTTCTGTTCATTCAAACATTTATTTTACCTGTAATGATAAATTTGTACATTGCGTAGAGTGAAATAAATGTTCGATGAAACAATAAAGGAAACAAGAAAAAGGAAACACAACATGTTTTCCCACTAGGGTAGGAATCTTTCAACCATAGTGAGTTTGATTCTCGAACGATCGTGCCATCTGTTGACGGCTTATACAACTCTCCATGCATGGTAATGGGTGAGGGTGGAAGCTCCGAATAATCGATGGACTGTTCTGCTACCCTCAGTCAGTCCATTTTCCGTTCCTAGTCGGTAACTGACTGTACCGGCACTCCAGCTGTTGATCGTTTACCATGATTTCAACCAAAAGACTATCCGTTGTTGATACCTCAAAAAGTTGAGTAGGTAAGTGGATAGAAAATCGTTGGTAGTTAGTGAAAAGCATTAAAAAATTCTACTTTTTAGTGCATTTTCTTTTAATACATTTGGATCCGTCGATTTTGATTTGAATTCGCTTGGAATAAAGTTTTTTTTTTTCAATTCTAAGTGAGTCAACATTTGGATCGGTCACAATCTGACATATCGACCATCCATAATCTTTTGCCATCTTTTGTCATCCGCATTGTCGTTACTTCCGGAACGCATTGTACGCATTTTCGTTACATTTTTACATTTGGCAATGGAAGCATTATCAATGCTAATATTTCAATCTCAAAATCGACTGTAGTTCTGAGTTGGAAGTTGGTATGTTCTGCTACCCCATCGAGGATGATAACTGCAGGGATTGCCGGAAGTTGTTACGTTACCCAATAGCGCGTTTAATCGTTAATCGATTTATCTGTGTTGCTGACTTGCTGTTACGGGGTAAGACCTTTTTGCCTACCGTTGTCAAGCACATATCTACTGTATACTATTTGATGCACTGTCAATTAGATTGGTTGACGAAATCCTGCCTTGTCGAGACATGCTCCACATCGATTTATCCAGCGTGCTATAAGACATCGAGATAAACACAGAGGATAACTGCATCCCCTATCGATGGATGGCAATGAAGTGGTGAGACGTCGATTATTCTCGGATTTCATTTGTTATAGAAAATTCAACGTTCACGTTTTTTTTAAACACTTCACAAGAATTTGTGTGACTTATGTAATTATAAATTACATATCACCTATAGGTTTGGTGAAAAATGATTTCCGTTTATTATCAACATTCGGAATGAGTCGTAAGGATTCTGAAAACCCTTTTTTTACATGGAGTAAAAGTACCGTTTTTAGCTACTACACCATTTTTGGTACCGCAATGTAATATCTGTGATGAAGTAAAATGAATAGACTGTAAGTATTCAAAAAACATTGTCAGCCAGTATAAAATATATTATGATTAACTACTAAAGAAGCATTTTCGATTAACAGCTAGAAGGATGCCGGTTTGAAATTGATCTTTGTTTCACGGTTAAAATGCTTTCTTGCTTTTCGTGCCATTTTTGTCACTAACAGAAGAATCGGGTGCATCTACCCAAATGCGTCAAAGACAAATTATCATCGTAACCGCCAAAAGGACGTTTTTGGTGGTAAAAGGACGTATATATATTTTTTTCTTTTGCCATTCGCTATAACAGTGTTCAAAATGCATAGATTTATGAAAATTATCCGAAAGAATAAATAAAGGTAGGTCGTATGTTTGGCGGAAAGCCCTTTGATAACTAACTTTTTCATATCTGTGTCCCAGTTCTTAATGGTATAAAGTCGTATACGACGTTTTTTAAATTTTTTTTTCCTTTCTTTTTTTACAAACAGTTTGAAATCCTCTGAAACGCATGGAAAAATCAAAATTCCGAAGTTTTCAAGATCAAAATTTTCAAGATAAAAAAAAATATATTGACAAGGAATTTTCATTTTACTATAAATTCCTGTGAAACGCAGAGTAAAAAAATGGTGAATACGACTTTATACCTTTGCCTTGACCATTTTTTTTTTTAATGTAGCAAATTTTGGAAAAAATTCGAAATTTTGATTTTTCTATGCATTTCAGAGGATTTCAGAGTATTTTGAAGATAAGAATTGAAAGAAACAACAAAATGGCGAATACGACCTTATACCATTAGACACGCGACATGGAAAGTTGAGCCACTCTCCCACGACTTGGGGTACCTAGCTCATGTGCAAGAAGTAATGACTATGCTTGCCTATTCAACAGACAGCACTTGAACCTTGGCTGTATCGTATCTAAGGGATGAAACGACACGTGAGGGTGCATTCGTGCGAGCGAAATGTATATATACATTGCGACTACGTTTCAGTATACACATGTATCCCTTGGTAGCAGGTCGACCATTCAAATGCACGTATCTCCTCGTGAGATGTTCGCTAACTGCTCACCCTTTGCGCCTTGCTGCCATAAACCGTAATAATTGATCGCAGCGATTCTGCCTTGTCGATATTTTTGGCACGTTCCCCCGCAGAGCATCAAACTCGGAGTATATATATTTTGAATTGCAGTATTTTTCTCCAGGGATTTTCAGGATATCATCGCTTGTATTTACTCATTTATTATTCTTCACCAGTGGATCTGAATTCCCAGCGATCGGAAAGCTTTCCGAAAACGGGGGTCCGACGAAAACAAGTGAATTCATGATCTGAAAAAAAATAAAGTTCTCTATTGGCCTTCTCGCTGGATCTTATCTGCTTATCCGAATCTGTTACCGTTACAGCAAATGATTATCGCTACAATTTACTTTATCTCATTCCGTAGTTTCCAGTCTTTTCAAAATACCTTTCAGTCAGTTTCTCACAAATCTCTGGCTGGTAGTCTAGAATCTTGTTTTGTAAGGATTACGAACTAAGCCCAGCATCTTAAGTGTTCGCGACAAGCCGAATCTGTAGTTAAAAGGTGAAAGAGGAGAGAATAAATGCAGCGAATTTATACCTTGCTGAAAATTTGTAGACAACTTTAAGCTCTCCGGGGAAAAACAAACTTTACGGGGTAAAAAAGGAGGAAGATGGATCAAATTTACAGTACCGATGCGCAAAGAAATTAAACCTGACTTCCTTCACATCTGGACGTTGCACGATAACGCGTTGTTATATCCCACTGCAGATCTGCAATACGTTTAATTTCCTTCCATAGAATGTCACTCGTATATACAGAACATTGAATTGTTGTCATTTATCTCTACGGGGATGACCGAGCGCTGATACCGGCTAGGCGTAAGCCACTTGGGGGGCATTGGGTAAAGTGGATAAAGGAAATAAAGACTCTATAAGGACGAATAGTAGAGCATATAGATAACAAAGAAGAAGTATATCGAGTATGCGTTTTACAAGTGGAACATGTATATTCTGTCGATAAAGTTTTATGTGTCTATACAGTAAATGAACTGGTTTAATACGAGCCTCAACTAAAGCATCTTTAAACTTTGTTCACATTCCAAAAGTTTGAAAGCTTTCGTCTGCGGCGCCCCATTTTCCAATGTTGAAATATTAATTGACTGTTGAGCTTGGTAGGTAGTTAGGCACGCGAGTTAATTCGTTAAACTCGTAAAAGGATGATTACTTTGGGATTGATGTCGGAATCAAGTCGTGATTCGCGGCTTTCCTCACCCCTTTCTCTTCATCCCTAGCAACCCTTTCGGTTCGAAAAGTGTAAAGCCGACGAGAATCCCTCGAAAATGGCAAGTTCACCGACTCAGCTTGACGATGGAACCGCGTAGACAGGAAAATCCTCTCCCTGGCTCACCCTTTCCGCACCGTCGTTGTTCCCTCCGTTCTCAAAGCCGCGATTCACTCACAGTCTATCCTCTTACGGTACGTCGATCGTCATAGAGGTGTTTACGTGTCTCTCTTCAGATTTTTCCAAAATTCCAAAATCCTGATGTACTTCGTACTCGATCAGCGATCAGGAGAGGCGGACCAAGACGTGCTGGAGGCAATTAGCCGACTCTATACGAAGGTCTAACGAATAGTCGCGAGCGTGTAATTAAGTGGTCTTACTTCCCGGAGAGTAATGCGCCTCGTTATTCCGACCGGGAGGATAGAACGAACCTAGAGATACTAGAAGAGAGGGCAGACCCGTGAGCCCAGGAACCGCACCTACTTTGTCGACCCTTCGCTCTCCTAAAACCTCGGATCAATCTTAGCCCAGTATGTGCCTTCGAAAAACGACGCTATCCTTGGCTTACATACATCGCGAGGCTGGCTACTTGACAATGGAACGGCACGGCGGGTTGGCAGACCCAGGGAATAACGACCGACTTACGCATACACGATGTAGATGAATACATAAAGCTTATGGTAGAATGATACACCCAACACCGTTCCACCAGGATGTCGGAAACGGTGGGGTGCAGGTGACGGTATTCGGGGTGTTCCGGGGTTGGGGGATCGTAGAGTGTGAATAATGGAAGGCTGGGTAATGGCGCTATCTCTGCGCATCTTTTATTAAACGTCCTGAACTCGCTGGCGTACCTATAGTAGGCGGAGGAGTCAGGGGCTGACGGGGGGGTCGTCGGATGTAGGTATGTGCGCTGACGGGCCCGACGAGCGAAGTGGAAAACGATACCCCAGCCCTTCCTTCCCCTTCGTGGGCTCTAATACAGACGCACACGGAAACGGTATCCCGCGAACCCGGTGAAATCAATGCCACTGTTTGCACTGTGGAGGTCGAACGGTATTATATACCTCATCCACCCCACCCCCCCACCTACCTCGGCTATCCCTCTATTTATATCCTCCACCTCTTCGTCCTGGGACGGGGGCGGCCTCTTCCGCTTTGTGGCAGTTCCTCGTCCTCCGCCTTGCCTTCCCATGGTCTCTTTATCTCTGCATCGTCGGGAAACAATCCTAGGTGAAGCAAAGAAGAAGAAGGAGGGATGAAATCGCGGTGTCTCTTCGGAGGCCAAACCGGTGCGGCGGGGTACGCCTGTGCCGTAACGGGGAAAGATAGCGGCGCACTGGCGCGCACCCTCGATCAATCAATTCCGTATCCTGGCTGTCGCTTCGGGTCCCAAGTCGTACGCACTGGAACCTTTTGTTCATTTCCATTCGGGGCCGGGGTATTAGGGCTCGATTTAACTCCGTGAAACGGGGAAGGGGGGACGGGATAAGGAACAGTTTTATTCGGGGGCCCGGGTGTAAGCCAAAGTGCACCCAGCCTCTCCAAATTGGGGAACGGGACTTTCGCGCCACCCCGATCAACTCGGCGTGACAACTATTACACGCTCAAGTGCCGAATCGGTCTCAACCCAGTGAAGTCTTCGTCTGGAAAACCCTGCCTCTTTACCCTGCTAATTCTTAATCTTCTTACCCGGCGCTAGTCTGTCTCCGTGAGGACTTTAGGAGTTCGAACTTATCGCACAGATTTACCATTTTCGTATGTGTTAGTGAGAAATGGCGAATATCATTATAATTGGAAGTGATAGGATATCCGTTGGCGGAATTGCAAATTCGCGAATCTTTTTTAAGGAGAAAAAACCTCGAATGAAAAGAAAATAACGTCACACAGACGATGTACAGGTGCCCAATTGATTAGGCACGCACCACCAATTTGATCAATCGAGTGTTCACACCGTGGGGTAACGGTTATTTAGACTTTAGGAAGCAATATCCTCTTTTGTCGGTACAACAGCCATCTCGGGGATGATCGTGAACCGTGTAAACCGCGACGCGGTTCGACGCATCCCAAAACTCACAATACCGATTATACTGACTAAACTATACGAAGACAATGGCCGGTTTAATTGCCCCTCGGGCGTCTTTGAGAACGAATTCGAGAACCAGGAATCAGACCGTCAACATTTATATATTATTTAGCATGTTGTCCCCGTGAGTGCAGCACACGCTGCCCCCGGAGTGTTGGGGGTAGCGGTACCGTGTACCTAATGGGAATCTAAAGGAACGGAAGAGATAAGACTACGCCATTGCGGGGGTTATTTCACGGTCGACTCGGCTCTCTCGCGCGCCCGACCCAACCCCCTACCAAATCCACCCTAAGAATTAATTCGAGAGGATCGGCCGGCGGCTGGCCGTCCGTGTCGATCCACCCCTCACCCAGTTCCATCTACCCTGCACCGCTTAGAGTCCTTGTGGGGTCGGGTTTGGCTCTGCGATAACGCAATCGGGACAGATTATACATTTCACCGTCGATCCTCTCAATTTGTTTTCCGTCAGAGGTGTGGTTAATAATAATGGGCAGTTATCCGCTCTCCGGGTGTAGGTATCAAGAAACCTAGTGTCGTATAGGAAAAAAAAAATCAACATGACAGCTAATCACGCCGCAGGGATATTAGTCCGGTAACTTGACCAAAATTGAATGGTATCAAATGTTTTATGTCACTCGATACTAATTGGATGAAGTACCGATATCCAAAGGCCATAATGTGCTGTCGGTGATACCAACCCTCGACTGATGATGAATATGCACATATGTGCTCGCCACCCATGATCCTCCTGTTTCCCACTTCTACACAGACACTTGGTGGTTCGACGCTGAACTAAACGACGAGCTTCTTCATGGCCTCGATTCGAAAGGTACGATGTAATACGTATTATGCCCATTTGATCATCTGGAAAGCTTTTTCTTCAGTAAAATTCCTTACCAAGAGCGGAACGAAAAAAACGTAAGCATAAGCTTCATCAGCGATTGACATTTCCTCTTCCGGTCTTTGGAAACGAGTGGGAATGGCGTAATTAGCCGATTAACCATCCTATAGATAGAAATTGCTTTGTGGTTCGTCGTTGACAGATGAAGAGAAGTGCGGGCTTTGATTGGTGAACGACTTTTATCCTGGACTGTCGCTGACATCGTTTCAAAGACGGTAACGATGAGCTTAAAAAAATCGAACACGGTTTGTGTAAAGCCGAACTGTAGGATCTTCTTAATGACGGTTCGACTATCCGAGAATCATCAAAGACGCCGACGTGTCTTTATTGAAGTACCGCCCCGGCAGCCTGGTTAACAATCCGTAACATTGATTAGATTTTATAGGAGAGAGTCAATAGAGGCGGTGGAAATCGGGAGTAATTCGTTAAATTCTGTAACTTGTACAGAATAAGGTTACCGAGAACAACGAGCCAGTACTCGGCGTAAGAAATGCTTCTAATTTAGGTAGCAGCTATAGAGGCTCAAAGCGATTTTCCGTCAATTTAGCGTGGCTTACCTCGCCCAGTAAAAAGACACCGCAGAATGGGCCGTACTGTCTTTTGGAAACCGACCGTACCAAAGGTCCGTGACCATCTTACAAAGCGAAGAATGTTCGTTACCAACCGCGCATCTAATGACGTACTACACGCGCTCGACAGCCGCACGTCGGTTATTTCGGGGCCGGAGCTTCCGTCACAGACCGGAGGCTAGTTACTTTAATTCAAACCGCGCCGTCGCACCTGGGTGTCCTCTTAGATCCCATCGGTGGTTTCTTGATCTGCGAAATGTAGGTAGAATTCGTCCGCAGGTACGAAAACACGTGCGAATTATTTTTGGCTCATTTTACCGAGGATATTTCGAATGTATCAAGTGTCGAGCTTGCTCTGGTACTGTACTGCATCATTGCCCGAAATCTTACTATCGGCATGGACATGTCTTCTTCCTACTCCGGAGAAGCGTCTTTGGTCCTGCCAAAATCGTCTCTCCGAAAAGCATTACAGAATTATCATTCAAACTGTAGGTCAGCTGTTTCTGTGATGTAGAAACAAAGTAAGAAGCATGAATGTGAACACAAGCATTCAGATATTGTCATTATACTCTCGCAGTTACGCGATCTGGTGGCGAAACCGGAACTAGTAGAATCAGGATGAGAGTTTACGGCGATTTCATGAGCGCGAACGGCTGAATGATTCTTAATTCAATATTCGTTATAAGCTCACGTGAGGCATCTTCAGTGGCAGTTATTCTACTAAAGAATACTTGTAATAAAACCTGATGAATAATACTGTGACCCCATTCTCTGCGATGAAATGTAGATGAAGGGGATTTGTGACAAATTATTATCTGTTCAGACAGTTCAGATTCAGTGTATAGTTATATACAAGCGTGGTTTGGCGTTTATTTTACAGACACTCGAACGACAGCATTCCGAGGTCCATTCTTACCGACTAATCTTACCTTAGCCTAATACCTAACCTATACTCTATATAATCCAAGTTACACATACGTCACCCACTCTCCGTGCAGACACGCAAACATCACAGTCTCACCTTAGATAACTAAGCACAGTTACCTACTTCTAGATTAGGTATATATATATATATAATATATAATGATTCTCTGACGTGTTATATATTACATTCTTGGAGGCTTGACGAGAGGTTGGGACGTGGATCCTAATCGCTACGCGTGCGGGTGCGTGTGGGAATGTGAATGTGACAATGTGGTCGGTGTCGGTGACGGTAGATGATGACCAAAGAAGGTGGGTCCCGTTGGCGGATACGGTGTTGGATGATGGTAATAACCAGATGGTGGAGGATGATGTGGATGAGTGTGCGTCGCGAATAGGAAAGTTGGGGCGTACGGTGAGCTGTGAGGGTGAGGATGCGGCGGTGTCGTCGGCACCGTTGGGCTGTTGACGTCGAGTCCAGGGTTCTGCTTCTTCCACTTTGTTCGCCGATTTTGAAACCATATTTTCACCTGGGTTTCCGTCAGCGACAACGAAAGCGCTAGGTTCAGTCGCTCGCAGACCGAGAGGTATCTGGTTGTCTTGAATTTGTTCTCCAGAGCCACAAGCTGCTCGTAGGTAAACGCCGTCCTGGCACGTCGCGGTTTTCCACCAGTGGAACCGCCCTGACTCTGGGACGACGAGGATGACTTCTTCTTGCACCCTGGATTGGACTCGCTCCCAGAGGCCTCTTGCATCTCCACGTCCTCGTCATCGTCGTCTTCGAGCTCCTCGGTCTCCCCTGTACCCTCGTCTTCCTGGCCGCTGCTGCACGCAAATTCACCCCTCGAATCTCCATCTGGAAATTGACAACAATTCGTGTTAGCGATAGAACCGAGTGGATCGCAATGGGTCGCGATGTTTGTTCCGATTCCAAGGAACTACCCCGCTCGGTGATCAATGTAACCAAGAGTAAATACCCCGGCGGCTGGAGAATCCGGGTGTTCAAATATAAGAAAGAAAGTGGAAGGCGAATCGTTCGGATTCAGTGCGGTGTCGTTGCCAGTGGTAGCGGGTCAATGAGAGATAGGAGATTGGAGATTCAATCAGTGCGCAGATGTCCCTGGGACAGATATTCCCTGGCCGCCTCTCCGCGCTAGCGCTTGGGGGTAGCAAAGAGGACGAACGGGAGGGTCTTTATCCGAATTGGCATGGTCGACGGGCTCTGCAAGCTCCGCGACAGTGACAGGGGGATGGAAGAAGGAGCGGGCCAGAGGGGCAAAGGCTTCACCGAGTAATGGGATTTGAATCTCGTTATCGCGCAATCATTCTTGCTCGGGCCGAGCAACGCGGTTCTGTAATAGTCATAATGGTCTCTCCGTACTTGGTCTATACATCGCCGGTAACCACGAGGTTCACTGTGATCCCCCCGAAAGTGGCCCACCAGGAAATATACTAAATGATGATAATTCGGTGAATTTGCAACAAACGGTTTAATCGACGGATCATAGTCTCATCATTCCATGGAATCCTGAGCGATTACTCCGTATTTTGTTTCGTTACCACGAAGCCACCAGCTAATTTAGTATTTCCAGAAGTTCAATTAACTTTGAATAAGACTTTGACTTTGACACAGATTTTAATTTACTCCACACGATGTCTGAATATCTGAGATGGGGTTTCACCCTCATTGTGAACGTGACATTCGGCTGTCTGTAGAGACTCAGAAGCAATTCTTATAAAAAAAAACCGCTTTCTCTAACATTCTAAATATCGAGACCTAGATGGAGCATGAAACTATAATTCGCGGCGTTACAATTGGCGTTGATTTCAGATTCAGTTCAAGGTGTTCGAGTATCCGAAAATCAATTGAAGATCAGTTAACGGTCCAATTCAGAAAATCTCATCGGTCTGTCCGCTAATAATTACCGGTAAATTCGTGCGAATTAATCGAAACAAAAGAATAGCCAAGAAGATATATGCTTTCGACAAAAGCTTCGTCGAGTCTCGTTACGTCATTATCGCCCATTGTTTCTCCACGTGTGTGTCTCTCTGCCATCCAATTAGCGCTAAATGACAAACAGTTTTCGAGGCATTGTAAAGCCCCGAGCACGTTTATCCACTGCTTGTTGCTAAGTCTTGAATGTTCTCTCGGCTGGTTTAAAACGATCAATTAAAAAAGTATGTACAGAGCTTTTATGCGAGGATCGATTCGATTACGTAAGAGCTACCGTTACGCCGAATTAATTAACCTTCGAAGCAAGTCATAGACCGGTAATTAACAATCCGGGTATAAATCGCGAAAAATATAGGAGCTAACAATAAAACACACGGTGTGACGACGATAATAATTGCGCGGACAATATAGTGACAATTGATTATCAGTTAATTGTTTTCTGATATCTGCAGAAATAACCGACAACGTGTAACCTCGAGTGGTGCATTAGCACGCGAGAGGCAACGTCGGTGGTGTGAATCGCGTATAATTAATTAACTGGTTTAGAATTTGAAATCCATAAAGATCCCGTCGTTCGTCGTTGGATGGGGGGGTGCCTGGGATGCCAGGGTACCCGGGTCTGACGGCAGGAGGGAGAAGAGAGCCGCGTCGAGGGTGAGAGCGTCATTGTGATGCAGAGGAGCCAATTTTCTGCGCGGCTTGACGCGATACGATGCGATTATCATAACAACTAACAATATTATTCCAGCGTTGGCAGGATTGCTTTTGCTTCTCTGGACTTGATTTACTTTTAATACGCGTGCGGTTCGTATATATGCGGAGAGACCCGCGCGTGGTAAGATGGATGAGCCAAGATTGACGCCTCATGCTGTATGGGCATTGACGTCTTCGAAACTACCACCTCGCAAAAAAAAAAGAAGAGATTCCGCAGAGCCACAGATAAATCGATCGACGTACACAAAGAAATTAGGTAGAAATTTTCTAGGGTACGGACTTGTTCGATTTTGGGAATGTCTTTTGCGAGCACTAACGCGTGGTTAGCACAGATTGGCGAAACGATTCGTCAGGCGTTGACAGCTCCTCCCGCATCGGGTGGTGGTCGACGACTGTTTATTTTCCAATCCTTCATTCTTCCGGATTTATTTGTTCTCGACAGGCCACGATTCCGGAGCCGTTTCCCGGTGGGGATACGGACAGCCCTGTAAGTGTACGTGGGGGGCAACATTCGCAACGATTTCAGGGGTATATATGGACAGGTGACCGCCCGCGGGAACGTGACGGGGTTACTGTATCACGTATCGTCTAGACGCGAGCGTTTACATTCAATCTATTCCCCGCGACACCTCGTCAAGTCATTGACAGACTCAATTAGGGGTCGAGTGAAATTCATTCTTCTACATTGTCCCGACACGATGGATCTTCAGCGCCGCTGCTTCGAACCGCGACGGAATCGCCGATTCCTCTAAATCCATCGGCGATAGGTGGCCGAACCCCGAGGGGGCGCCCGCCCTTGCCAAGAGGGAGCAAACATTGTTTTCTACCCTATATACACGTTGGCCATCAACTTTACAATATCTCATCGTTTTGTTGCTCATATTCGAATGTTAAAATGCAACAAAAATGCGAAAGTAACAACAATGCGGATGAAAAAAGATGGCAAAAGACGACGTCAGATTGATACCAATCATCGATCTGTCAGACTTGGAATTTGAAAAACTTCATTTCAAGCGAATTCAAATGAAAATGCACTAACAAGGAGAGTACCAGGCCTCCGGGTCACGGACTTCCGCTAAACTTGCAAGGTGGTTTCGTCGGCACAGAATATCGGCACAAATCAGCAGTTTAATCGGCACAATGTCACGGCAAATGAAATCTATGGTGAAATTTTGCTTCTAATATCCATTTTCAATGTAGATTCGCGTAGATTCAATGATAGGGTCTCATAAAGTCAAAGGTAAACGGATGACCCATGCATTTTCGCTGTTAATCTATAGTAAATCAAGAGAAGAAAGGCCCATTCGATGGAACTGAGCATCAGGGGCCTCATATTTTGGGCCGAAGAAACAACCCTGCAAGTTTCACCGAAATCCGTGACCCGGAGGCCTGATACTCTCCTTGTAAGAAAGAGAAAAGAGGCGACATTTTCAATGCCTCGAGAGGCTTGCGATTGTTATACCTTCGTGGATGCTGCTGCCTCGTCGTTGTCCGCGGTGGTTTACGTGGAGAACTCTACCCCCCGTGAATTTGTTCGGATCTAGAATATTCTCAACGGAAAATGCGAGTCCTCTCTTAAGCTGGACGGCGTTCGTGGTCGCGGACGTCGGCGTCGTCGCGGCCGAGGGCGTGGGCGTCGTCGTGGTCGACGAGGGTCCCGTGTAGGTGAGGTAGCGCGAATTCGGGTTGGCGTTATTTCCCTGATGTAGGCACGAAAGTGCGTGAAGATGTATGGACGAGTCCGGTGTTCCTCTGGCGGGAAACGGACCGCAGCTTATCGTAGCTGCGTGGAACTCCGGGTCCCTCGAAGAGTGGGTGAGATCGACGGGACTGGGGCTGTTCAAATCGGGCGAGTGGCACACGTCGACCTCGACCTCTTCGTCGTCGTCGTCGGCCTCGTCCGCCTCTTCAGCCTCGTCCTCGTCCATCTCCGCGCGTCCCTCCGACACCTTATCCACACCCTCGAAGTCCCTCATCTCACGTATCTCGTGGTCCGTCGCGACGTCAACGAGCGTCGATCTACCGACGGTCTGGGAACCGTAGAGAAAACGATTGTTCGCGTGAACGTGAAGCACCACAGGGTGCGGAGGAGATCCTCGACCGCAAGGTGTCGTGATCAGGAGAGACCCGGCGGCGTGCGGTCTGTGCACGCGTTTCTCAGTCTGCATCGGTTCCGACAATGAGCCGGATCTAACGACGCTGTAATTGGGAACGTTATCGTTTTCGGACCCTTCCGAAGCTGCCGTGGTCTCAGATTTGTCACTGAGGGTTGTATCGGCGTTATCCCGCTCACGCGGCATCGGATCTATTTCCATATAAAAATCGTGATCATCGGCACCGAAATCGTGGTGATGTCTTTGACTCTGATCACGTCTGCATTACCGGGTCACGACACTTGTCACAAAATAGCTCACTGCATGGTAACACTGATCTGGTTATAAATAGATCGGAGTGGTTTTCGTTTAAAATACACTTTTGATCACAAAATGATAAGGGCGTTTCGTTTGAAATGACCACATCGTCGATCACTGCGTTACGAGGTCGTTCACGTGTAAAGAGGGAGCAGCGGCGCGTCGGTTACCGTGCCGATGTCAAGAATAATCTGTGCTCGGTTGCACGTCGAGCAACACCGTGGCCGCGGAGTCAAAGCCTCTTTTCGTGGCTGTGGCTGTGGCATGGTGTGGTTGAATAGGATCTATATACCGTGTTATTAGGTCCGGAAAGTGGCCGTTCGGCACGCAGCGCTATCCACGCCCACTGGCAGTGGGCGTGGTCGGAATAAAACCACCCACAGATTTAACTCGCGACGAATTATCAAGCCCCGAGAGCATCTGACCCCGCTATCTTCCTACCCCAACGATTCTCGAGCCCGTCAGAACACTTGACTCTAAAACTCGCGGGGGTGGATAATACCACATAACGCCTATGTGCTCTCCCCTCTCTATATGTGGTGGAGTTTGTGTCGCCAGGTAAAGTGGTTTGTCTTTGATTTAGCCGGTGCTGCGGTGTCTCGTGTATCGGTGTGTAGGTGTACACCTATACGTAACGCGCGATCGGGGATGTGAGTATCTTTCCGCGTGTGCGATACACCCATACGCAATATCACCCGGTACGTGGGAGGTGGGCGCGGACTTGCAGTGGCCAGGGGTAGACCGGAGGTGGGGCTAAGAGATACTGGGATCGAGAATAGCGGTGGAGACCCTTAACTTAGCGCACTGTGGTAGTGTTTACTCGACCTTTTAGGTAATTGCCAGCCCACACCCAGTGTAAGCGGTCTTGCGGCTCGAGGTGATAAGTAAGACGACTTATTTTCAGGTAGCTACAAAATATCATGAAATCTTCTTCTTTACATTCGTCTTTAACAAACTCGTGAAAGGTGAATCGTAATCTTACTAAATTCGTCGCCTCGAGTTGGCTTGCTCTACTGACCATGTGGTACCAAAATTGGTTGGATGACAATGACTCAATTATTCACGCGAAACTACTGCGAATAGGAATCACTTCAGAAAAAATGAGTTACCGGATCAAAGAGAACTTCCTGAAAGATGTGATTAGGCCTCGAACTCGAAATTTCCGGTATTTTCTGGATGGTCTGTGGGGCCAACCGACTCCTTGTCCATCTCAGAGGGAAAAGGTGCTGTTCTTGCACAGGGTGAATTCCTAACGATGATACAAACTGAAAGAAAAAACTAAATTTCAGACAATTTTTAACCAATCACTCCAACTGTCTCAGTGTCTGAAAGTCAATTTCTCGATTCTAGCTAACTTCAGACTGTATCATCGTTGGGAATTCACCCTGTAGATGCGACCGGGCTTTCCTAGAAATCAACGGGATCAGGTCGGGGCCCGATAAGGGATGTAACGTTTTAACTGATGAGGCCTGATCAGGGAATTCGGTTCGGCAAGCCACGCCAGGCCTCGTTGATAGTGACCTACTTATGAGGCTTTACTGGGGTGTTCCTACCTCATGGTAGTTAGTGTATACCCTTTCTAACGCCATTTCAATGTTAGGGCAGCCGTAAGTTGCCCCTGAGATTTTTCTGCCCAGGATTCATTCACCCGTGGGCGTGTAGGTAGAAGACAAGGTTTGAGTGTATGACGTAAAACGGCCAGCCCGTGGACCCCCGAAACTGAGCTGGTGCTTAATCGACACGGATGGAGCGGAACCTGGAGAAAAAAGGTTCCCCCGCAAATGGAGCGTACCGGGCACGCTTCGGATATTTGCAACCTCCGCATCGGCCATGTGTCTTACGGGAGCGAGCGATTCTCTCTCTCTCTCTGTGTACGTGTATCACTTGTACAGTCGCAGTACGGGTAGGGTAATGTTGTGCAAAGTGTTGCGCATTGATTCGCAGCGGCAATTAACGTGACGCTGCCCTCGCCGTAAGCCAGAGCAACCTAACCGTACGGTGTATCGGTGAAACTGGGGAACCAGGGTGCCGGCTACGGCTACGGAGTCGCCAAGCCGACCAAGAACCGTGACCGATCCGCGCCCTTGCTCCGGTGCTGCAGCCCCTCCGCAACGGGTCTGTAAGGGGATGGAAGATATTTGTCACAAAAGTTGCGTTTGTCAGCCCGGTATATACTGAGTTGGTCACCCCAAATTTTCACGCCTCCGTTGGCACGCACGACTATATATCCTAATAATTGGCCAATTAAAATTTACATGGGTTTCGCCGGGAGAAACCGAGTCGCGACGTAGATGCCTAAATATATACGTTCGTTGCCTGTTCACCGTCTACGATAAATTCAAACTTTTAGCGAAAATCGCGAATGTGAATATGACCCGCAACAAACCGTTTTCATGCGTGATTAAACAAACGACTTATTCTTAAAGCTTCTTACTTTTCTTGACTTATCGGATAACCGGTTCTCTAATTTACGGCTTTACCTCTTCAGCTTCCGCGGGGTGATACTTCAATCGCGAAATAATCGATCTCGATCCCCATTATCTCAAGTTGTTATTTCCCTCCCCCCCTTGCCGTCCCTTTGCCTAAGCTAGCAACTATAATCCCTGGTAACCCAGTAATTGATTGATTTTCACCGACACGTACATTCGACCCGTCAGGATTTATCCACTGGCGTCGCAACCCTACGACCATTCGAGACATCGAGTGGGACACTTTGCCACCCCTGGCGAGTAACAGAGATGGACATGTGCGAGCCGGGACGTGAATAGTCCCCCAAGGATACGATTACCTCTAACGATGGATCTGTAATGTCGCGTATTAGGCGAACCAGGAGCGAGGAGGATACCGAAGGACCGGGAACGGGATATCTATCGCTCGTTTGCCTTATTATTATCATTATTATTACCATGATAGGACATGGTGTCACCGTGACCTCCACGACCTACCGAATCCCCACGGGATCCACTGACTTAGCACAATGCTGCACATAGCTGCACCAACTGTCACACCCCATACACGCCGATTTTCTTCGTACCCGGTACGCGGGTGCTTTATGGCGCGGGAAATTAAAAGATTCGCCCTCGACTTTTCTCTATCATATGATCCCTAACTCCGATCTGATACGGGATAGTCGAGGGTGAGGCCTCAGTCACGGGTGTCCGATGCCTCGTGGAGAGTGTTATTATACACTGTACACCCATTAATAGCTAAGAATCACCATTCGTCATTCTTGTTCGGGTTTCTGTGAATCCCTTGGAGAAATAAATCTCGTTGTTTTTTTCTATCCTTCTTCTTCTTCTTTGAGAGAAAAACTGTTAATAAGTGTAGCGGACTAACAGGGCTGTGCAACTAGGTATATTAGTCTGTCAGTCACTCATCTGGTTCCTGCGGTGCCTTTTTCACAGTGTCAAGTGACAGCGCTATACCGAGATGAGAGCGTACGGTCATGAGTATCCGCGCGGCACAGAGGCGTGCCCGTCAGGGGTGGATATAATTTGTCAGGAAATCACCCAATTAGCCTCCCAGTTATGCGGCCCAACAGATTTAACCAATTAGTTAAGCTATGCGAGCCCTAATACATTCCTAGCCCCGAGTAGCGGGAAGCCAGGCGACACGTTGGCTACTAATATTAGGCCGGTGGATTTTCGGTGTGTGAGTATATTTTCACCCTGCTAGAGGCGCGAAGAAGCAAACGACGCGTTACATCCGTACCAGAGTGTTGGTCCACCGGCGTACATACTCGCGCGAAAGACCGGTGTGTGTCCTATACCTATATCGGCCTGGGTGAATCTATATATAGGTACTTATGGGTGTACCTATATGAAAGAGAAGCAATTTGTCTCTTTAATGAGATGTCACCCCATCCATATCACTGCCTCTTCTTCTCTTTCCTACCGGGCGGTGGTGGTCGACTCGATTGGTTGGTTAACTTGCGTATAGTGCGAATATGTAATCCCACCCGACTAACGATCTTCATTTTATTTCCACTCCGTGGTCTTTGCTTCGTCAACTCGACTCGGATCTTCGGCTCAGACCCCGAAAACTGCACGTCGAGGGGCTCTTCACTTGGAAAGTCCTATGCACACTCGTCTCGGAAGACGGTATCGATGATTGGCAATGGGAAAGTCATCGCGACGTTTTACATAACACTTTGAATTCATTGCTACTATACGTGGGTATTCTTTCACCCAATTCACACGCATGTCTGCGATCATCTCCGTGCGTTGCATCAGCGTCACCGAACAACTCAATTTTTCCATCAGTTTTTCCATCAGTATGGAGATTTTTTTTATACTGGATGTGCGGTAGGATGGTCGAGGTATTTTCCACACTCCCCCACGTTGGTACTACGAGGGTACGGAGCCGTTTGAAAAATGATGGATTAGTCGTGGTAATTAAAATATTAAATACTTAGGGTAGGGTCTATTTTTGAACTTGTACGGTTCCGGCGTAAAACGAATGGGCTGTTAAATTAGTCAGTGAGCAGTAGATCATCGCTCACTAAACGTCGAGTTAAAGTGCGTCGAATTACTCTATCCAACTGTATAATACCACAGACGTATAAAATCTGTGACAATCATCCATTGATGCTGTTATCTGTTGCGTAAATTTGTAACAATTCTATCAACGATAAAACGATGGCTAGAAACCGTCCCGTATTTTAATTGCATTCATTGAAACGGATATATATTACACGATCTGCGGTATGTAACGCAATTATTTAATTGACAGTTTTATCGCGGATGAGATAACGTTTTCCTGTACAGGAAATGCTCAGCATCATTACTACGTCATTCTCTATTCATCATTAACACCTTTTTGCAATTTTTCTACATTTTTATTCCATTTCGACCGTTCATACAGCGACTAAAAAACTTCGGAATTAATGACAGGTAACAAAAAGTTGCTTCGATGCTTTCTCCTGCCTTTCATTCGGAGGTGGCAATCAACACTTGAGCAAAGGGATAGTCATAGTTTGAAACCGATGACGCCTTCAGAATGTTTGATCACTAGCTTCAGCCACAAGAAACGATCGATTAAATTGGCCGGTACATAACTCAAGTAGTATGAAGTAATTGTTTACATGCATACTATAAATCGAAAAGTCAATTAGTCACTATTCACTGCTCAAGAACCTTTTCTCGGAATCAAGAGAATAATTTAAAGCTCAAGAAAAATGACCGTTTATTTTTGCTCAGTTTGTGAGTTGCATCAAAGTTGGACGAGAACACACGCGTGCATTCTTTTGGGCATGTAGTGTGCAACAGCATGCATTCATTCTGGTGCATATGAAACCATGAATATTTCTGCAAGTGGAAATAATTTATTTGTTTGTTCTAGACGGTGTGTATAGTGGGCATAAATTTGTAAAACTTTTGTGAGGTGAAGCGTGATGGAGGCAGAGCAAATCTACCATTGTGAACGTCTACCTGACGTCAGTTCCTGCGAGTATAGTTTCCATGGTAAATCTAGATATTGCGAATAACAAAAACGTATCTATGATAAATTATCAACATCTGACAGTTCACGTTTTTTGTGGAAGTGAGAAAGCCTGATAATTTTAATGTTCGCAAAGCAGATTTTCAGCGACAGTAGGAATATTTTGCAAGATGGATGAGCATGAGTTGTCTGAGCTCCGCAGCTGTTACAAGGTTCCAGAAAAAAAAAAAAAAATGCGAACAATTATTCAGTCTTGTCACTGGAACACGCGACGAATTTAAACTTGATATTTCAACCGCTCAAAATGTTCCTTGACTTATTTCACCCTTCAGTTTGAGACACAGAAACCGGTGAAAAATATCAAAAACAGAAAAAAAATATGAGGTAAAAACATGACGAATAGCAGCATTTTTAAATTCTGTTTGAAACCTCTGTCACAAATGATTAAACTACTTGTCACAGAGTTCAATACAACGTCGCCTTCACAAGGTTCATGAAAAATGAAACGTCTATTTTGAGGCGAGGTACTTTTCGTAACAAAAACTCCCGATTTTGAATTTTTATTATAATCTTATCGAGCACTGAAGCATTGTGGCTTTCCGACGAATGACGGTAGTCGCGTAGATTTTTGAAAGTCCCTTCCGCGAGTCCCCGAGGGAAAACTCCAAGGGTCTCCCTAAGGATCAGCTTCATTCGTATATTGTGTACCGTCGAACCACGCCGAGAATCGGACTGCGTTAAGGTGCGGGGTAATAAATTAATGCAGTCAGTTACTGCGGTCCGCGATCAAACAAAGGGTGAAAATTTGAAACTGAGCACCGACCGTCCCAGTCCACCGACTAGCACGCAGCAATCATCATCGTCGAAGCACCGTAGAAACGAGCACCGCCAGTTATCCGCCACCATTCACCATTCACCACTCGCCCCCGCTCCTCCAACCGCTGAACGTCTCTAAGGGTACATAGAGACAGGGACAGGGACGAAGCGAGAGAGATTAGGTATTCGGCACATAGGTATACCAGGATGTACAGGATGTTCCACACTGTAAAAAATGATTGTGAATTTGATAGACATTAACTACACGAAAGTCTTGTAAAGTTACAAATTCAGTGCAGCAAAGTGAATCGCCATGCATGTTCTCCGAATTTATGAACAAATTTTCGATATTGCTATACATTAAATTCATCGACCGTATGCAACGAACTCCAAAATTCAATTTCTTTTCTTCTCAACTTTTCAAATTGAGACTTAATTACAGATTTAAGGAAGGAGTCCCTGCTGTCGTTGAATATCCTCAACCTTGTCGAGTTAACCTGAATAAAATGATGTAGCGCTATTCAACGATTTTCGTTGGCACCCCAGGCACTGATACCGATGGCAAAATTCGTTTCCGGCACTGTCAAAATCACCTTTCCAACATCCAAATAACAGTCGAGGTACGAGGACCGTATCACTAACTGAAGCCCGTGGCACAAGAGAAGCTGTAAGTCGTCGTTAAATTGAGTGAAATAGTCGCAACCACGGACATTTTGCTATACCAGGCGTGTTAAATTGGATAACACTTAGATTTTTTTTCGAAAAACAAAACCGTCAAAATTTCGTAACAGGGGGTTCAGGTTCTCGGCTCTTCATATACACGATAATTTGATGATCAGGATTGACGAAAAACAAATTACACCTAATTGTTTATAGTTGGGTTTCACGTAAATCAAGTTTTTTTAATACAGCGTTTGAATTTCGCGGTCGCGTGTGACGTCACACAGTACAGTTCTACCGTCTGGCGGCGCTGCAGACATGGCGGCCGAGGTACTGTGTGACGTCACGTGGCGTTTGAAAATTGATAATTTTCAATTGCTGCATACGCATTCACCTGAAGCTATATAGTTTCTAAAAATTCTATTAAATTATCACACACCCATTTATCATGGATATTTAAGGTTCAATCTGCGGAAACTTCCCTGATATTTTTTATTTCCCGGTTTCCGCTGTTCAATATTCCAAGATGGTAACCACCATTCCAGGTTTGCGTTTGTCACAGAATGCCCCATAGAGTTACACATGCGCAGTGTGTCCCGTTCCCTCACACGCACATATAATATGTACGTAACCGCGGCCGCCGAGGGGTGCTGCCGGGGTGCAGGGTTCGTTCGCTGAATGCGGTTTAATATTAATGGGAGCTGATGATAAGCAGCGCAAACAAGCGTCAAGTCTCCAGGGAGAGATCTGCCTTCTGTTCTCGGCGTGCATACCGCGTGTTACGATGTGTAGGTATATAATGGCACACACATCTACACACCGGCGTATAGCGGCGGGCGATTGTGTGTTAAACACCCACATCGACATCCGCACGCACACGCGTCGACGTTTGTACGTCGGGAACGGAACGAAACGCTACCACCAAGCATTGGGACCTCTAGAGTGCAAGTGGCGAGTCTTTTGGCCCGCGGGGATCGCGTTTTTGGGGCTGCATTAGCGCGTATCGCGGTTCCCCCGTTACACCGTTCGGATATACGCGTGCTCGCGTGTTTACTTGCCAAATTAGAAAACGATCGACACACACTACACTCGCTGACGAGGGGAGTCCCGTGGCTCAGCCTCCGGTACCGCGGTGCGTCGATTTCTACCCCCCCCTGGCCTGTACCAATTCTGATCCTTCTCCACCCCCCCTTGCGTTGGCTCGGTGATCGAATTGACGTTGTTAAGTCGGTGTGTGAACTGCGGCGCTATTCTATGTTGGAGTTTCATAAAGTTGCCCACCGAGAAAGGAACCGTTGATTTAAACAAGAAACTCCGTTCCGTACACTTCCTCGTTATCCAATCGCACATAGCCCTGGGTGGTTCCATCAGCCCCTCTTATGATTACTTAAGTTATTCGTTCATTAATTTAACCGGGATAACGAGCCGCTCTCCGCACCCTCAGAGAAACTCTTGATTGTAACAACCTGTGACATTGTACCGGAAGTTATTTGTTCTTTTTATGACGTATCGCTCATCATCGCCGCGACCCTCGATGTCGTGCAATTTTTTTCTCATATATATTTATTAAAATTACAATGATTTTATATGAGAAGTAAGCGAGGGAATATGGAGCGAGGAGGGAGGCAGGGGTGGCGCGTCGGCGAGCGAAGCTCATATCGTATTAATAGGCAATCTGGGCAGCCGAGGGGTGTCATAAACTCGAACCCCTAATACTCGGCTAAACTACCTCGGTTAAATAATAGAACTCCTCTCTATACTATTCGCTAACTCCTATCTCGACGCTCTCTACTCCGCGTTGTCCTTTCGCCGTCGCTTTTCACATTTTCAACACCAGACCCCCGCAGGGTGATCATCATTCGATAATACTTAAGTTATACACGGACCCTTTATTACCCCGACGATATACATCTCGTCTAGATGTAATTCGGAACGTAATAAGCCATTGAATAAGCTTTGTCAGCAAAAATTTAAAAAACGATGGCGAAATTCGCTCCAATATTTTCTACCTACATCGAAACTGCTCTGCAGCATTGATATTGGTAATATTGGCTAAAAATCACCTGGGCTGAAACACTTCCTGAATAACGTAACGTATCCTTCGATAGAAAGCGAGATCATGAAGTGTGAATCGAGGATCTAGTGTGCTTCTGTAGACGGTTGGCTTGTTATACCAAATAATGACGTCATAGCATGCTGTGTAAGAGAGACCGTTGCTTTTTGGATCAACAATATATTTTCTATTTCAAGCGATGTGCCTGTATTGATGTTCATTATTATTTTACTGGCTAAGGTAAACCTGGGCCATTTCCTAACATTTTGAGGATGCCAGGTCCCGGTCCTCAGCTTGCTACAGCCGATTTCATGTTGTGGACCTGGTAAACACTTATCATCATCAGATGAGGACTTCTTTTTTCTCTAGCTCTCAGAAATGTATAAAATATTCATATTGAAAAAGTCAGAATTCTTTACTTGATGAAATTTACGTCTTCACAAAAAGAAACAAAAAAACATTGAGGTTGCATAACTCGGAAATCCAGGGATCAAGAACTACATCACTTTTTTTCAAACAGTAATGAGTTCTTATACTAATTATTTTCATTGATCAGACGAGATATTACAGAATGAAGTGGAAAGCGATCAAGGGAGTCGAGAGCTGGATCGTTTGGCTTATTTCTTCGTTCCTTAGCGTTTGCAAAAGTTGAAAAAAAATCTTAGCAAACCAAATTTTAACCGTCTCCATTTTTCGGAGCGTATTTCAAATAAATCTTTCCATAATATCGAAGATCTCTGAGCCCCAATTTTCATCGTATTTTAATCATCGCGCTCGGATTACGCCGAATAGATTTAATGACACAGATGATAAAGTCCCCGCGTACCACATGCTCCGAGAAGAGTATTTTCATTCAAGTCAAGTTTCAAGTGCAAACGTGGCCCAACTCACCCTTAACAGTATAAACAACGTCGGTACGAAATCAGTGAAGAAAAATACGACCCCGACCCCACGGCCACGGGTCAGAAAAGTTCCACTGAGATTTTCCCCCCTGCCCCCCTCGACACGTGTAGGATCTGATCCAGCCAAGTGATAGCCATGCTTGTAGTCATCAGCCGGATATTCGGACAGTGGCAGATCACTAACAAGGGGAAATTGATTAACCAGTAGCCGATAAAAGTTCTGGTTTTACGCCGTTTCTTTACTTTCTCAGAGAATCAACGTCTCGCTTGATTTTTCAGATCGTAACAGAGCCTTGACAAATGCACTGTAGTGTTAACGGTAAATTGTGGGATATAAATTCGAGACGCTAGCGCGTTTAACATGCGCGAGGATACGTTGAATGGCGTGAGATTATTCCTAAATCTTACAACCCCGCAGTGTCTTAACCGAATGAATTAACTAGCAGCGTGTAGTGTTACCTCGATTAAAAAACAGCAAAAACAACGAATAAAGAACGGATTAAAAATAGTCACGATGATGGGACTGGTTGGTATTCGTTTTTAGATTATCCGCTCCACCCTCAAAGAATATATCGTCGGTGCAAATTGCGACTACTCGCGAGGAAGTACTAAATCCTCTTTTTGACTCCCTTTCGCTGAAATTATACTTCCACACTGAGTCTATTTTTTCGCCATGCGAGACTCGAATTTTCTGATATATACTATAATATACGTTCCGAAAAATAATTGATAGGCTTATCTTATTGCCCAATACGAATAATCGTCACCGCATAATTCATCGTCCAAGTAGCAAAATTTGCTTTGCACCATCGTTATTGCTATTCAGCTATAAATTCAAGCCACTCGATGATTTATGCTATGGACACATGCTCCCGGGTTGATATAACCTCATTTGCAGCTCGATTGGTCGATGATCCATTATCGCTGTTAAGTTATCAGCGGATTAGTCTTCTCTAGCGTTCCGAATGATTTACCGACACCCAGCCTAAGAAAAATGGCGCAATTATATGGGAAATTGTAGGAAACCGGAATATTCACATCACTTCGCTCTTCGTAATTATGATGGAACTTTTCTACAATATTTTTCTTGAGAATCTATGAGCCTCTGCAGTTTTCCTTGCTAGATGTAAGGATCGACGATTTACGAAGAAAAAGTATTCGGTCCGTGAGATCAACGGTTGAAGAGCTTCTTCATTTCGATTGGCCTGATACCTGAAGGATTCCAGTAGCATCAAGAGTTGAAAGGTGGCCAAGGAATTCAATTTATGTTACAATGAACGCCCATTAGTACGATTTTATTGTAAATCAGACCACAGAGGATTTCGTTTTGACCTAGATCAAGTATATCTGAGGTATAAAGTGAGTATCGCAAGTCATCGGCTTGGTCCTGCAGCTCATGCCTCATTCAGTCAGTAGACTCTCAAATAATTCTAACTCTGGTATTTTTCATCGATCCCACATCCCTTTGGTGTTGTCTTAGGACTGCGGTCCCTGATCATTACGCCGCGGCACCGACTTCTGGGTGTTTATTTATTTACTCAAAACTACGGATTTAAGTCCGTCGAAATAACCCACACGTGTCTCTCTCTCAAGGAGTCTAAGTATAGACACGTGGATATTTGCAGAAGCGTTACTCCGTATCGCGACAACCATATACCATATACCGTATTATATTTAAGTAGAAGCTAGTTAGAGGTTATAATGGAGCTGAGTTTGAGATTGTAAGAGACGTGAATGGAACGGAAAGACAAGACGTTGGACGGACGAAAGTAGTAGTCGCGTCGTCGTCGTACGGGATAGAGCTGGAAGGAAATCATAAACAGCTCGACACCTCGACTATCCTGGACAAACAAGCGCTGTCGCACGTATCGCTGAGAAGACGAGGCGGTCTCCAGACCGAGAGGAAACCCACGAAGAAGACGTCCATTAATCCCCGGTTGCCGCGGCGTCGCGTGAGCCTCCTAAATAATAATTCTCACTTAACTAACTTAGCTAACTAACTAGTTCGGCTAATAATACAAACGACTACAGAGCCGGAGGCGCGGGTCGGGGGCGGAGGGTGGGAGCCTCGTTTGAGCGATGAGGATCGGCGGCGGTTTTTGGGGAGCGAAAGGGTGGCTAAGGGGCAGAAAAGGGGGACATGTGAAACGGAATGAGAACGGTTTTCGAAGCACCGAGCGCATCCGACGAGGCCTGAAGTCAATTTGTCGGGGAATGCGCGTTGGCTGCAACACGTGCGGGCCACTCTCTCTTAATTTTCATTCTCTTATTCTCTTATTCCCTTATTCTCTTATTCCAGAGACCTGCACAGCTATCGGGTAACCCCGCCCCTTAGTTTCCCTATCCCATTCCAACTTTTTTATTCTCTTTCATTCCCCCCCTCTTTTCTACTTTCCGCTTAATTCGCTTTCGAACATTCGTATTGAGCCCGAACGTTTTCTAACTGGACGCGTTCTATAGACTACGGTAGCGGGATTGAGCGTCTGATCGGTATCCGTATACCGTCAATCGTATTAGAGCCGCAATCGGTTACTCCAATGTCTATCCAGACGCGACGAGTCATCCCAATCTTGTAGATTTTTTAAAACAAAGAACCTTACCTACTATCTTACGAAATACTGAGGAAAGAACACAACTCGGCGAGATCGCGTTCCTCCGCAACGGATATGCGATGGTAATTCGACAAGATCGAATCACTTATAAATGAAAATCCCGAGAGGGTATTAGATCTCCGCATCTAATGTTTACCAACAGGGGATGATCTTTCGGAAGGGAGTATGTACATCCTACCGTGATATACATAACATGTCGCCCGGCGTTGGTAAAAGGGTGGTCATGACATATATATTCATGTGCTCGAAGATGTGTGTTTGTTCGCATGAACGTTCGGGCCATCCCTCAGGATCGTGTGGGTGGAAGCCCTGCACGTTTAGGACACCTGTCCTATGTGTGAAGTGTATGTACGGTACGGCGTAGGTATTAGGTGTTGGCCTGGGAACAAGTGCACATGCCGTGATCCCATCCCTTCGAGTTCGGATAATTCTTTAAGTGCTTCCTACTCCCCCTCTTCCGCCCAACCGCCGACCTTCGCGACCCCTGACCCTAGGACCCGCAAGAAACTCCGCGACTGTTGAAATTTTCACCACCTTTTTCGCACGTCTACAACATACTTTCGGAGAATATTAAAATAACGGTTACACAAATCTTGGATATAGTATATACCCAAATGGAGGGTCGTACCACATCCCATTGTCGAGGGCCGTTTTTTTATTTCAGGCTAATCGGTTATGCGAAAAAACGGAAATCCGTGATTTAAATATAGTTTCGAATGCGAATCACATAGAATCCTCGCCAGCAGACGTGTGTGATATTCTTGGTGTTTTATTTCTGCGGATATGTTGGATACTACCGTATGATCTTTGTTGCTTTGAACATCAAGACGTGTCTACTTTGTGATTCGTGATGCCGTTGAAGACGTGAACGGGTGTTCTTGAATATAGACTCGTACCTATATTACATGAACGTGTATGCGTTCCTCGGTTTGGTATATAGATGAAAATTTCCCAACCTCGAGGCCCCGAGTGCTTTGCATATTCCAGTCGCATAGCTACAGGCTCGTATCTGTGTGGAGGAAAAGGAGGAGGGAAAACGTATATATTCGACATCTGTCTACGATTACGACGTCTATTAAGCTGCTTCTTGGTCGGAAACGAAATTGGGAGGCGGAACAACCGACGGTTTATATAGCAACGTTTTCCGAACACGTTGAGAGACATCTATCGGCCAATTTGTTTGCTCCGAAGGGAAGCTGGAGAAAGATTCTTTCTCTACACGTACGACGTACTTCACGCCTCTGTCCTTCCGCACCAGAGTGCAATATTCGGTGTCGAAGACCGAAGCCCCGAAGCTCACGGCCCACCCACGGCTCCGAGACCATCTGGAGAAAATTAGCTGCAAGCTACTAAACCATTCCAAAACTACTAAGTGAGGAAAAAAGAAGTTTCTTCTTTCTCTTTGATCGCCCGTGGCCTTGTTTGTCGCCTTCGGACCCTACCCAGCTATACATAATACCTCGTACATCTACCACTCCGGGTTTACGAGTCTCCTCGAATTAAATTTAAACTGTTGATACAAAATTGACGACCATTCGATGCTGAAAGATTTTAGAACTCGGTAAATTTTGCTATCCCGAAAATCGTAATGTATACCGAATGGTTTTAGGACTTGTCGAGAACATTTACTGTACATTTCAACGATAGCGATTTCATCTTCCGTGAACCAGAGAGCCGTTGATTTATTTACAAAGATTTTCGTCATCTCATCTAAACGGACGAGAAAGATGAGATGATGAGAAGAAAGAAGACGGAGAGGGGCTGCAAGAATAGAAACGGGCTCTAGAAAATGACCAAAGTTTTCAGTAGCTTTTTATTCCTAAATGTTGAGTCACTTATCAGCGAAGATTGCAGGAGTTTCAAAACTCCCATCTTCATTATTCGCAACGTTTTCTCTGATTAGATCAAGGGACGTTTGTTTTTTTCTCGTGGAACTCATCTGGGAAATTATACGAAGATTATATCGCGACGATAAGACTCTCGTTAATTAGCGACTGTGTATCTAAAAATTGTTCACGTTATTATCTACACGGACATATTCCTCCGCCTCCTTCGCGGTATCGCACTTGGGTCACATTGATCATTCTCTACGTCCACTAAATTGTGCACCTCCGGGTAGCCGTGTAATTGCAAGTAATTCGGAGAACACAACGTCCTTAATTGTCCCACCACGGCGGCACAAAACAGGAAATAATAAGTCTACTCGACGCTAAGATTCACCATTTTGGTACACCCTCGCGTACCAATGTGCAGCACAGGTCCAATGATTCACCCTCTAAAAGATGATATCGGAAAAGTCCCTGTCCATTGTACCTACTGATATGTTTACCCAATTTCGAGTTTCACTCTGCGTGGTCGAGAGAGAGTTTAAAACTGACTAAACCGCGGGTGAATTGACCCTTCGTCAATGCGTTAATCAGCGATGCAGGCGTGTCACCGCGATAACGATTTCCGGGAATGAGATTTTAATTTTAACTTTTTACATTAAAACTTGAGAGGACTCCGCAGCATTCGTGCGGTACACTGAAACGAGCTGTTTAACGCCGTTATAACCTAACCGACTCCGACCACGACTGCGGTGTTATTATTATCGCCGTATCCGCGATTATTATCGTCATCATCCCTCGGTGCAGGCTTTATTTTTGTTATAACCGTTATCATTATCACTCCGATTAACGCGTAGGGCGATGATGACGCCACCCGCGTACAATATAGCCGGTCGTCCACGAACACAGCTAATACCTATGTACACCTGCATAAATGTACTCGGTATATTATGTAGAAAGGTAAATACAGATAGCTGACGACGTTGGGGGTAGGGATGTCTACACACCTGGTTACCCCCGATATAGCGAGGTTGGTTGTCCATGGACCTCTGCAGTACGAGCGTTGCTAATGGGGTGGGTTCCGCCTCGCTCACAAGGATACCGAAACAGGCTACCAATTATAGTTTGTGTTAGTATCTAAGTACGCGTGTACCCTATATTGTCGAGATACTGCGTCGTATGCAGATCTAACCTGCACACGGTACGAGACGATGTACCTGCCCTCTAACGAGATGTAACCATGGCGACATTTTCACCCATCACCGGGTATACAGAGTCTTGTAAAATTTTCTGCCGATAGTTTACGTGCGGTGGTTTTATGATCTAGGAATAACCGATATCGCATATTCTTGATAAAATTTTCAAACACGATAACCCAGCGGTTATATGGCCTGGCTCGTGACTACGGCCCTGGGTAGGGTGGTTTGTAATATTATGATAACCTACCCCCTGCCACAGCAACGTCAACCCCCGTTATCCTCGTTCCTCTAACCACCCCCGCGCAGTCGTCCCTCTTTCCGCGGCCATGTTGCCTCGAAATATGATTATTGTTATTATTTGGCACCCTCCACTCTATTCTCTTCACTCCGCGCCATGCGCCCTCTTTTGCGCGGCCACGTTGGGCGCAGGGTTGAAGGTAACCTCCTACCAGATTCTAGATTTTTCTTGCACCGCAACGCGAACTATTGTTACCTACGAGAAATAAATTACGATTACAATTTCCAAACCTACGTACGGTTTTTTCACAACTTGTCTTTTTACTCTTTTTTTATCTCATCTCCGGCGTGAGTTTAGCCCCGAGCTCTGCTAATTTCGGGTGACGCTGCTCAGCTCGTCCTCTCGGGATCTCTTTCTGGTTTGGTAGAGCGAAAAGGAGCGAAGAGGACGCGGAAGGTCGTCTTACTCGGTAATAAATAGGCAACACGAGCGCTTATAAGGGGTAGGTAATCTCGAGCTTTCCTTGTGGAGGTTGGGGGAGGGGAGCGAGTCGCGAGGTAAGGTATGAGGTATAAGGTATAAGGTATAAGGTGGGTAAGATGGCGGACAATTTGCCGCTCGACTACCCTTGCCCGCACCCGCCCGATTCCTCCTCTCACCCGCCCTGCCAAGTGGGCTCCTATCCTTTACGTATAGAAACCCTTAACTCTGAGCCGAGTGGATGTACGTGGTACGTACGCGTTCGTACGAGGCCGCGGTTTCGTGTGGGTGCCGGAGGTAATAGATGTTCCTTCCGCGGTGATCGTTGTGTGCGTTCGCAAGTTGCGGGCAGAGAACCGAACCCTAGCTCGAGGCTCCACACCGTTGCAGTGATACCAGCTACTTTACCAGAGGCATTTAAGCGTGCCAGACCCGCACTCTGTATTCAGACCTCTGTTAGCATTCCGGCCGCCATCTTCTCACTTAATAAAATAATTACCCTGAGTCAATTAAGCCTCGCGATTCCCTACCGCCCGAACCCCCCTCCGCTCTACTTCCTCAACCGTCGATGTTACGGTAAGTTGAGTGCAGGAAACGCGCCCCGGGTATGAAACCCTTGCGCGAGTTATTTTCCCAAAAATCTCTGCTCGGGGTACGGGATATCCGCGTTTATGGATATAATTACGGCCTAATGTGAAGGGGGCGAGGTCACAGGTACTAAAGAATCACTAACCAGTGAAATGTGTATGCTTTCATTGATATCAAGAAAAGGTTCATTGATTTCGTTGCAATATCAGAGAAAATATCCTCACAACCCCATCATTGTGAGAGGCACCGAGGCTATAAAGCTGAGTTTCAGGTACTAGAGAATCGTCTTTCGAATATTTTTGTTGCAATGTTCACAATCAGTTGCATTCGAACCCTGATATCTACCTAATTATGCTCTTTGCGATCTTCGTCAAAATTACGATACATAGAAGATATTCAACGTCTTCGATTATTTTAGCGGCTCTATAAAAAACGACGGGCAATATTTTTCAAATCAATTCGAAGTTTACTATTGTTGGATAATTTGTAAAATTACAGTTTTGTGATCGAAGAGAATAAATTACTGTAATCACCTCGTTTTACTTGACCACATATTATGTCACATACCTACTTATAGAAAAACGGATCGTGTTCTTTATTCAATAATCCTCTTTTTATCGTTTTCAGCCTATATTGTTCGATAATCGTCAATATGGGTTTGTTAAGTCATCTTCGCAACAAGGTAAAAGCTTCGTTGACTTTTCGCAAGACTCATTGAGGCATCTGAGAATCATCAACGTCGTTGAATTTATCGCACACCTGAGTGAATCTAATACATGTTTATTGGTGGAATATAATTATTTTTCAACACTTAATCGATCATTCTACCTTGTGGAATAAGATTCGCAATACGATCGCATCCTACAATATTAGCTCTTTTAGTAAAATACAAATTTTAAACGTGATACGTCGTCAGATTTATCGTAACGACGTCTTAATTATGACAGAATTGAAAATGAAGACTGAAAAATGAAACAATTCAAGGTGATTTTTCCATTATTTTGAAGAAATCAGTACTTTGACGGGGTATTTCAGACCAATTCAGAACGAAATTTTGATAACACATGTTCGTTATTGAAGAAGAATAAATGATTATCCAGACACTAATAGAACAAAAAATGACGCTACATTGACGAGTTCGAAGCTTATAGTCAAACTTGCTACAGGAAATCACCCAAAAGGTTAAAGCTTTTACGGGGCAAAAGCTATTTTTCATATCAAAGTGGGAAAGTGTCAATTCAAGATTGCTTCACTTCTTCAAATTTAGGAAACTCTTTCTTATTAGCTAACGGCGGGCTACCCAGACTATGGAACCATGGCATCTTGAAGCACGTTTGTGATCTACGTTGTTGGATGATATAATCACTTATTGTGTTTTGGTATCTTGAGATTACCGGCAGGTTTTGCTGAGTAGGTAATATGTGAAATAACCCTGAGATGGTATGGAAAATCATGATCGCTTTACCCTCTGTGGGCAAGTCTTGAAATGGCCTTACAAAACGAGGGGTAAATGGCACCAGACTTCAAGACTTCATGGGACTTCAGGGACTTCAAGGGACTTCAAGGGACCTCAATACTCGACTTTCTGCAACATAGAAATCTGTAGGTGCGCCACCTCCAACGAGGCACCGACAGAGCTACGTCTGCAAGACGAAAGGACGCAAGTGGCTGGGTAAAAAAAGCATCCACAGATCCACTTGACCTGTGTGAAGTTAGCCCGCGACTTTCGAATTTCCTAATGATTTTTATGTCAAACAATTGCTCATCCTAATTGATCCGTTTCTTTTATCAATTGCTCCTTCTCGGTTTTTGAGAGGATAGAGAAAAACCAAATTGGTCCTACTTGGTGGAGGCGACGCCATTGCAAATTCTTATTTTGACTACTAGAATGAAAAAGCGATGTCGGAACAGTCTAAAGTTAGCTGGAATCGAGAAACAAGGTTTTGATCCGAATCGAATTCTGGTGATGGATTATGGCCAGAGATATATGTATATTCTTCGAAACTGTGGATTTTCATGGATTTTTTTAACAGTCTCAGGTATGATGAACTTTTTTGCTAAATGATATGTTCGGGAAATTCCAATGTGAGCTTCAGTGAGCAGCAAATTTGCCTCGAATTCCGAGAGCCAGTTTTTCAATTCTAGCCAACTTCAGACTGTTCCATGGTTAGAAATTCACCCTGTACGTATCCGTAACCTTCCCCGCTTGCTCTTAATGTCTTGACGTTCATTCACTGATCTCTAGTTTACGGAAGCCCGGTCCAGCCAACTCGTACAGACGTACTCTGTCGCTAAAATCGGGATGTACTGAAATTATTCTTGTATTTAAAATTGAAATTGGTCCAACAATATTGAAACTTTTCTGATAGTGAATGGTATCAGAGAAAATTTGATTGCGAGTGACTTTGATTGTGATTTATGTTTAATTTCGTTGCGCTACGATTAGTATACAGTATCTCCTCGGTGCGCAAACTGATCGAACATAAATCTTCAAAATCAGCATTCAAGTATCATTACGTTTTCAATTTTCCATTTAATAATTGTTCACTTTTCAAATTCGAGTTCAAAACTAACTAATAGTCGATGTTATCGACAGACTATGTCGTTAAATCCGTGAAATCCCAATTTTTGCAACATAGTATGTCGCAAAATCCGTGAAACCCCAATTTCAGCAACATAGTATGTCGTTAAATCCGTGGAATCCCAATTTTAGCAACATAGTATGTCGTTAAATCCGTGAAACCCCAATTTCAGCAACATAATATGTCGTCAAATCCGTGAAATCCCTATTTGAGCAACATAGTATGTCGTTAAATCCGTGGAATCCCAATTTTAGCAACATAGTATGTCGTCAAATCCGTGAAATCCCTATTTTAGCAACATAGTATGTCGTCAAATCCGTGAAATCCCAATTTTTGCAACATAGTATGTCGTTAAATCCGTGAAACCCCAATTTCAGCAACATAGTATGTCGTTAAATCCGTGGAATCCCAATTTTAGCAACATAGTATGTCGTTAAATCCGTGAAACCCCAATTTCAGCAACATAGTATGTCGTCAAATCCGTGAAATCCGTAGTATGTCGTTAAATCCGTGGAATCAATTTTAGCAACATAGTATGTCGTTAAATCCGTGAAACCCCAATTTCAGCAACATAGTATGTCGTCAAATCCGTGAAATCCCTATTTTAGCAACATAGTATGTCGTTAAATCCGTGGAATCCCAATTTTAGCAACATAGTTAGTCAACATAGTATGTCGTTCCGTGAAACCCCAATTTTAGCAACATAGTATGTCGTTAAATCCGTGGAATCCCAATTTTAGCAACATAGTATGTCGTTAAATCCGTGAAACCCCAATTTCAGCAACATAGTATGTCGTCAAATCCGTGAAATCCCTATTTTAGCAACATAGTATGTCGTTAAATCCGTGGAATCCCAATTTTAGCAACATAGTATGTCGTTAAATCCGTGAAACCCCAATTTCAGCAACATAGTATGTCGTCAAATCCGTGAAATCCCTATTTTAGCAACATAGTATGTCGTTAAATCCGTGAAAGCTCGATTTTAGCGACAAAACTAACTAATCGTCGACGTTATCGACAGAGTGCGTCGTTAAATCTCGATTTTAGCGACAGAGTACGTCTGTACGAGTTGGTCGGACCGGGCTTCCGTAAGTTAGGCGCGTGGTGTCGGTCGGTAGAACGATCCGCCTTAGCACAGGCAACCCGACCACGTGCTTTGTCAACAAAGTGTACAAAGCTGAAAGCCGCAACAGTCGAGTACATAACCTGAAAATAATTCGAATCGTGTTGAGCATCCGTAAATCAAATAATAATATTGTATCTACGTATGAACCGACTATCCAAGCCGAAAAATAGATAGTATCCAAACAATCTACAATCGCAGAGAATTCATCCGGGCATCCCTATAATCAGACATGCCAACGTTGTGTAGAATTTTTATGATCAAAACCGAGTTGACAGTCTACTGTTTCTCTCTTTCTAGCAAGTAGCAAGTCAAACGTTATTTCTCTGCGATTCGTCGAATATGACCGATTTTACACAAGATCCTGACTTTTTACGAATATTTCATTCTGCGGACAAAGAATGGCCTTCCTACGTGGCATCGGGTGAGGGTTTCGTTTTTCTACGCGAAAAGAAAGAAATTCTATTTTCTTTTACCATATTTCAGGTGATAAGAACGCTTCTCTTCCTCTACTCATATCCGAAATATATCGTCTAATTCCGTACATCGGTTCCGAATATGTTTACTTTCATCCAAAAAATATGCCCGAAGTTAGAATCGACAAGGTCGATATAATCGGCATTGTAACAGACAAAACGGAGCTGGCAAAGTACACCTCATACACAGGTAAAAAAAAGACGTGTTCGCCAGGTATCGAATTCAATTCTTTTTCAACCCTAAGTGGTTACATCAATTATGCAATTGCTGCGTTCCAGTGGATGATGCTACCGGAGCAATTCCCGTTCTCTACATGAACAACATGTTCGACGACGACGCAACATCCTCCGAAGAGTCAGATGACTCGACAACCACAGAAGAAACAGTCGAGGCTGGACCTTGCAATGAACAAAAAGACGGAGTCGTCGCCGAGGCTGAGGCTTGCGATGATCCGAAGGGCAAAGAAAAAAAAGACAGCCCCCATATTGAGTCTGAAAAGAAATTGCCTTTTGGTCTTCCGGCTCATGCACCATATTCTTATGAGAGAGTAAGTTCTCCCGGAGTAACCGGAAGTCGAGGGCTCAGATTATTCAGAGTTTCCCTTATTTGGTCTCAGAGAATATGATGGAGCTATAACAGGGTGTCTATACCTCCTTGAAAAACATGGAAGTCCTGGAATATCCTGGAATTTTCAAGGAATATTGGCGTCACTCAGGGAATTTTTCTATGAGTGATCGATTACATTTTTTTTTTTGTAAATTTGAAACCAGTATTAAATTGCAGAAAATTAGTCTAATATATTTTGAGAAATAATAATGAATATCGTATCTCGATACACCTGGAAAAATAAAAAAATCCCCGGAATTGTCAGAAAATTTTATATCCTGACTCGAGTAGACACCCTGTATAATTCTGAATGATCTCCTTTCAGCATATCAGAGAGTTGTGGCTTCGCGCGAGAGACGAAGAGCCATTGGGTGACGAGGTAGATTTGTACGACTACGTACATGTGCTCGGTTTTTGCGCCATGGGCTTCCGGAGTCAAAAACATGCCGGTGAATTGACCGACGAGGATATAGAACTTGGTAGATTGTTCTTCTTTGGTATTAAAATACGTAGATTAAGCGAACGTGTGCACAATGCTATGTTTAAGAGTCTGATGACTTTATCGAGTAAGCGATACCTCAAGCCTGAAAATTGAGTGAGATATTTTAGTGCCTTCAATTTCGATTCTGTGATAACTATTGCCTTGAACTTGTTGTTTATGTAAGAATACTTTATCATCAATAAACTATATTCAAGGAGCCTCTCCATGCCTTCATACTACTTGACTTCCAAGTTCGAATCATTTACTCAACGATAACAACAGAAAAAGCTCATCACATGTTGCAGAATGGCCTAAAAAATTCAAATTTCAAGCTTTCGCCAATGGGAATCGATTGTTTTTGTAAATGTAAGAGAAAATGTTGCCATCAAGCACGAACTATATTGTTATAATGGTGAAACACGAAGATAACTTTGTAAAAAAGCATCAACACATCGATAAATCGATGCATGAATATATGAATGAGGAATTATTGCGAAATAACTCTGCTTATTTTATGAGGGGATTCCCACGATTAGGCCGACGTTAGGCTGTTGTTGAATAGTTCAATTGGAAGACACAAAAAAACTGAATAAAAAACGTAAGAATCGAATTTTCCGATGTTGATAAAAAAACAAAAAATCTGATATCGATAAATCGAATAGTGAAAACATCGAGAAAAAGTAATCGATTAATCGGAGAAAAATATCGATACACTCGATTAATCGAAAAGTATCGTGTCTGCTTCGCAGCAGTGTTGCCTGCCGGTTAGGGGATTTCCCCCCTAGATTTAGGGGAATTTCATCACGTTTAGGGGACAAAAAGGTGAAAAAATTGATTGTTTGGGGGATTTTAATATCTCAAGAATTCTGCTTTTTTGTCGCCTTTCAACTGAAAAACTACACCTCAAACACACTGATTTCGAGTATACCGTAACAAATCAGTCATTCTGTACAAATTTATAAGATTTTATCTGCCGCAACAAAATTTCTTGAAATTACCGCCATTTTTTTAAAATCACGGTCCCTCAGACCGGTACTTGATTGGCGGGGGTTGTCTAGGGTTTTTCTAGGGGAAATTGAGATTATAGTTATAGTTTAGAGGATCAACACTCTGACCACCGGGCAACACTGCTTCGCACTCGGTAGTCCAAGATGTCAGCCATCGCGATGAACCGTTGTTTAGTTACCCGTTTATTAAATTTATCGATATCAAAGCAGTTGTCGTGTAGTCAACAGCAGAATAGAACCATATGGAGGAAAGTAGACAATCCAGAACCCGGTGTCGACGGTAAAGCATATCGTCGTATCGTACATTTCCCGGAAAAATACACCGTCGAACCACTCCGCGTAACTAACCTAGCAGGCAGGCATCCCGTCACTGGCAAGTATCAATATCGTATACAATATTCACGAGTATAAATACATCCCAGCTTATTTTACTCACCCAACACCGTCGTAAACCAACATAAAAAATGAAACAAAATACGAAAACAACTTATTTCAATTTATTCAATCAGGAAGAGTTGTTGCAAAGGGAATCGGTGGAGGCATTAAGCACAAATATCACTGGATAAACTGGTTTAGAGATGGGCCTAAGGGTCTGGACGAAAAACCTAAGGAAGAAAAAGTCATTCAGATAATGGTGGACGGCTGTAGAACCGCGTTCATAGCACTGGTCGCCAGTGGTCAAGATTTGAAGTACATATTAGCGACGGAGAACATGAAGCCGGGTGATATAATCCGTACCTCTCATGCGATCCCGCGTATCCCAGTAAGAGCAAAAGAGGGCGATGCTTACCCCCTGGGAGCCTTGCCTGCCGGCACGCTGGTCCATTGCATTGAAAAATATCCAGGAACTGGAGGATGTTTGATACACGCAGCTGGAACTTACGGAACTGTATTACGTAGAGACGGTGCGGACAGAGTCATCATACAGATGCCTAGCAAGAAGGAGTTCAGTTTGTACGAGTCTTGCATGGCTACGGTGGGAAGGTTGTCCAACATCCCTCACGGAAGCACGCACATTGGGTCCGCCCAGAGAAACAGGGAACTGGGTAACAGGCCTAGAAGCGGTTTGTGGCAACGCAAGGACGGTAGACACGGTAGAAAAATACGACCTTTACCTCCGGTCAGACGATTTATGGCCGATGGTAAACCAATTGAGCCTTTGATCGTCAAATTGACTGTGTAATTGTATCGTAATTGGCTATCGTTGTTAATAAATGTATTAAGTATTATGTGGATCTTTTATTCTGAAATTGCCCGATACTCTAAAGCCCGTTTCATTGAACATCTGCATAACTTCAAGCCTTGAGGATTAACCACTTCTGAAAAAAACCTCTACAGGATTTGGACACAGGCTTGATAATTTTCATACATTTTTTGCAAACTGTGTGGCCAGAATCTGGTCAGGAAATCACATTTTTGCCAACTTATGATTTTTGAACGGATAAAAATTCCACATTATAAGCGAATATATTTACTAAAAGAAGCAAATTAATTGATCTCGTCCCTGCTAGTTCATTTATTCTTTCTATCGATTTTTTTCGGTCTCTCCAAGGTTTGCACGCTCGAATAGAGGGAGAATCTCTTCTCAGTAGGGACCAGATAAATTCATTTGGTTCTTATAGTCCGATGTATTCACTTATAATATTTAAGACAACGAACGATAGAGTTATACAATGAAATAAAAATAATACCAATAGTTGTGTGGCCGAAAAATACATCAGATTTCTATATTGCACACGAAGATCGATTGTCAATTAAAATTACTAATGATAAACGGCTCCGAATCTTTCGTTCGGTTGTATACAGCGTGTATTCCTAACGACTGAGCGGTCTGAAGTTGGCGAAAATCGAGAAACAAGCTTTTAGACTGTTCTGAACCAATCCAATTGTCTGAAAGCTCATTTTTCGATTTTCGCCAACTTCAGACCGCTCAGTCGTTAGGAATCCACGCTGTATAGGGGGCATTCCATGCCAAATCGACCTGTCGGTGACCCTCGACCTCTCGGATCTGGTCTGTGATTTTTTGTATCATTCTTTTCACTCAAAAAAGGAATTGGAATTTTTTCAGATTTTTCAAAATCAATTAGAGCACGTGGTGATTTTTTAAAGTTTTTTCTTCAACACCTCGAGGGCCGTGACCGAAAAATCTGAAAAACTTCTCAAAAAGTCTCTGTCAGAAATGAAAATTTTTAACATAAAAAAATTGGAAAAAAAATGGGAGTCACGATCAATACATCGTGAATTTATTGAATCATAATTCAAAGTCTAATATAACTAAGAATAAGGGGAAAAAAAATCAATGAACAATAACAAAATGATAAAATCGGAAAAGCTAAGAAATCAGGTCGAAGGAAAAGTTTGGACATTATGCACTTTGAGTAAAAACAGTTCATTTCTGTCAGACTTTTTTATATATTTTTAAAAAATATTTTTCGGTCACGGCCAGCAAGGTGTTGAAGAAAAAACTTGAAAAATTCACCACGTGCTGAAATTTATCTTGAAGAATCTAAAAGAAATCTAGTTGCTATTCAGAGTCGAAAGAATGATACGAAAAATCACGGACGAGATCCGAGATGTCGAGGGTCATCGGCAGGTCGATATGGCATGGAATGCCCCATAGACAAGTTTGAGATCCAATTAGTGAAATTACACGTATCAATTCGCAAACTGGGATAGAATAGTAGGTCAAAGAAGTAGAGACATCATCACTGCGTTATAACTTATAGTTATAGTCGATGATTATAGTAGCTTCTGTCTTTTAATATGCACATAAAATGTATACAACAAGTCTAACTCTAATTATGAATTAACCGTAATTATTGTAATTATAAATGTAACAAATATTCTTCAGGTTGCCCAGGGATTTAGTATTTATTGCAAATATTATTGGAATATCGCTATTTGCAGCCTAATTCGCTGACGTATTTGTACATAAATTGAACCAGTGTGATCGATTGTGGTGTTTGAAAGAATCATTCAATAACCATATGAAGCCCATCAAACTCTAACATTAACAGCCTCGAATGGCCTCGATGCACTAAACTACGTAAAGAGTGATTAGCACTCATCTCTTTTGTACCGGTTGCAATCTTACCGAGTGTTCCTATTTATTTTCGAACACGATATCACCCATAACTCTAGGATTTGAGTCGGCCAATGGCAAGTATTTGCAACCGTTATTGTCATTCGATCCACGAAGGAAACAATAAAAAATAAAATAACAGGTGCCCTCACAGATTTGTACTATACTTACTTCAAAGTATGTGGCTACTCAGTTTACCAGAATCTGAGATAAATAGCAAATTGAAATGCGTCAATTGACGTTAAACGCATCTGGAACGACGAATGCCCTTCATCTAACCCGACTATCTAAGAAAATGTCGAATCAATCATCGCCACTTTACAGACCCTTGTTGTAATACACTACTTCCGCTTGTGGGTCCTTAGACCGAATCTGTTCTTGTACTTCCGGTTCTAACTGACCTACGGGGACGGCGACACGTTGCGCAAAAAGAGCGCAGCAAAGAGGGGTTGCAAAGGTCAAGCAAACTCCGCATAGGGCTACTTGAATCGGTCCACCAGCCCATGGGATCCGCCTCAATAAGTTTTTCTTCTCCAGATAGTTCATCAGCAGTGGTGCCAGCACTGAAAAAGTTATTAATATCGTTACTACTCAGTTCGGGAAATATAGTGAACTTTTGAATTGGCTCTTATCTGACATTCGTCCTTCGTTTATTGGCATACAGCTAAAGTTTACAAATCGAGCCAGTGGTAATGATAGTATACTACAACATGCTGATAGTGAATTGAACAGATCAAGCGACAAGGTCGGTTTCGAGATGCGTCCAAGTACAGCAAATACGTTCTTACGTCTAGAATTCAAAGTATACAAACCCATGCTAGGCGAAGCCATGAGAACTCTAGAGAAGGTAACAGAGAAGATGGCCTGTTTTGCCGCGGAAACGCTGCTCCCGACCTTCTGTCCCTTATCGTTCTGTAATTCGATACCTTCCCGTATCTCAGTGATTCGCATCAGAGGTATATTGACGCAATTAGCAGCTGCAACAGCAGCAAGAGGAACTAATCTGCCCGCCAATGGTGGTCCCTTCTTAGCAAGTTGGTTCAGAGACAGCGCGGTGAAAAGTGCGCCTCCGGTTGCACCGACGTAACTCTGTACCAAAGTTGTCACTGGAATTGGACTGGATCCACTCCGATTTGTGTAGTTGACTAGAGCATTGAACGACTGGTTGCACCACTGCCAAAATATCACAGCTGGCGTTGACCTATGAGTTGAGAATTCATTCGATTTTTATGAATATTCATCGTCCACCTAGTAATTGTGAAAAGACCGGATCTAGCTAAGAGTTCAGAGTGTTGACCTTTTTTGGAATTTGATATCACGAGTTACGCAACGGCAAAGACAAGGTTCATCGAGTTGTTGTGTTGTGTGATAATTGACAAATAAATATGCTTATCTGTGATACTCAGCGGTACACAATCAAGGATTTGCTCATTGCTTGATGATAAAGTTGACGTTTACACAGTTGTTTACGCAATCTTATTCTCCTCGTTTACATTTCTGTAAATATGCTGCCTTGTATCTCCTCATAAGATATTTCAATCCGCCGCAACATCGAAAATTGATATGAAGTATTCTGGATTAGATTTATCTCCGCGGATGTTTCAATGCATCTCATCGAGTAGGGAAATAAATTTATTTGATAAGAGACAAGCGGAGCTAATATAACACTAGAAAGGAATAATAAGTATTTACACACTTGTAGAAGGTCATCATGCAGCCAGTGATCAGCATATTCATAGGCACCTGGGCACTCATCCGACCGATTATTACCATCTTTTCACCAGTGTCAGGATGATAGGCACTGTCGTACAGGTACTTGCAGCTCCACAGTTTCTCTTCTGTTATTCCCAACTTCTCGAGGGTCTCTCCTTTCCTAGTTCAAAGTTAAATTGCATTTAGAACGTTGACGCATTTAGATTTAGAACGCATTTAGAATGTTATCCAGTATGGAATAATCAATAGTTTCAATGAGAAATTAAGGGTCGTTATTTTCGACCCCACCTTTGACATTATCGGATCTCAATTTGAATGCAATTGTACTATCAGTAAAAATGAAACAGCATGGAGATAAATGAGTAGGTATCTCAATTTCTATACCTATATTTATGAATGATATTGCTAGCCTCGTCAAGTTGTTCCGGGGTAGCAAATACGTTCATCGGGTTTGTGACAGTGAAGAAATGCCGAGCCCGTCCCAGGTAGGAGCCTTGGTCCCATTTTGGCTTCTCAATGTCAATCCGCCCGCCTCTTCGTTCTGTGCTCTCGTTCGAGGACATGATTTTTGTTTCGTACGTTCAATCACTTTTCGCACAATAATCAATAACAACGCGAACTGGCAGATATGTAACCGTGAACCAACGTCGTCGACTGCCTTATGATACAGGTTCCCAGTGCAATTGGTGATTATTCAAAAATGTGAACGGGGAACCGGTCTTAATCAATCTTGACCGCTGGCAACGCGGCGCTACTATTGTGCAGCAGCTGCCCGCTCGCCGAGTAGGGAATCTGGAAGACTGGCGAGCGTAAAGAAATGGGGACGGGCCGAACGCGTGCGCTGGACTCGTTCGAATCTGGATTCTGAATCTCGTCGATAAACTACACGGTGTGCGTAGGTGTGCGCTTTTATGCGCGCGCAACTTCAGTCTTGAATTCTACCACGAGGCAGTGTCAGCGTCGGCAGAATTATTCATAATTTACTCCGAGGGTTGCACGGTTCTTGAACCCTGCTAACCGGCGGGTTTTGTACCTTAAGTGTTACCAAATTCTTGGCAGCCTTGGTCATTTGGCCGGTGCAACGACCCTGATCGATTTCGGAGCAGCGGTGTAGGCAGACGTTATAAGACGATATGATCGATTAAACGTTGATTGAAATCGATACGAGCGTTACACGTTCAGAGATTTTTTAACTTCAGCACATTAGGTGCAAGCAAGCGCTTTGTCTGGGCTGGATTAAATTTTAAGAGGACCGGGAAGTGTAAATTTGAGTAGAAACTCATTTCATGATGCCCCATTTGTACCCCATTCAAATCACTCAACGACGATCATGTAAGAGTTGATCAAGGCTTACAATCCCAAACATTATTGAACTCCTGAATAAACCTCAATTCATCATGCTCTTGTCACGAGTTCAAATTCAGGAATTAGTGTCTGTGGATTACATTGTTTGTGCTTCCAGATAATAGAATACCTAGGATGAAGATTTATCGGGATCTTTCGAGTTCTTTCATTCAACGTAGGGGCAAGAATATTAGGATGGTGCAGGCTACACGCTGCATGGTCCGATACCGCCACATTGAGCGTGATTTCATCACAAGTTAGACACTTTTTATTTACACGGAAAACACGACCCCTTACCACCGTTATAACCATGTAATTACGCCTTCAGTGTGACTCTTTTTCAGTACATACCTTTTCGGGGGATAAGCTCAGTACCTAGTGGTACACTTACTAGGGTCATGATGCTGTACCAAATTTGGAAAGATGAGTGGCTGACGATGAAAAGATATATCTTTGAAGATGTTCGGATAATCGACCTGTGCGATTAAACTCGGGATATTTAATTTAATAGTTCTGGTAGACAACGTGTGGTATGTGTTCAGTATCCTTTCACATCCTACGACATCGTTTGAACCGTTGATCTCTTACTTTGAGTTCAGGGATCGTAATTACATGATCATTGCTCGGTTCAATTATCATACAGGATGATTACAATCCCACCGAATTCGTATAAGACAACACGCGAACACCTGTCTGTCGCACATGACCAACATTGCAGAAAGCCGCAAGGACTCGATGCATGAAAAAGAGAAGACGTGAGACTACCATAGGTTCTAAGGTAGGTCGTGTGTAAAATTCTGGTCATGAAAGATGAGACTAAGCCAGGTTAATGTTACACGGAGGAGAAAATAAAACTTTGGGTTACACGGCCATATAGCTTCATCCATCACCTTGCGATAGCATTTCGACCCACATATCTTATCTACTTGTGAAAAATGTACAACACGCGTGACCCTCGAAGGCACCCTGATGCAGCTTCGAGATGCGTGTATTCTAATTTCATTTTTGGTTACCGAAATAGGCTGCCTTTGGCACACACTCGACGCGACGTTCCAATTTGTGTTGAACCAAACTGCAGAGAGCTGCTAATTCCGGAGTATGGATTCCATAGCACCCTCACGATAAGTAAATTATCAAATTAGTTTCTAATGAGCGAATGCAACATACTCCGCGTCTGCAGTACTAAACAATGTACAGGGTCACGAGGCACGAACTCAATGAAACTGGAGTTTTATCCAGAATCTACGTTCCAAGGAACAACAGTGCAAGTTTGAACGGAATCAGTAACCGGGAGGCCTGACACTCTCCTTGTTAGCTATTATTCTTCACGATTTTTTTGAATTTATGAAATGAGGATGGAGGGTGGATAAATTCGAGTCCTATAGGTGTCCCTTCCTCAATTATTTATCTGTCGGAAACGTGCAATTTAAATGGTTTATGGAAACCGTTACTGCATTAACAACGCTTTCGAGAAGTATATTGAGACCAACGATCGAGATGAAAGGAAAAATCAGGACGTTCGAGTGAATATGTAAGTTTTTTGACCAAATTTATACTCACTATCACGCAATTACAAGTTGGTATAGGCACAATAGCGTCGGGTTAATATCAGGTCGAGTGATGAAGAACGTCGCGCATTCACTCGGCACAACACCGAGAAGTAAGAGTGTCCATGAAAAGATAGAAAAATGAACAGTTTACTAAGAACTCAAGTATGTTCCACACGAACGCGTTAAAAACGCACGTCTCAGTATTCCCCTGACCAAACTTGAACACATAAGAAATATTTTCAGGCCGCTTGACTCTCGCTTCGTGTAAAATTTCACAACTCTTCTCTCTGTCTATTGAAATTAGCGGCAATCTTGAATCAACTCAGAAACAGAGAGGCGAACAATTTCCTGGTTGAATAGAGAATCCTGCTCCCTGGACATCTCTAAAAAAATATTTCCCCAATAGTGAATCGTGACAAACGAAACAGAGCACAACCCAAATGTTTATTTTTTTATATTCGTTGATTGGAGAGTTCTGACCGATATAAGACCGTCAGGCCCATCACTAACAATTTCCAGTGACCAGAATGTATGTGGGTCTCTGGTGCGTGATCTTAGGATATGGTGTAGGGTATCCGTAGGTCAGCTTATATCGAATCGTCTCAAATTGCAGCTACGAGGGCAAACCACATGTGCCAGTTATTAAAGTCGTGCTAACAGAGTACAGTTTTATACTACACTTCCATTCTCAATGTGTGACGCACAGAAAACTCAACGATTCCCATCCCCAGAAGGATCAATATATCTGGATCACTGACCGCATCAATTGCAAACTACAGAAGAAGAAATCAGCATGTTGCCATACTCGAGCTGAGCTGGCGTCTGGGATCTTAACTGATGCTTTGTTCAACGTTAGCACAGAATTTTTTGTCTATTCGTTAATTGGTCACTGAGAAGGCTTGACATTGCACTTAACGCCACTTTTTTGTTACTCCGGAAGCGTTATTCAAGTTTCGTGACACCTGATCCCTGGCACGTGATTTCGTCATCGTGGGGCGATTTTGATTCTTTGACAATTCACAAGTTGATTTGTGAGTATACCTGACATTCCTGACAAAACTTCAGTATACTCGCATCGAGCTGGATTTGTCTTCAGAGAACTTATAGTTACTCTCTGTTGACGGTACTGATAGCTTCTAAGGTTTTTGTACTCACTAAACTTATTGTTAGTTCCTGATGAGTGCTCGTGTGGTTACACGTTTGCTGGAAAAAGGAGCACAAAATTGTAGAGACAGAAGCATGTTTTGTCTAATTTGTCAAAACTTACTGTTTGACCGCCATTTGTTCTCGGCCATGAATTTGCTAATGGCGTCAAGAGCCCTATTCCTAACCCGGTACAGCCATACAGTCCCCATCAAATCCTGCTCGTAACATGCTTTGATTTGAAATGTCAGATCTTTGTATCAGGTGATGATCTCTGTTTCTGATTCTCCTGTATCGGTAATCGATCGAAGAGAATCAGAAAGTTTTCATAAATTTTGCTCCTTATTGTACGACCTCATCAGTCCTATTCATTCGTTTTAATGCATTTAATAACTTGACGAAAGTTATTAAAAATGTCTCTGGCATATTAAGGCTACTTGCCTGATGAGACTTTTTTGGTGATACGAAATCCGACCGTCGACATTACTGATTTAATTACACTGTCACCTCGCCAATAAAAAGTGAACAATTATCGAGTCAGAAATAAAACATAATCTTGCAGCTGAGAATCTGTGATATGAAAAAAACTTTAGAAATCCGAAAAATGGACATCTTCGTGTAGCCTGATTTCGGTAATTACATCGAAACCATTAAAATGAAAGGAATTTTTACGACACTGACGGATGCATCAATTGGTAAAGTGTCATCGCGTCTTCACGCTTTTGTTGCGGTTATCTGTTCGTGAAATTCTTCGAGTGCGCGTAGATCTTAGAGTTATGGTTGGACAATCCCAAGTCCTGTGCCCCCCACTGGCCTATAGACTCCGAGTATATATGGGCGAAAAGCCTTCTTCTAGCCATCACTCGTTGCTTCAGCGTAGTACTACGATACTTCGTAATCATTGATAAAAATAAATTAATTAACATAAAATGGGCTCAGTTCCGTCTGTCCTTGAGGTTTCTGGTCGTTCAGTGTGATTGAAAAAAGTACTAGAAGCAATTGTGTGGAGTATTCGAAGTGGGACTAATCCGTTCATAGTTTATTCAATGCGGATAAACTGTTGAAACAACCTGGGGATAAGTATTTTCGAATAGTGTTCGTAAAGGTGCTTCGAGATTGAAAATTAATTCTCAAAACATTACCGCGATTTAGTCTGACCCGAGCCGGATTATCTTAAATATACGATAATGAAAACTCAAAATTTGAATCGTTGTGGCGTATCTCACAAACTTATGTGGCTGAAGACACGGTTCCTTTTTCTACAGAAGGGATCATTACCGTTCAGTTTTAAGTTGAAAAATTTGGGATACACGATACTTCTCATTTGCTGTTTCAATTTTTCAACCGTGCATGGGTCTAATATCAGTTACGTCGACGAATGTAGAGCCGATTGCGCGAGACACAAGGATCTGTTCACGTGTGGAAAATCTAGGGCTGTTCAATGGATCCACAGTATGACTATCCAGAAGGTAAAAACGGTTTACAATTAGTAGGAATCTCATGTCTCATGTCTCAAAAGTACCTTCTTCCCGTTATTTGTATAGTGTTCGAGTGAAAATGCTCAGTAAATCAGTCAGATGGTACAAAATTTCATGCTCCAGAAAATCCACTTAATTATCGCGTTGATAATCTGTTTATCTTAACATATCTTTTACTATTGTAGTGAATATGGTAGTAAAACAATACATACAAACTCATAACTAATTTCACACGGAGTTTGATACTGCTCATTCTGCTTCTTTGGTCTGTGTAAATGCTTGCAAAGTGTCCTGGGGTCGTTCGGGAAAATTGTGGTCATCAATTAGGTATTATGAGTATCATTAATTAAGAATGAGAAAATACTGATCAAGATTTCACTGAGCCAGGATATCCAGTACGGACCCATACGGCTGGTGCGTTTGTCTTCACCCGTGGAAGAGTCTGCTCTGCACGACCTTCCACAGTTCAGAGGATTTGGGGTGTACTCAAAGTTTCTAAGCTTCGTCCGGTCAAGTATCGAGGATGTGCTGACCCGTCGTGTTCTAGTGTACACTGTGGAGCAGAGTGCAGGCATGCGAAGCTTGTCGTCAGGACCCTTAATCCTGGATACGGACGAGCTTGACGAGTTCGTAGGGTCTGATAGGGGGATCAGAGAGACGCGTAAGTTTGTTCACAGGAAGATTAATTGAGGGGGTATCAATGGTAAGAACGGTCACCTTCAAAATACAATCACTTTCTGAAGAAAAGTGACCAATTCGAAACTTACACCCCGTTTTGACGTCGTTATCATCCTGGCTTTTTACATAACCGTTCATTTATATACATATCTGACTTTTTGTGAAAAAAAAAACAGGCTTGAACGCCTCTGAAAATGAATGAAAAGTTGAATTTCTACGTGAAGTTCGACATTTCGACCAGAGGATTCTGTTAAAAATAGAATAGTATATTATTTTGGTTTTTCGGACTCTTTGTGTGTCCAAAATCGCGACCACCGGCTTTGTCAGCGATGTTCGTAGACTCTACTTCCGTGGCATCTGGTGGTCATAATTTTTTTTGCAGATAAATTTGAAATTTTTTTCTGCAAAATTTTATGATATTTCCTGGGATACTCTCTCAAGTCTGAGAGTATTATTATACACTCATGCACTTTTTTGGGTGAACAGTCGAAGAGCGTCTTCGGCCGAAGAAGAAGAAGAAGGCGCTCTCCGTCATCCTGCCACTTCTCATCCTACTGAAGGTCATCAAACTAAAACTGCTACTAATTCCAATTTTGATTGGTGTTCATTTCATCAAGAAGCTTCTGTTCGTCGGAGCTTTCGCATTTACGTCGATCCTCGCAAAACTCAAGTATTGCAAGGTCCCACCGATGCCAACTCATCCCACCGCCTACAGCGCTTGGACTACAGCTGCAGAAGCTCCCATTGACTTTTCGGCTGGTAGCTTTTCAGCTGGTAAAATTTATTCTAAAAAATCGCCACATCCCGATACCAAAGTGTATCTTCTATTTTTGTCCAATGCATGATGTCGCATAATACGTCGTTACAGCCACCGGTCACGAGGAGGACGGTTGGAGCCAGAAAATCGACATGGGTTTCGGAGGAGGTGGAATGACCGACTCGGCTGCAGGTGGTCCACATCGGAATCCTTATCGAGGGTACTACCAAGCATTGAAGCAGCAGCAATTTCGAAACGCGATGTGATCCAGTTGGAGGCTGAATGGGTCTTCGTCAGAGAGAAATCGCCGCGAAATGAGCATCTAGTGGACGTATAATATTTTCTGGTCCCTGATTTTGACCATAAATTGCTTTTGACTGTTCAGGGTGTCGATCTCTCGACGTGAAGAATTCATGGCACTTATTTTTAGATAACTTATTTATTTATTTATTTATTTGGACAGACATATCATTCACCTCATCGAAGTTGCATGACAGCTCCAAGTCATTCGTTTAATTAAACACACCGTCAAATTTGAAGTACGGTTAAAATTGCTAAAGATCATTTTTGTTGAATTGAAAGGTCTATGCACTTCCTCAACCGCAAAGAGCTCTTCAGGACGTTTATCGAAGAGGTAGAATAACATTCTGTATAAAAAGCCATTTAAGTTATTATATATTTATTTTAGATTCCTAGGAGATGGCGAGTGCCATTATCCTGTATTTGCTATAATTTAACTACAAGTGAAGAAATACGCTAACTGTTCAATGAAAAATATGCAAATGACTTTTATTTACCGTCCAACCACTGCCGCATTTACGTTCTTGTCCTCGCGCTCTGCCTTGGTTGATCTAGTTCAAACAGATATCTTATTATGAGGAGTGGTCTGGTATATTGGCCTTTTTTAACACGTTTAATGTTTCAAGGAATCAACTCGTATGCGGTGTAGTTGAATTTATGCACAGCCCTCATCACTGGTAATCACCAAGAAGTTTGAACCAGATATTCAGTCGATTACCTCGTTAAGAACAGCCTGAGAGAAATTTAATTTGATGTCGAAGGTTCCGGGATCAGGATTCTTGAATATTAAAGGACTGCAGACGGTTTCGGATTTATTAGGTTCAAAATTTTTTATAGGGAAAAGACAGGAAAAATTGAACATAAAAATGTAACAAGACTTGAAACGTATTTTTGCGTATTTCAACAGTTTCATGCCCGACTAAATTGAGTACGAATTATCGTTGTTCATCTTCTAAGATGCACTTCATACATACAGGTCGAACAAAAAGCAAGATGAACAAAAAAGCCGCTCGTTCTTGACCAGAACAGTCTCTCTACCTCAACGCATGGAATGGGTTAGTTTTTACATAAATGAGTTCTACACATTTGTTTTTCTTTTTAAATGATTCCTTGTCTGATAAAAATTGGTCTACATAATTGTTTGTACAGAAGCTGCTACGTAAGTACACGTATTATAGGTTTATTAGAAAAAACTACCACTCGAATGGATAAAGAAATCAATGCTAAATAGTTTATAACAGTAGTGTTATTTTTATGATTCCTGACAGAATCAAGTTGCAAAAATTCTTGCAGCAAGCAGCAATGCATGACGGGGCTGGGTTACATATTGGTAATCATTTGAATGATTCATAATATTCTTGTAATTATAAAAAAGGAGAACAATTTACGTATTTTTTATGAAAATTAAAAATATGGACAACCTTTCCTTTGATAAAAACTATGCTACTGCTGAACCAGCATAAAATTACAAAACTTAACACACATGAAAAAAAAATCAGTATTCACCTGAACACATTCCGAGACCAATAGGGGTGTAGAAGAAACTATCTAGAATAATTCGCGCAAAACATTCGGAGTGTAGAAAAGTACCTAAATGAATCTTGTTCCACATGAGTAGGTATAATCATTGCACAGTCAACGAACGACTGCATTCTTCATCCTTTAAATGAAATGCTTGATATAGGCTTTGGGAGAGGTGACAACTCGTAACTGCATTCAGGATGTATTGTTGATGAATTGAATTAACTCGATAATTGGGTTAATTGTTACTATATTCTTGACGAAACGGATGACCATTGCTTCTCCGCATGTTCTTGTTCAAGTACAGGTTCATACTTCCGGTTGTCGGATATTGCAAACACGTTTTTCTTCCTCCAATCTTTCATACCGACTTCACGAGCAAGTATGTTTACGCAAATCGAGCTAGTTCAACTGGAAATCTTACGGCAACGTTGAATACTTGCATCGGTATATATATATTGATAAGATAAGTAAATAAATCTATCGAACTCGACTTGACCCAAACCGCTCATCGCCGATTAATGAGTTGTTAAGTGTCGAGACTCTCAAATATGGATGGTTTTTTTTTCATTGCAATTATCGGTTCAAAAACCAGGTTCAGACGATTTGTCTACATTAAATTTTACTGAACTTTGGGAAGAGGGTCAAATCCTGTCTTCAACTCAGAACTAAAAATCGTCTGCAACTAATCAGTAATTCAGTCAAGCCTTTTTATCCTTCTTTGTTTTCATTCTACACACATAAAAGCGAGCGAACAGAATGTTTGCATTATAGCGTTATTCCTCATTCTGTCACTTCCACAGTCAATTTGATGTGTATCTCATTGTTAGTATTGCGAATTTCAGATGCTCTGTTCCTGATTGAGTATCAATTTCACACCGAGGAGCCAAGAGTGTGACCTGTGTTGCTCCAGCGTAACGTCGGTTGCATAAACATCAGGGGTAGATGAAAATTGGGATTCCACTTTATCGACACGATGAGAGAAGCTTCAGCGGTTTACTGGAGAGTGAAGATCGGATATTATGTAATGTGTAGCGTGAGTATCCAACGGTTGGAAGAACATCGTGTCCAACGGGCCACATCTACTATGAAGACTTGATGTACTCAATTTTTTCGTTCTTATTCTTCTGATCATGGTAATGATTTTAATTTCGTGTGTTCTTGGCTATCAAAACCGTTGTATTTCTAGAAGCCTAAGACTGCATGCCTGAACAATTAAGTATTGCAAAATTTACATAATTTCATGTAGTTGACGATAATTATCAAAATCTACGTAACTAATTACACGTTCCACATAATGAAAAATGTGAATGTAAAACGTATAGTTCTGAATGTTCTTCATGTATTAGCCTCTTTGTGAATTGTGATTCTTATCAGTAAGGGCAGAGTCCATTTAACCAATATCTGTGCATGTGAAAGTTTACGTATTTGACCATTCTATTTGATTCAACTTTTTTTATTCTGGTGGGCTTGTACACGTGGCTCACGTTTGACGGCAAGATACACAGGCATAATGACCTGAATGTTTTGGCATGACTGAAGTAGAAGATTCACATATTTGAATTTATCGGACGAGGCGAACCAAATTAATTAATTATTGGTACCCACCAAGGAGAGATTCTTCCTCTATTCGAGCGTGCAAACCTTGGTGGGACCGAAAAAAACCTATAGAAAAATCAAATTTTTATTTTTAATTCTTCGAGTAAAAAGTGAAGTAGAAGATGATGAAGAGGTAGGCAGTTGAACATTTGCTTTATTTTTCTCTTAAGGACATTTAAAAGGGAATAAACTATCTTCTTTCTCAAACAGTCTAAGCTTCACTCTTTAGTCTCTCATACTACATATTATACACTCACTTCTCCAGAATGTCGCAACAGGTTATAACTAGAAATTGTTGGAAAGTATAATAATATTGCATACCCAGTTATCAAATATTTTAGTAGACCTGTCAGACAAGACGGTGATCGTCAAGCCATAATCATGTCATTCGATAAAGAAGATATTGTGAATCCTGTAATTTTCAGAAGCAGCGCTTTCAAAAATATTTTTCGGTGTGAAGATGCGGTGTACGAGTTCAAGAATTCGTATTCGGATATGGGTGAATCGTAATTTGATTGAATGAATATTCTGATTCTGAACTACTAAAAGTACTAAAGTTTGGAAATTTTAATGTAAAACTTCATAAGCAGGGATTATTATGGTCCATCCTGTAGAGTAAAAAATGTATCAAAGTAATTCGAACCTCTACTACTTATACTACCACATCAGGTTCATCATAGAAATCATTATCGAGTTCGGATGATTACTGAACGATGTTTTCAATTTTACTAAACTTCTCACAGCTGAATATCCTTAATATAGAAGAAAAAAAAACGGTATTCGTAATTGAATAAGAAATTTGCTATTTATTATCGTCTGCTATCCAGTCACACACACGACTTCCACGAATAGCGGCACCTTCGATTGTCCGACTTTTTGATATTCACATATTCTGAATTTTATTTAACTGAGAATTTCAAATCCGAAGAAAAACTCCACCTCTGGAAATCATCATATAACCCGTCCCGCGGTCAAATTACCTTTCGAGAACCTCCCACCCTGCAGAGCTTCTATAGGTCTAGCCTGCCTCCGAAACCAAGCCTATCCCTTATGGGTCAAGGTCACCCGGAGGAGCCGGTGGTTCATTGGTCCCAATCCAATAGCTGACCCACTAACAGATTTGAACGCTCGCCAGGGCCACTGGGCACAGTGCAGTCACCCGTACTTTTCAATGTCCCTCCACACCTCCGCGGCAGGCATCCTCCATATGTGGGCTCGAATCAGGTAAAAACCGTTATCGTTGGGTCCGTCCATCCATGTGTCCATCTGTCCGTCCGAGACTTACGCACGCGAATCAGCCACAAATGAGGCAATATAGTTTGATGTCCTGTCGTATTAGGCACATTTGGTATAGATGCAAAGTACCTAAGGTGGCGCGAGCCTCGGTGGAATTTCGATTTAGCTTATAACCCGGAGCAATTTTTATACCCTCCACTGACCACATAATAAGGATTATTATTCAGGTGCACGTACGAGAATTGCCGGACATTGATGTAATAACTAGCACTCATATGATCCGCCAACCGTTACTTGGAGGAGGATCACACCGACAGACAAGCGGCATTATCATAACGGATCATGAGGTATACTAGATACAAATAATGGCCAAGAATCAACCGATTGTTTCACAAATCTGTGACCCGGTCTCTGACCAGCGTCCGAATTTCCGAATGACACAATAATTTCGAAGGTAAGTAGCATGCGCACTCGGCGGAAAGAAATCTTACAGACAATCAGTTGTTCATCCCGAGTGAACACTTTCACACCGTGTTACCCATGGCTTGGATGTTTGACATTCATTTTTGTTACACGTTCGCGATAAGATCATCTCCGGACATGAGGACAATGGCCACCGTCATGAGGACAAACTAGGACTGCTTGTGTCGGTCGGTACTTTGTCTAATTACACACGCCGAGGTCACGTCAGATTAGGTTTTAATTAGCCCGTGGCATAGGAGAATTATCCCCACGGTCAATGACTGACAACAAAAAAAGATGTCAATGTCAACAACCTTTGATTCACTCTTCTTGGTTGAACTCAATCGCGAGTCATTGATCATAGGTATACTCCCACATGCGTTTCAGATGAAGGAAAAGTAGTGGTGGGAGAAGGAGAACATACAATGTTGGAGAACAGGTTCTCCATGCACTCGAACCTGTTCCAAGCTCACAGGGAGGAAGACAAAATCGAGGGTCTTCTTCTTATCTAATTTTTTCTAAATTCCTTCGAAATTCTTCTGCAGCATGTGACGAGGGGAATGTGAAAATGTCCAAGCCGCGAAACTATAACGTCCATGTCTCTGACGAGACAAGATCGATGACTTTCGATTGGTAAAGTACTGGAACAGCATCAGCAGATTGTTCGTTTAGTCTGTCCGTAATGCCGGTGCCACAACGCCATTTATCACTTACGTTTACAGCCTTGATCTCTGTTTCAACAGATGGGAATGAAAGTGGTAACATCTAGAAAATTACAGACCATTACAGAAAGCGGTGAGTGGTTTTCTTTTAATATTTTTGTAAAACGAATCCAGCGGACAATAACGATGTAACGATGTTTAACGAAATCGACGAGCACCAACGGATCTGAGAACAGCACGAGGAATTGATAGCTCAAGAAATATCCGAAATATGTAGAACCACGGGCACACGCCCATATCCTGTTATCCCCACTACGATAAAGTTCAATAGAGACCGAGGGACCTTGAATAATGAATTAACGATGGGTTTATAAGAGTTTTAGTACATTTTACCGGGGTTCTCCACCTGGAGGGACACTCCTGAACGGCGTTCTCGAGCACCTGAGGAACGGTGGCACGATAAAACCAGTGGAGAACAAACTTATAGATCCAGCGCTGACGGTGGCTGGCCGGGTAACCCAGATCGGACATACGCAGCGTCCAATCCAGTCAATTCCTTGACGTCGCTTGCCAGTGCCGCGTCGTCCGCCGACCACAATCGGCCGATTTTCAAACTCTTTCGACTCCGAACTGACTAAAAACGTGCTTTACACCGGATCTTCATTGACTGGTAATTTTTTGTTTCTGGATTCGCCTGCTCCACTCGCGTTCCACCGTACAGACAGTGTTTGGTGTGAATGATAGTTCATTGTAAAAAAATAACCGGTAAGTATTATATTGTACCACGCGCGGATTGCGTAATGATTCATTCAAAGCTTGCTCCATTTACGATTGTCACCATTATCGTTCAGTCACCGTGAATCATTAATTAATTCCGCTTCAGTCTTGGCGGGAGAACAGCCCGCATTTTTTTGTACAGTTTGTTTATTCCCCGATTAGCGACCGGTCATTTGTCAAAATTGTAGCTCAGGCTTGTGTTCACTTGCCAATTGAATCTTTTTGCAACTCGCAAATTACAGTGACCCGGAAATCCCGAAAATTTAACACACATATGAAAGTTCAACTGTCTCCTGGCCCACGAATAACGATACATAATTAATGATAATTCCGAAAGAGCCGAGTGAGAGGTGGTTTGGACCAGTGGCCCAGAAATTTAACTCAATATCGTAGCAGCGACGCCTCGGAACTTTTGAGTTGATTAACCTCGCCATTGATTATTTGATTATTCACCTTTTTTCTATACCGTTATGTAGACGGAGATTTTAAAATAGTTTTGAACCTTGTATCGTTACATCTGCTGAGATCGGTTAGTTGCATACAGAGACGGGATGGACTAAACGATTCGCGATCCACGATCCGCGAGTCGAGTACTTCGCGGTTCAATTGGCTCTTTTAACGTGTTTAAAAAAACAAACGAGTTGGTAAAAGTCTATTACCGTTGAGCAGAGGTGCATAGAAATAAGAGTGACGCGTGCAATTGGAAAGCGGGTCTATTTACTTGTGAATTCCGTATGACTTTGAAGCTGTTCAGCTGCCCTTCCACACTTTCGGAATCGAATGATTTTCCAACATCCTATTTATGCGGCTTTGTGATCTCTAATGATCCCCCACCTCGACGGTGGAAGAAACTCGAGTCTTTATTAGTACCGTAAAAACTTTGGGCAGCAGTTCTTTCCGGCCTTACGATTTCCGCCCGAGACATCAAGACATCAAGGTATCAAGTTCACATACGCGAACGTTTCGCTCGCTTGTTTTGCCTCTACCAAAACGTGACACGGAAGTTAACGATCCTCGAGGACGCATCGCGTATCAGTACACTACACTTACCTGTGTTGCTTCTCTTTTGTTTTTTGGGGTTTCTGGGTCACCTCGGACTGGTTTACGGGTCCCTCAATTCGATAAAACCAGATTATATTTTTTTAAATTCTTTTTAAAATTCCAGTCAGGGGTCCTGGGTAGAGAACCGTTCGATTAGAAAAAACCCGAACAATATCACTACAGTCAAGCAAATAGTCGACTCGTCTACACGGAACACCCGGAGGCACGAGGTCAACTGGTAATTGGCGAACCACACGCTTCGATCCGACTACCAAAAAAATTACAGGTCTTTACAAATTTGTTTTTTTCTCGATCTCTATTCCAGGAACCGGAACATCTGGCGAACGTAGTGATGCTACAACGCAATTCGCAGCAGAATTAGTTTGTAGTTACACTCGGTCAAGGACGAAATCAAGAGGATCAAGGTCGAAGGCATGGCATTTCGAGGGAGCATAGGCGTGGTCCTGATCGCGTTGGTCCTCGTTGTCAGCGGTCAACGTGCTTCGAACAATGTCAAGGTCGGAGGAGAGAGCAGTGTCAAGATTCCTAAGAGCATCAACCACGAGGGTACCAAGCATGCCCAGAATCTTATCCAGCCGGATGACCAGTTCGTCGATCACAGCATGCAGACGCGGATAGATTCCATTGAGGAAATATTCGACGGTAATGAAACGGACTCCCACTCGGGGTCGGGGAAACCCTCGAAATTTGACGGAGATATTTCGGGGCTGATTCACACCGACTTGAAATCCATGCACGAGAGTGAGGCCGCGAGGCTTAAAGCTGAACTTGAGGAGAGTAATCTCGCAGCGAAGAACGGGTCCGTAGTTGAATCAGCGATTAGCAACTCTACGCGACGCATGGATGACGAAGAGAGTGCTGATCACAGGGGCGAAGACTGCAATGGAAGAGTATCGATGGCTTGTTTGGGACACCTCGTCGAGAAGATGTCGGATATCGACGTCTACAACATCACAGATTACGCTCAGATCGTTAGAAATTCAAGATCCGTCGAGAGCGATGTCAGTGCTCGCGATAATTCTGTTATCGACAAGCTCACTCGTTACGCCAAAGAACACACATTGAAAATCCGAATGCCGTCCGATCAGCCGATGGCTCGGGGGGCTCGATTTTTCTTCAGTGGTGAGCCTAACGCGCCGTCGATGATCATGGTCGTTGCAGATTAATATTTTTCAGCGTTGCATGATTTTTGCAACGACCATATTTGTCTGGTGTTTTATTAAGTTTTGGTGCAGCCGGAACTATGGAGGTGGTTATCAGGACTAGGGGAAACAGGAACGTTGGTTTTGGAAGTAACGATAGTTTGTAATTATTTCATAACGACACGGGTTTTCGCACTTTTCTGGTACTCACGATCACCCTCATTGGATAATATCTAGGCTCTGTCTTCTCCTGCACGACGTAATTTTTAACTACCGAGATAAGGTTTGAAGCATTTTGGTCTTTATTCAATGGCACATTTATCATTCGAATATTGGTCGAAGGTTTACGGTTGATTATACGTTATTGGTCCCCCAGGAGAGTATTAACATTTCAGACTCGATTGGTACCTTGCATTCAATCCTCGGAGGTATCGCTGACTTTTTCCTACAAAAATTCTTCTTCTCTGACATCCAAAACTCAACGTAGATCCGAATGCGAGGATCTCAAAGATTGAGAGGAATGCAAAATGAATCCACCTCAGACGACGCATGGGTTGCACACTAACGGGTGCTTTAACTGGCTGGTATTTCTGCTTTCAGCTATTTTTCAGGATAAGAAAGCGTTTTTAACAGGTCTCGGACTTGGTTTTCTAGCATTCGGCCTCAAGAACCTCATGTTGCCGATTGTAATTGGGATGAAGATCATTAACAGCGTTCTTATAGCGTTGTTCTTGCCCAGCATTCTCGGAGGCATCGGGAGAATCCTCGGCAAAGGCAAGTCGATCATCCGTCAACATTATCGCAATTGGCTTCTTTGTTTTATTTCTGTCAAGTCCAGAATCAAACTCTTCCATATTCAACAGGTGTGTCGAGCTTCTCGCAAGTGTCTCAAGGCGCCGCAAACCCACCGGAAGAGAGTTTCGATTTTAAGGATAACGCAGACATTTATAATGACGACTACATGCGTAATCAGCCTATAGGCACCCTGCCAGCATCAGCGATGTACAATCCTCAGGAGTACCTCAATAATGGAAATCAGATGACCGGTACTCCGGGAACCAATCAGAGAATCTCCCACGTTAACACATTGTCGGATAATTACTATTCGAGGAATTCAATGCAGGGGGCACAAGGCTCTACCACGAAGCGGCAAGATTACAAGGTGAATTTTTTCCCAACAATGAGTGGCATTCTGTTCCATTTCACCGTTGATTTGGGATACCGCTATTATCCACGGGGTATAATTTAACCTTGTGAGGTTGCCTATGTTTCAAATACTTAGATCAACATCGTCCCTAGATTGTTCAAATTATTTCAGATCCTGGGCAAACTCTTCATCAAGCAACTGCATGTTCAGTAAAACAAACGGTTTCTATATGCTCCAATTATCTCCCAAGTCTGATAGTTTTTAAATCTCTGGATTCGTTCGATCGTACCAAGTATAATTGTTGGTAGATACTTTTTGTAGAAATTGGAAGTATCGCGAAAGTGTAGCTGATTGACGCGTTCGCCTTCGAAACCAATTGACCGCAACAATAATACTTTTTACATAAATTTCACCCCATTAGTTTTTCCCCTCATCAAAAATATCCCTTCATTGTTCATTACTATGGATTTAGGATCTCGGAGGTGGACACCGACTTTACTGGGAATACACAAACTGATTAGCGATTCTAAAAAAAGTTCAAGCCCGGCACTGTCCTCCGGAGAACGTCACCGTTTTAGAAGTAGGACACTTTCCCCAATATATGTGGGCGACGATTCAATCAGTCGTGTGGTTTACTCCGACGGTCTTCGTCAGATCAACCACAAACTGTATGCCCAAGAATTTACCGGTCGAGTTTCTTCAGGGCTTGGAGATTAGTTCATCAGTTTCTGATTGAATCCATAACCATACGTGGTATCGCGGAAACTAATTATCCGGGCTTTGTGATGTATGACATTGACATTGACATTCGAAACGCCGAATCGGTCGAGATGAAAAGGTTCACTAGTGTATAGAGAGATTGTTATTCAGGACTATACTTTTATTATTATATAATTAATACGTGACCCTATAAGTTAGTGACGACTAACTAAGAACCGGTTCTTAAAAAGGCCTGTTGAATCCCTCATACGAAGGACCCACAATTTTCTAACACACCCAATTTCACGGCAGTGCTCAGGTAATCGCTCGCGAGGTCTTGCTCACACGGCCTGAAAAGACAAATGAAATTCTCAGACTCCGTGAAACAAGCAACGTCTCCACATCATATTTGACAAACGACATGACGTGAACACTCATTGTCGTCACACAAGGATCATGCTTGAGTTCCTTTTGTCTTTCATGGGACTTTGGATGGTTAGGTAGAAAGTATTGACGACTATCTATGACCAATGCTTCTTGTAGAGTCTGATGTCCGTGCTTTACGTTCTTCTACGTACTAAAGTTGGAATTCATCGCTTCCAGGTCTTCCACGAAATTCCAACGAGCTCATTACTCTTGACGAACTACGATCCGTTCTACTCGCCGCTTCTGTCCAGACTGGACGCAGTTTTCAGTCGACTGGGACATTCGACTGAACCCTGCAGGGAGTATGCAATTTGTGCAATGTACAGAAGCCCGGCGCGATACGCGCCCTACTCGAACCTGGTCTCAGCCCAACTTTCCAGAGAGTTGAACGAGCTGCGAAAACCCAGTTCGGACAACCCGGATGTATTGAGGTTCTTCAAATACATGAAAGCCGCAAAAGACGGACAGGACGGTGTCCAGTGCGAAGACATTTACACGGAATGTGCAAGCAGGGGAAATGCGTCGGGACAAAATCAGGCGATGCTCGCGACCTATCAGGACATCAACAAGCTCGTTCAAGCGCGGAAAATATAATAATTTTCCTTCATGTATCGAATCTAGGACGTAGATTATAGAGAGTAGGAAAAATAGCGGACGGGCGTGTTTCAGACTTTGATCATTGACACTTCAATCAATCGTACTCTCCAAAGTGGCTGAAGCGTTGTTGGTTCTTTGGCGATCATATAATTCACGCCTGTTCCAAATTTCAACTATTCATTAGCGGACGTATCGCCGCAGCTCATAAAGAACCAAAAAATATCAGTGAACCCGTTCGAGAATACTGAATTATTTTTTTTTGACGGTCGCTGAGCTAAAGCACCCTGCAGCTTCCAATTTGGACTGATATTTTTCAGAGCTTGAAAAAAAATACTCGTCCAAATCGGGAAAACCAGTTGATACGTAATCACATTATAGGGGTAGATCATTAGTTCGCTGCGCTTGATAATCACGCTGACAATGGAGGAAAGTTGGAAGGAAATTTTCAAACTAGATGGTTTTTACCAGTTTTCATTTCCCTCGTCGTCCGTGTCGGTGGTATCAGATGTAGTGACGTACCAAGAGCGTTAGATTAATTTGTCCATATTTAATTAATTTATTTGTAACATAAGTAGGGATATTTATTTATTATTAACAAAATCGACTCACGTCGATCATTGCAGAGTATAAAAAAAATTCTGTGTTAACATTTAATACGCGTCATGTGTGAGCGAATGTGCAAAGTTATGACATTGCAAATTGTGAAATTGCAATAATTATACAAATAAAAAAAATGTATACTATAATAAATGTTTTTCACACAAATTCATTCATTTACTTGTCGACCAAAAATTATATTTCACGTGTTGGTACCAAAATGACTTATATAAGCGATTCTCTCACCGCGGCGCCACATTTTGCAAGTGGGTGCCTCCCAGGTCCGGTAGAAAGTGGCAGTTAACCGTCGCTTCACTACAACGCCGTTATGTTTGTCAAAAGATTTAGTCATGAAGTCGGAATATGCGTAAATCTGCAAGCAAACGAGGATCGCGTATCGTCACCGTATCCAAAGTGACCATTTCTGATAGCGACCTGCAAGAAATGCTCGGGGCTGTGAACGACTTCCTTGGAGTAGAAAAGATACGATGAGATTATACCGTATAAAGATGTAATCCAAAGTACGGGATTTTATTTATTCATAATAATATAAACGCGTAGAAAGATGTAATTGGTATTCCGAAAGTGATGATATGGCGTCTGCTTACTCTCGAAAGTTCCAAATAATCGTAAGCGATGACGACGGTGTCTGCGGTGTGTAGCAAGGTCGTGAACCTTTCTTCCTCGCCCATATACAATTAGGAGTTGGTGTTGTGGGATCGGTCGAGTGTGTGAATGTGAGACTGCACTGACTCACCGTACTTTCGAATCTCTTCCTCGGAAGTGCTTCAGGGCAGCTGTTGGTCAACCAAAAGTTATGTTAAAACTGGGTACCAGAGTCCGGCTGACTTCACAGCGGTCAGCGGCTCCGGATTTCCGATGGATCGTAGATCGATCGAGTTGCAACATCCATTAATGCCCGGTGTGGATAGAAATGCGGAAAGGGTGATCGGTGCTGGACTGACGTCAAATAACGTCTTCGGAACGAACCGGAGTTCCGATCCTGCATCCGGCGTGATCACTTTCACTTTCGATTTTGTGCTTTTTATTTCATAACACCCGACGTGGTCGCCTACCAGGACCTAGAGTCTCATATATACCCTTGGAGGAGGACTTGAACGATTGTCAGTTCACTCTCGAAGGTCTGTCAGCCTTGTTCTTCAAGAGGGTCGAGTTCACGCACTGAATGATGAACGTTATCTAAACGCATTCCTCAGGACTGGCCTAACTGCAGTTTAAACCAGATTATTCGCACCTTCGTTGCACAGTGAAGAGGTGCGCGTCTCTTTGTAGTTTTGTAAGTATATCACACCATTTGATTACACGGTTAAACGTATGCTTGTTAGTTCATACACTGCAACCGTATAAATTGTCATCTTCATCAGCACGCACTACTTACCTAAGGACATTAAATAGACACTCGTTATGATACGTATATGGACAATCCTTTCAGAATCTGACACACTTTTTCACATCGTGATGACAAATATTTTCCAAACTCACTCTACAAATGTATACCGAGATAAGAAACTCCCGTAATTTTGTCAACTTTTTTAACCGACTCGTCAAAGCTGTGTTTTCTTCTCAGAAAAATTATTCTTGTCAATGGAAGAAAATATTGACGATTCATGATATTTCTGTTAATCCCAACAATGCAATCAAAACTTCATCATTTTTAACCATCCTTCACTTTTATTTGACAGACTGACGTTTTTTCATGGAGGTTGTGATTTTTTATTTTTGTGGAAATAATTTCTACGGGTTTCGACGAAGCTTGATGAAAATTCCGACTCTGCAGTTTTTCGTATACAAAATCGTACAAGTGGTTACAGTCTTTCTAAAAATTCGTGATAGCAGAAATTTACACGAGGGTCAAAGCAATAAAATGAATGAGTAGAAAGTAATTTTGAAAAATGAAAGTTATATAATAACGTAGTTAATTATTAGTACAGCTGAATAAAACGAATGAGTTGTCACTGATCCTGTTGAAAATATATTTTCGCTTTGGGTCAGGAGTGCAGAGCCAGTGTGAAAAGAATTGTAAATATTTTCATCCTCGATTACGGAGTCGAAATCGAGACCGATTATCGCTTTGCTCGCTAATTATTGCCGGAAACGGAGCATCGAACGGTTCGAGTATTTCCAAAGTATAACCGGAATCGTAAAATTGGACCATTTTTACAAGAGACAGACACTGCGGTGTAGTAGGTGCATGCATTAAACTCGATTAAGAAAAGAAGCATTAAAATTCCGAAGCCGGTATTGGCCCGTTCGTCTAACGGAACTTTGTAGTAGCACCAGGTTCCTCGACAGTCGTGACGACGCTCGTGGACGGTCCTGAACTCGAGAATCCATATATAAAAATAAATTTCAACAGAATTTGTTGTGCGTTGAAGATGGAAAAAATACATTTGTGAAAGTACCTCCAAGATGTTGTTCATATACTGCTGCGGTTAGTCTCGTAGTCACGTTCGGTAAGTCGTTTCTTGAATTTACCGCCTAACTTGCCAAGTGTGTTACCCAACGAACGGAGCGAACTAAAACCGTCTCGAATGGAATGAATTACATTCATATTCATACTTTATCAAATTTCCGTATACCTAGTTCAATCGCTGATTATATCGTGAGCAGTATATTCACATTGAAAAGATAATTCTCAGCCAAAAACCGGTACTCACATCAGGATTTCGACCCAAAAATATCCGAGATGATTTTGAATGGATGAAAAATTTGGATGACACGCATTTCGAGACTCTGCAGCATACTTTTTGAATAGCCCAATATCAGTTCTTGGATAAAAGCCAAACCTGACATGTGAAATTCGTAATATAATACATAATTAATGACATCACCGATCGTGTCATGTTATACCGACTGACCAATTGATTAAGGCACCGTTTTGAACGGAGTATTGGTAAGCCTTTACCCACCGTATTGAAATATGCAATGTGCACCTTGATTTTCAGCTGAGAAGAGCGACCTAATCCCAAGATGATAAAGCCGAGATTGCTGCTGTTGGTAAGCTGCGCATTGGCGGTTTCCTACGGTCAGTCAAGTGGGAGAGTCAGCTTCGAAGATTCTGATAGTCAGTCTCGACAAAGCCAGGATGGTAAGTGCAATCTCCTCGGTGGTTCAGCCGATTTTCACAGTTCTACCTTGCCGACAGTTACACCGATTTTTATGTTCTCTCTCGCCGACCTGGAAAAAGGAAAAACTCTGCCAATGTCAGACAATGGATTCAATGTCCAATCAATCCGATGCGAATAGAATTTGATTCGAAAAATAAAACCGTTTTTCCAACTTTCAGGATTGCAGTTCCAGCAGTTTCAGAATCAAGGGTCTGAAAATGGCCCGTCATTTTCACAAGATCGTCCAAATGGAACGAGACAGGGAAAAGACCTTCTGGACTGGATCGGTCTAGGAACCGGAGGGAATGTAGACCCCTATCTAGCGAGGGCTAACAGTGCTTGTCTGAACGGAGATTTGGCTGAATGTTTCAAATCCAGGGCGCTAAATTCTTTGTCAGAGTTTTTTGACCAGCAAGAATACAACCTGAACCACAACGTCAGGGTTGTCAGGATGTCCAGAGATATTGTACAGGAGGTCAGCCGCCAGCCATACGAGTTCTCCAGTTCCCCAAGGTACCATCAACCATTTTTCCACTGGGTCAAGTCGTACTCAACTTTTTTTTTCAGTTGATTATTCATTGTTGCAGAGACTGACAAAAGCGTAATCCAAGATTCTAGCTAGTCAACTTTCAATTATGGAATTAGCTCAAGAACTGCCTTACATAATATTATTTTTTTTCTGTCAATTCAACCCAATTCTCCAACTGACGACGATCACTAGCATTCCACTCTACAGTTCGAGTTAATACTTGGGAATTTTGATTCATTTTCCGTACATGCTGCTGAATGAGAAAAAAAAACCGGTCAAGATCTCCCTCAATCTTTCAAGTCAAGTTGAGTTTCGAGTCAATAGACTTGCGATCCGGTAAGCATGATCTCGAAGTGTATTTTTTGCTCACACTGACTGGCGTTTTGCAGAAGCGAGGAATCGGAATGGGATCAATTGGTGAAATTCGCGGCCAGGAAGGCGGAAAAGTTTGTAAAGACAGTCGCGTTCGAGATCGAGATTCCTAGTGGAGTTGCCGGAGACAACGAGGTCTACGCACCCAGATTCTTGGACGAGATTGCCGACGAGATCGACACCATTGAGAACAAGAAGGACAATCTTTTCTGTAAGTAGTCTGTAGTAAATTGCTCGGACCATTAACTCGAGAAGCAGTAGCTCCACCTGATCTGATTTCCAAGGAAATTTGTAGGAAATATCATCAATGAACATCCGCTTTTATTCCAGCTCGAAACCGGCTGAAGAAATTGTTGATCCCGATGCTGATCATCCTGAAGTTGTTCAAGTTGAAACTCCTGCTGTTCCTGCCTCTGATTCTTGGCCTAGCTTCGTTCAAAAAGTTCCTGGGATTCATGGCCATCGTTATTCCCGGATTGATAGGATTTTTCAAGCTCTGTAAACCACAGGTTCAGAACTACCAGCCCCCGATATACACCCAAAGTGGCCTCGGGTCTCCGTACTACAAAGAAAACACGAACGGGTTCAGCCACAACGATTATCACGAAAGTCACAACGATTACCACGGGAATCAGGGAGGATCACCGGTCTCATTTGGCCAGGATGCAGCCTACCAGGGTTGGAGAGACTACGGTAAATGAGCAGGATCTCTTTCCGAGGACTACCCTATAGGATATTTATAAATAAAGTTATTTTCGTTGTAATGCAAGCTTTAAATAATATCGTGTCGTTACTTCGGTTTAATTATACTTTCGAAATAATTTAATTTATGAATTTGAGTGAATCGACTAGCAGAGTTCCTCCAACCCACTTAATTTTCTCCCATCTCCATTTTCAATTAATTTGTCGTTTAGTTCGCTTATTATTAATTTACAATTATTCTCAAGACTGTACTCACTGTTTTGTATTTATATCACGTACATGTATATTTGTCAATAAATATTCTGTAAATATTTTCCAAGAAACGTCCGGTGATCTCATTTCCCTCAAATTATTTTAATGACTGATTTATTTTCATGATCTCGTTGTTGTGTTAACGGACTTTGTGCTACTGTGGCTATAATTTAATATACACATACTATATGCATTTAATTAAAACGAATAAAGTACAGATACCAAGAGCCCACGATAAAGAAACTGAACGTTAATAGCAGCAATAAAATTATCGAGAACGTGAACGAAATGTATACCGAGCTTGTACATGAATTCCTTTTATTGCTCCTAATCAATTCACGATGTGAGAATGAATGCTATTAGAAGGGTAGATTACACCGTGAAACATAAGAAAAAATATCATTCAAAAATAACTTTGAACAATTTTTTTTCTTGTGTCTGTAGTTCTGGTATCGGAACTGTCGACAAAAAATGTATGCTGACACGACATTTAGATTGATTCATTTCCACTCGAAAAATCATAAAAAGTAACGTTTGACAATTGAAAAGTCTGATGTTATTTCAGACATTTGTCTGATTAAATAATAGAGAAACATCTTCACTGAACAGTTGAGTTCATTTCTTGCACAAGAAACTGAAAACAAATGTTCAAATTGGTGGAATGATTATTTGAAAACCAATTTAAAGTTCAAACAATAATATTTCTCTGGATTTGAGAAATTTCTCTGCGCTAATTGTGATCCTTCTAAAGATTGTTGCGACCGAGTGATTATGCGATAAGGTGTGAATTTAATGGGTGATAAACCGCAACGATAAATCTACGAAACTAGGACAGCAGGGAAAATGGAATTGCCTCGTGGATGAAAGAGATGTGGATCATATGGACGGCGAGCTGTATCGATGAAAATTATTCAGCAAGTTAATATAACTCGATTAATAATCGTACCCAATGTTGCGACTGGCTGATTTCTATTTATCTGAGCCTTAAAAAAAGTATAAGAAATAAAATAATCTAAAATGATGGCAACCGGTCTGCGAGATGCTGTACATGCTATTTCTTACACGCAGTGTCCCGAGAAACGAATGAACGAAGGAAGGAACGTGCCAAACAAACCTGCTGACCAGGTGCCCTCGTTAGCGAAAACCGGAAACGTTACCATGTTGTTTCATTCAATTCCGATTAAAGATATTCCATTACCTGGCTGCATGCGCGCTTTCGAAGAGAGAAATATACCGCATCATATCAACTGAGATAATGAATTTCAAAGTATTCCGCAATCCATTGACCATTTCCATACGCGTACCGGTATATTTACAGCGACTGTATCTGGGGCTCTAAAAGAATTTAGGCAAGCTATAGATCCCACGGCCGAAGATGCCCGCTCAAAATGATAGCGTAACGGTACCGATACGATACGACAGGGATACGCGCGTACGCACATTCCACAAGGTGGGCTGTGCGGCGACCTTGCGTAGCTATCGAGGCCACGCACATCGGGCACAGTCGATTTAATCGCCCACGATATCATCCGCGGGTACGTGTATGCAGATTGGCAATCAGCTCTGCAGGCCCTACCTACCTCTACGAAGAAGAAGGAATGTCCGGGATAGAAAACGAAGAGGTAAAACTATATGGAGAGCAGTTTTAAGTACCATGCAGTTGTACTTAATCTGATGCGTGCCTTTGGTTAAGTGACTCAATGGGCGTGTTCTTAACGATACTGAAGAACGTATAATTTGCGAATACATACTTGACAATTGTTGTAATTCTGCATCATGGGAACCTGTCCATATGTCGCCAAACATTCGACATTGTGACCAAGAGTGCAGGACTTGAACCCAATTTCACCGAATGGTACTACCTAGAGGTCTCATCCTGCGTAGTGTAAATTACTCGATGATTACTGCCAAGTCTACGCAAGATCCGTTAACGCGTTATAGCCTTGACCTAATGCCCCTTCTTTGACTGTTGCGTTTCTCGCCGTAAGCCGTCAAGACGGCGAGCAAAGTATCTCACGTGATGAATACCTGCGACTGTTCACCTTTGCGTGGGTCGCGAAAGGAGATTCTTAAACTAATTGACAAGTATGGAAGAACTGGTGAACACGTTAGGTATGGGAAATCAGTTGGTTCTCTTCACCTGTTATGCTAATTGAGCTTGAACTTAATTCACTCACAATCAGCACTTATTTGTCGTGGTATGCCTGCAGGATCCACTGGTGTTTTAAACGGTGCTTGAAACTCGTTTGCGTGTACTTCGTTAGTTCTTACATTCGAGTAAAATCAAGTAAATTAAAGTGCTTTTTTCAGGTGAAATGACCGATTTGAGAAAAGTACTGTTCGTGGCATGAGTGAAATTTCATCGACGGGTAATTCACATTTAATAGGACCGATTACCATGGTAATGATATACGCTCCGCGTGCATGTACTTCAGGTCTTGAGAGTGGCACTAATCCTCTTCAGTTTCACCCGATGATTGTAGCAAACTCTCTCATTCATCCCTTTCAGCCTTTGACAATGTACCTTTTTGTGTTTCCAAATAGATGGCCTCCTACGGGCATCAAGCCCACCATAAGTCGTAAGTCAAAACGGTTCAGCTTTCTCCGGTTGGTTTCAAATCCAAGAAACCGGTATGAAAATTTGGTGACAAAAATTGTTAGTTGAGGCTCTCGCAGCATGATGATGACTTTAGTTCTCACCTTATGTCGTCGCAGAGGAATATTGAAAACGGGGAATTTTTTTGACTAATGAAAAAAATTGCACTAGTAGTTTGCGATTGAGCATCACAATAGCCTTGAACCATAAGAATTCGTGGGCAATGACACTGGGATTGGTTGTCGTTGACTTTCGCCGATTCATGTACTGCGGCCGAAAGTGTTTTCGGATTCGCTCAGCCTCGGCGAAGCGATCTAGCAATGGTCAGTTCCGGGATATCGCGATTAACGATGCGATTGAATGTAATCTAATTGTTACTCCGATTTATCTGTGATACGATTCATAGAATGTCCTGGCATAATATTTTCTTTCCAGTATTTTGGCCTCCGAATCATAATTGGTTCACAATTGACATTGAGAGCATTATTACTCATCAATAAGAAATTGGATCCAGCAGATTTTTAACGATTTAAACAAAAAAGACGGAATTTTATGGAGAGTGAAAGATATTGACAGAAGGCTCAGATGTGGTAATTGGTAAGCAAACAGTCGAAAGCTGGTGCTTCTCATGCAAGACACCTGCTTTTTGAACTTGCCGGCAATCTTGTATGCTGCACAAATACTAGAATAAAAAAAAGTTCGAAGTGATATTTGAGGAAGTTTAGGAAAGTGCTATTCGGACAGTCTTCGATCGAACATGTTATACTGGATGAGAAGAGATGCTCTGAATTCTCGATATTTGCATCTGAATGGGAAATTATGCGATGAACTTAATATGATGTGCCATGTAATGCAGATATTATTCAGCCATCGGTTTCTAAGTGTCGAATGGTGAAGTTGGTCAATCACCACCGTTTGTATAGAAGACCTCTGAATTTATTTGACCTGCCAACGAAGTAATTCACCGAATTTCTCCAGTTATAAAGTGAAGAGGAAGTGCTTTGGATCCCGGGTGGTCACAATAAGCATAATTCAATGTCAGTGGGACGATTTTGTCTGCCATTCGAATTTGACTCTCGATACCGTTGTAAATTCACATACAAGTTTTTAGGTATTTGTCAGTGCATGTTCACGTACTATCGATTTTAGTGTCTAAACATGGGTTTAGAATTCCAAACAACTTGGGAATATTTGTTTTCAGGTGAAAATAACGGCAATAGCAAATGTCTCACATACAACGCGATACGCTCGGAATAGTTGTGGGTGTGCCAGCCGACAGAGATGCGATGCTAACACCTCACCCCGTATAGAAAAGGCGCGTTAGTGGGCCATCAGGTACGAACCACGTACCGAAGGTCAGGAGCGAACCATTTGATACACTCATTGGCGATAAGATTTCGGTCCAACAATGCTGATGCCGAACCCATGCCATCTTCGGAAAGCTTTCACAACCACTTCTATTAATTGACTGTATTCTGAGACATACCTTAAACGTTCTTGTTCAACGATTAGAAATACAGAAGTGACACAGAAGTGACGAGCACGTGTATGATACAAAGTCAGAGACACATTCGCGTCACAAATTCTGTCTAATTTATATTTTTCTATCTGGACAGATGAGGTTGTGGCATGGGGTGAAAATAAGGGCGTCCCACATAAACAGGAAGTGGAGAAAACTGACAATCAAGTTAATTGCCGTTAGCTGTTGATACTTCCAGGCTTCCGGAGACTAAACGGGGCCCATCACCTTAGCCAACAAATAGGAATCTGGAAAAGTTCCAAGCTGTGGCAAAGACAGAGGGCAAGTTTGTCTCGAGACTCACGGGAGCAAGGAATTGGCTGACGATGCTGCGTCGATGGGGACCGCGTGCTCCACATCTGTGACACGGTTCTCCCGGTGGGTTGGGCCCCGACTCGGGGCCCATAATGTCTGCCTGTACGTTCCTATATGTATATCATAATAACGCGGGAACCAGTTTGTCGAGGAGAACTGCCTCGGTTTCCTTCCCTTACCATGAGATGAGCCCGATTCCATTTTCTCCTCTTCTTGGATCCCCAGCATCAAGCTGGAGGAGGGAATCTCTTTGAGCTCTGGCATATGTATCATGGAACGATCCAACTATATAAGGTTGCTCCGCCAATACGCGGCTCAGAACTCTTAAGCATTCCATGCACTTCGGTTCGCAGGGGCTGTTATAAGTTATTTAGAAAAATAGTGATATCACCGTGATCGACTCCACCTGTCAGGGGTAGTCCAGTGTTTCGATAGAGCTTTCGTGGATTCAAAGAGGTTAGTATAGTACTATCATTAAGTGACATTGATTCTTGAGGAAGTGCGATTTACCAGGGTTCAAATGTCAACTTTCTTTGGCAAGAGACAATCGACGAGGTAATAGACACGTCAATCAATCCTGCTATCGTTAAACCTGCAATCACGTCCGCTCGTAAACTTCTCCTCGACAGTTAAGTGTCTGCTATGAATATCAATTCAGAGTTAATGATTCACACTCAATTTTAAATTAGTGGATCTAACAACATGTAACACTCATAATGATAGTCTCGTGTCAAGTCATTCCCAGGTTCAAGATGTGAATGAAACTTCACGAAGGCATCTGCCCCTTCAATCAATCAATATTCATAACACGAGATGGTGATCAAACGAACTCATGTTCTTTCAATTCTTCTATTTTTGTATTTTTTAAGTAGACCAAGTCCGGTATTAACGACGATCTGGATTCTAATTTTTTTTTCGTTTTTTTCGAGACAAAAACCGAAAACGGCACCATTAAGTTTGTTTACAAGCAAAACAATAACAACACTCGATCTGAGCACGACCTAATTTCAGGTATCTCTTATTTTTCAGTAGCGTTAAGATGAAGGTCGCTCTGATCCTTTTGGCAATGGTAGCCATGACATTGGCCAACCCATTGGAGAAGGTAGAGAAGGTTGAGATCCACGAGCAGCAGTCGGTGACCCTGACCGACCGTGCTAAGTACGAAGAAGAACTTCTCCGGAAGTTGAACTCCAAGTGTTCCCAGAACGACGTCAGCAGTTGTGTCATGTTGAAGCTGGTGACCTACATGAACAGGCTTTTGAAGAAAGCGTCGATCGAATTGACTGACGATATTGAGATAAGGAAGACCAGCCAAGTCACAGAAGAAGCATCCTTCAGCGCTGGAAGAAGCAACGATGAAGACACCGAGGTCTTAGACTTGATAACAAACAAAATTTACTCATTTGTCAAGTCCAGAAGCATCAAATGGCGCGTATTCCCTGAAGAGGATGTCGTCGTTTCCGCTGCTGAAGACAAGACTGGCTCATTGAACCTTGGCTTGTCCATTGAACATGCTGACAATGCCGTTCAGAATGGTGAGTCACACGCATAAGCTTGTTTAAAACTCTCAGTATCATTCATCACAAAAATTATACGGGTCTTTTTCCAAAAGGAGTTGACCGTTAGCTGCACCGCCTTCTGAATAAAATCAAGTTGATGGCCAAGACCGTTACGAGAATATAAATAAATCGTAGACTCTGGTTTCTTTTTTGTTGAATGGTCAAAGTAAATTATCATGTGTCCAAATATGCGTATGCAAAGTGACATTCTCAGTGGTTCAACGATCAACTGTCCTAATAAATCTTCTCTGGTCCAAAGGTCGTGGAAAGAAGAACAACTTAGGACCAGTCCTCGCAGCCGCAGCCTTGAAAATTGGTCTGATCGGTGGTCTAGCCTTCAAGGGTCTTGTCCTGTTGGTCGGAAAGGCATTGCTTCTGTCAAAGATCGCTCTGCTTCTGGCCGGTATCATCGGTCTGAAGAAGCTGTTCTCCCAGCAGAAGCACGTCACATATGAAGTTGTAGCACATCCCCATCATAGCGCCAGCCACACCTACAGCGCTGACCACGGCCATGGTGACAGCTACTCCAGCGGCTGGGGCAGAAACCTGGACGTTTCTCCCGTCGCCGTGGCTTCCCAGGGTGTCGCCGATGCTCAAGACCTTGCGTACAGCGCTCACAAGAACTAATCAGTCTCTCAATGTCATTATCGTGCACACTGACTAGGTTTGGTGGGTCTACAAGCTTCCGAAGCCTACAAGAGTACATAAGTCTTGATGGATAAGGATTCTTGAAACTTTAGAATTTCCGAAAGCCACTTTGAGCTGGCTCGTTACATTATTTTTTATACTATTTATATAGGTGTCTGTACAGACCTAGGAAAACTTTGTCACGAGTCGTGAACTGGGAGAAGCCTCAATATTATTTCTTCTGCTGTCATGTCATTACAGCTCGCTGAATGTGAATGAGCTTTGAATTCGCAATCTATGCTCTCTGGCGTTGAAATATCTCGAATCTAGTTTCCGGTTTTCACGGATAGATGGTCGTAGGTGATTTTTCTACGTTCCTGGAAACCCCTCCTCGGAAAACTCAAGTCTAGGTTAAACCCAGACTTTCTGTTATAAATCTCAGCTTTCTCGTAGGCGCCATAAATCTTAGGCTACCTCGATCTGAGGCGGAACCAGTTAACGACGGTGCGTGCAAAATGTTATTCTATTTATTACTCCCTAATCCTCATGGACATGAATCCCTGCGACTGAAGGACGGAATTTGATAAACTTATGAACAGGAAGACGGACAGAAATAGTGTAATCGACGACGGACTGTTAAAATGCATGTGTACGGACGACAGGACGACAAGACGACAGGACGACTTTGCGGAAGTATTGGTCGAGTTACCAAAGACCGAGACGACACGTTTGATTGAGAGATGACAGATGGCGACGTGCACCGATGATACTGTTGCCTGTGAGCAGTGGACATCTGGTGAATACTGTGATAACTATACTCAAAAAACTTGATACTGCGGCGTCGACTGAAAGGTATAGCTAGACGCTTTCATTCGTCACGCGAGACTCAAGTTGACCCAGACAGAACTGACTAACACATACAGGACGTACGATAAACTCATTCAGGATAGACATCGAATCATTTTAATTTAATTTAAGAATCATAAAAATTCTAACTTTGTGACTGTAAACCACTTTACCCTATTTTTTAACTAATTTATTTCACATCTCTGTCATATTTTAATTAAATATGAGGCATGTAAAATTATTGTATTTATAAATAAATATTTATTGTGTGTCTATACTTTTTTTTTAATGGATATACATATCTCGAGTTATTAACCCACAGTGAATGAAATATATGAAGATGAATGGGCTGCTGAAGCGGTGATTAATAACGACTTGCCAAAGTAATGGTTAAACATTTATGGTAATAGAATACCAACGAATTCAATTTAGTCACGAATTTCTTCCTGTCACGACTTTTCTGTACGTAAGAACTGGCGGTTCGTGATGAGGAATGCCGATTATGAGACTGAGAGGCTTTCGTTTTCCATTGTTTTTCCAGCCTGAAATACAAGATAATCTTGAAGTGCAATTAAACCACGCAGGGGACATAATCACATTTATGCAATTCTTTAAATCAGTCTCTACTTCTCCTTTTTTGCTGACTCTCGTGCTTGATATCTTGCAGGTCGTTGCCAAACAGTCCATGAAATTCTTGACCATTTGGCATCTGATCGGGAGACTCCTGTCTCTGAAATTCATACTTTGGCGCGTCGTTGTTCTCCTGTATGAGATCCTTGTGCTCCTTCAGAAGGTCGTAGACTCCCTCTGAATTATGATCCGTGATTTCTTGGTTTCCCTTGAACACTTCCGGCTCATATGCATGATGAACTCCAACCTGGTACTCCGGACCAAGCGAGTAACGATCGAACACGGCTTCGTACGACTTTTTATGATGTCCTCCAAAAAGTTTCTTCAGTCCTACTATCGCAGCGATCAGGATCGCCGTCTTTGATGCGATGAACGCCTTCAGTGTCAACAGACCAATAAATGATACCACACCGACGACAAAGGTGGTAGCTTTCAGCCCGATCAACAACGGTAACAACATCTGGCCTTCCTTCTCGTCTGCAGGGAGACAAGGAGATCGTTACAATCCTCGCTGATCAAACTAATCAATAAATGGTAGTATGTACTCACCTTTTTTTTCCCTTGGCTCAACCTTAACGTTAACATCGAATTTTCCAGCATCGCGGGAGAGTTTGAGGTCGACGAAGCCGAGGTCTAGGTTTATTGATTTCGTGTTTGAAATGTCCTCGATTTTGTCCAGTAGCCTAGGGTTCGATGGAGACGAGCGAGTTGCATTACTGATCGTCTCTATACTCACAAAATCGTTAAGTCGGATGGATCTTGTTCTTTCGATATTATCGAGCAATTTAACGGCAGTTTTTTCGAGACTTTTGAGGTTGAAGACATCGTTCAAAGTGGTTTGTTGGACGGGAGAGCAGCTGGCGTGGTGAGAAGCGATCACCACTGCGAGTAAGACGACACAACGCGGAATGAACATGACTGATATAGTTCGAAAAAGGTCCCTGTTTTCGAATTTTGATTTTAATTTACAAGGGACATTTTATCTTGTACGGATACAGGAGTAAACTGAGTCTCACAGTGTGTTACAGATCAGTTTTATATATCATGTTTCATGCTTAACCAGCCATCCGTAGTGTCTAAGTGTACTTTTAACACGCTATGCTATCTCGTTAGCCACAGGGCCTGTATTGTAAATATTATTACGTAGGTAATATCATTAGTAACTTATTATAAATGCAGTTTAGGATTGTAATTGCATAAAAATAGGTCGGTAAAACGCTCCGCGTAAGGAAAAACTCGATGCAGATAATTTTCCCATTGCGGATCTTCTTTTGCCGGATCTAACTCATTGCCCTCCATAACTTCTCACAACGTCTTCAACAGAATGAGAGACTTGCACCTCAGCGACCATCAGCACTTCAAATATCTTCTAATATCTGCCAGTGTGATATCTAGGTCTGATACAAGTCGTGGAACATCAAACCATCGAATCATTAAACTAATTACAGAACTTTTCCTACGACGTGTTCTGCTCCACAACATCACTGAAATACGTCCCAACAATAGACAGTATAGCGTCAGAAAACGAAGCCTATGTTTAACTCCATTTGTCACAGTGAGTTGATGTCGAGTAATTACCGCCTCGATGACATCGCGGTATATAAAAAACATCGCTGTCAAAAGTTCTCAGTAGTATTCGATTCCTGTAACCAGAAAATACGATTGCGGGTATCAAAATGTAAAAAAGTCCCTCGACGTCATAATGTTCCGATCGACAATAATTTGTCTGTTTCTTATCGCGTACGTTAATTATGTTTCCGGTAAGATATTACGCCAAGAAGACAGCGGTCTGCAGCCAGAAGAAGAGGCATCAGGTAAACGTGAGTTTTACAATTTTTTTCACCCTCTGAGTCGAATTTCGAATTTGATGTGTATTTCAGGGACGTTGATGGTCGGCAAGTTCATCATGCTGCCTATACTTGCGGGTGTGGGACTGAAATTTCTGGTCCTGCTGCCCATAATTTTGTCCAAAATTGCTCTGCTAGGAATACTCAGTTTCGTATCATCGAATCTCAGTCTCTTCGTATCAGCTGCAATGGGAGTCAGAAGTTACTTCTTCGAAGATCGGCGTGAAGAAGATTACGACTATGACAGCCGGCATAAAAGCAGATACGAATCTCAGGAGCCTGATCAACACGACGATCGTCGTTATCAGAAAAGTAATCATGATTCTCGAGACAAATACCTGCATCGTTACAAAGGCTACGAATCCTCTTATCCCGCATATACATCGTACCAGTCGGATTACAAAGCTCATGATTATCACGCTCCAAAGAAGCGGTTCAGACCGTTTAAACTACTCGGAAAAATCAAGGACGTGATAAAAGATCTTTTTCACAAGTCGAGGAAGCACGAAGACACCTATCGCGAGTATGATAACCACAACAAGCATCATTTGCCACAGGATTGGTCACAGAAAGAGGAAGTGAGTCACGATGCTGTGAAGACTGAGAAGGGTGAAGACGAAGGACAGTTGAAGATCGTCGTGGATGATAGTGAATGGATGCAGGCGAAATCGAATCGTACTCCATCGACGACGGAGTACAAGGTATATGAGAATGAGCCGAAGTTCAAGGAGCCTTTTATCGTGTTTGGTCTTCACCCACAGACTGTCGACACCGAGTCACCAGCCGCTTTCTACGCTGCGAACTACCAGATTACCGATTTTAAATCTGAACCGCAAGCGGATACTAGCAAGTGAAAACGCAGGAGCTATAGACCATCACTCTGACCCATTCACGTAGCTCCATGTGCCATCGGTTTCGATACCTTTCTACAATTATAATGTCCACAATTTTTTATTTCGCAATTTGCCTACGGTCGAACACGATTATATATTCTGTGCTGGTGAAATAAACTTGAACTTGTATCTTGAACCTGCAGTCGTTTTGTTATTTTATTATTCAGTGTGTACCCTATGGCTGAAGATACATAAGAACATGTAATTTGGAGGCTTTTGATTTTTTGAGGTCTGAGTGCTGAATAAACTGATTCTTGCTCTTCTGAATTATCAAGAAAATCTTGGCATGTATATAAATTCTTACCTAGCTCTATTTAATAGATTCATAACTACGCAACTACCGTTGCCGAAATTCCAAGAGTCTGGTTGCGGGTAAGGCAACATTTTAAACCCAAGTTTCCTCTGTGAATTCTCACCGCAAAAATTATAGTATTTGCAAATAAAATAAACCCCTCACAAACAGAGCGTAATCGAAGAAATCTTAATATTGTATCGATGGATTCCTTTGTAATTATTCTGGATCTCTGAAAATTATTCTTTTACGTCAAATTTCGAAAGAGGTATCATTTTTTTGTGTGAATATTTCAATTTCATAAGGCGGGAATTCAAATTAAATACTTGAGACACGAAGTTGCGGCATCCTAGTTGGTCTTATTTGATCAGAAATTCAAATTCGGACACAAATTCCTATCAAATGTAAATAGAAGATGAATCGTAAGTTATGAATTTTAATTCCTTGAACCAAGAGACAGAAAAAAATAAAAATTACCGTGGTTCATCATTCCTGGGTACCGAAATAAATCAGTTGAAAATTGCGAACACAATTTCATTTTAACTTCACAAGGAACAGTGCCGATATATAAATTTACAGAAGAGGCACGTGCTCATTTTTATTAATTTATTTTTGTGACTACGAAAATCTCCCGCCTATGAGTTAAAGTCGTAAGTGAGTTATTCGATACAACAGCGTTGGTCGGATAATTGTTCATACAGGTAGAATAATATTTGGGAACACGACGGACCTGACATGGGTGATGCTCTTAGTGAAATGAGTGCGTGAATCGTCATGCGCCTCATTTTACACCTACTTATATACCGCCGGTAGAATCTTTTAATTTTTTGTACAAACAGTCTGTGAGAATTACTCCTCTCTCCGTACATCAATACTGGCATTATATCTATATCTGTATCCGATGACCGGCCAAAAAATTAGGAGCAACTCCTTGTAGCCGCTCTATTTAACGGTAACGATACCCCCATTCGCGATATAATCGTCGAAAGGGCACTGATTCGAGGAGAAAACTCCGAAAATCCAGCCTTTGATTGTTCGAAATCTGTTTATCGAGGTGACTTTACAAAGTTTGGGGTGAAAAAACTCGTTCTAGTGACACGGATTGTAAAGATTGATGGAAAATGTTTTCCGATCGAGTGAACGCCAATCAGTTCTTCAATGGAACCTAAAAAGTGTTCAGCTTTCGCTCGAGATCAAGCACTAATACGAATAGCGTGAAAGGTTCGTTTCATCAAGGATTTCGGTCTTAACCACTGTCACTGCACCGTCGCGGATGCTGTGGCAACGTTAATTTTTTTTTTTTAAAGTCGTTAGTCGATTTCGATTCCAGAGATCTCGAGGGGAAAGGGTGACGGTCATCATGCAGTGCGGCGAGTAAGTGAGGCTCAACAAAGTGGAGCAGAAGAGAAAGGTCTCTGATGTGATCTACATTCGGATCTTCCATCTTCATCCGTACCTCTACCGGCTCGATGGTCTCCCCTCGCTCTCGCAATTTTCTGAATTCGAACTTCAATAATCGTTTCAGTTTTTCTTATTCTCATTATTCGCCCACTCGAAAGTCCCGACTAATTAGTCTAATTACCGACCGTGTAGTGAGAGGAAACGGAAGTTCAGCCATTTGCCAAATCTGAAAATGTTCACCTCCGTTGGAATCGGTGAACTGAATTTTCCCGCTGTCTGGTAAAAAAAAATGCAACCGTTTCAGCGGTTTGCGTGATGGTTATTCATGCATTTCCAACGATCAACCAGCCTCGGTAATTACAAAATTAAAACGGAATCGTGAAAACAAGTACGAAGAGAATGTCGTGGTTTAGCAGTCATTGAACGAGATGCAGTACATTCACCGTGGTTATGCTCCACTAAAACAGATTGTCTCCTAAAGTCCGATGGATTGAAAAGGTATGATGTGGTCGTCTGACCACACGGCGGTATAGAGAATGTCGAGATAGGCAGCATAGCTTGGCATTGGCCTCCTCTCAACAATGGCAAACTGTAACGCTCTGAAACCTTCAAAATAAGAATTGAACGAATCTGTGATGAAAAACGTAGGTACTGGGTACATAGAATATAAGATTGTCTTTTTATTGTGCAGCAATCCCCTCGGATCATCTATATAAACAGAATCTAGCTCATTTCCTCATCATTCAGGCCTCCACAGTAGGTTCTAAAACGTCGAAGGCATCGATACTCCGGGTAGTGAGTTTAACCCAAGGGCCCCGTAAGTGAAAAACGGGAATCCCCGCGAATTTTCAAGTGCAGGGCTCTCTGTGATAGTGGTTTGTGCGTTGGTCGATCTCTGGAAAAAAATAATAATGACCAGTTTCCGAGAATTGTTCATCTCGCTGTTCACCCTCAGCGTGATCACGGGGTGCCTAACGGCCGAAGAACTATGGGCGGAACGTTCCGGTGGAGTTTTAGGAGGTTTTACAAATTTGTGCACATCCGAGGATCCAAAGAACGTATCAGCATCGTGTCACGGAGTCCGGATCGTCCGAAGGGTCGTACAGCAATTTCTCGACAAGTCATCGGCCATTCCAACCGTCGATATATCCGATGGTGTGCAGCTGGTCGCCTCCTCAGATCCGGGGTCACTACGAACCGCAAGAAACATGAAAAATCACGGCGTCGTCAGCCAGGTCGTAAACTTTCTAGAGGGCCGTGAGCTCAGGGTTAAACTGCCTAATCTTCTCCCAGACAATTTGGAAACTGCCCTCAAGGAGACGCTGCCTTCGGTTGGCCAGGGTAACTATAGTCATGGCTGAAATATCAAACTTTCAATTTGAACAGACAATTTCAAAGTATCGAATTCGATTACAGGTAGAGGCAAAGGCGGTGGTTTTGGCGGAGACAAAGGAGGCGGTGGAGGCATGATGATGATGGCGCTAATGATGGGTAAGATTTTACTTTCCAAACGTATCTTCAGATCGATAGAAGAGTACAGTTCAATTAAGTTCGAATGAACAATGGACGTGACTAATCGCCCGCCTCGACGAAAAGTTATAGAAGACTTGATAGAATAGGCCCGCAGGAAATTCTACATCTTGACACGCCTACGAAAAGACAAGTCGGTTTTCACTTTTTTATGTTCCTAACCTCATTAGAACTCGCATCGCATTAGGATGTTCAAGACATTTTTCTCCAGTCACTTTTGAATTCTAAAGACTCAAGTTTCAAATTTTGCGGATTCATTCAATTCATCGATTCAATCATCTTGAGAGTCTAGACAAAATTCGGTAGCCACTATGACCTCAAGTAGCATGGTCAAAATTATATCGTTCCGCAAAAATCATCCAAGTATTGCTTCAACTTTGTGTTCGACAAATTTGTATTCACAATAAAATAATTTTTGAGCAAATACAAATTTCCTGGAAGGCAATACGAAGAATTCTATCGGAATGTCTGACAACATTTTTGACAAAAATTGGAAATCTATGCATGACTTGTGATTTTATCAATAATTCGCTCGGACCATTCATGCAAAATTTATTGTCACTCATACGTCAACTGACACAGTGTGAGCTACATATTGACGACATAGTGCTAATAATAAAAACACTTTCTCGAAATTAAAATCGACGACAGAAAGTAAAAGAAACTTTCTGCGCAGGATTTTCTTAGAAAGATTTCATTCACTATGAAGTGATCATCATAATGGCTCAAAGAATCGTTGAACTTGACTCTTCTCTACCTTTACATTGATGACATTGACAGGAAAAATGATGGGTGCCATTGGTCTCGGAGGTCTTGGTCTTCTGGCAATGAAAGCTTTGATGATTTCCGGTCTTGCTCTTATGTTGTCGCTGATCGTGGCCGCCAAGAAACTGGCCGGAGGTCACGACGACGGTGGTGGCCACCACGTAATCTACGCTCAAGAGAGTCACGGCCATGGTCACAAGCGTTCACTGGACGATATGGACTCTGGCGATTTACCATACAGAGGATACGCGTTCGATTACACGGTTCAGAACTCGTAGAATCGTTTGACGCAAAGTGACGGAAATTGACCACATACAAAACGTAGACTGGACGTTTGACTGAATAACCTCAGTGACAAATGACGGGGAAATATACGAAACTGGGTATTAACGTGAGTAGATAACAATTCGGTGAAAACAACATGTGCCGAGAAAGTTTTCTCTACCCATACACTAGCGTTGAATTTTATTTACGCGTAAACTTAACTGACAGAAGACGTGGACAGTAGGAGTTATTACATGTGACAGTGACGAAAGGACCGTAGAAAGTGACTTTTCGAATGTAGCATCGCTGGTCAGCCGGTATGATCCGCCCGTTTTTATTTTTGTGCAATCAAAGATTCTTCTTATTTTGTTCATTATTCACTTATGCTGAAACAGAGAAAGTCAATTAACAGCAAGGAACAATTAACCTCAGAGAACAAACCATTACTTACGTGACCAAAGACAAGTTCAAAACCGTGTAAAACAGTATCTTAAATGATAGTCATAAATGTGTATTATTTATTCCATTCATGCTTTTAATATTTATTGAAAAACAACAGGCATGTAATTTTTGTATAAATAAATTTACCAAAAAAAAAAAAACACACCCTCGATTCCATCATTTCATTCTTCCCCATGATATAATTTACTCTACAACTGAATTCCTAATTTTGCAAAACTTTTATTAGAGGAACACAAGAATGTATTCGAATCTAGACTAATTTGTACGGTAAATTCGCTATTTCACGTGCGAGTAAGACTTCGAATACACTTTTGTACAGAGTGGACGTGGGTATGTAAATCCGTTTGCTTAATCCCATCGATACCCCGGGGCGTGAACCGCGTCAATTTGCTGAATAATAATCGTCCAGGTGATCGTCAGACGATTAATAAGAAATTTTTGGAATCGTCTCGAATCGAATCGAGGCTACTTGGTCAACGCAACCCGTGCCTCGCGATGGAGCCCGAGGGTTTCCAGCCACGCACACACCGATCGGGTCGAGCCTGGAGTGAATATGAAGAAAAAGAATGTTAAAAAGATAAATGAAAATAGCGAGAGAAGAAAGTATGTCGCTCTTCACACCCGTATGCCCGGTTCAATAGTTGGGAGAGGAGAGGAGAGAGCACCTCTCCACGTACGTACACGTTCGCGTACACGATCTTTCCCTAGCTATCTCTGTGTACCTGTTTACATAGAGCCTATCTCTTTTAGAGGCGGGTCGATAGGATCTTGTATTACCGGGTTCAGTGGGCGTCCGATACCAAGAGGAGAAAAAGACAGAGATAAAAAGAGAGAATCGGAGAGGGGCAGATCGGATCGGCGGTGAAACGACCGACTGACCCACATACCACGGCCTTCCTTTTTTCCGAATGGAATATCATAAAACGAGATGCGTCGCTCTCGGACGGATGCAGACGCTCCGGCGTTGCTCTCAGTGGATGCAGCATCCCTGCAGGCATCCGGCCTCGTCTAACAGGTGCCTCGTCGAAATTCTCAGATCGACCCTCGTCAGGCGTGATGGAAGAATTCCCCCCTCCACCCACCTCTTTTTATTTTTCAATTTTTAGTAAGATATTTCAGAGACTGGTAGACAAGTCTGATTTCACTGTAAACCTGACTCAGTCGAGGATCTATACGCTCTGGTAATTAACTGACCGGTTTTTATTTTGGGAAAGTAAATTAGTAGAAATTATGCTATCACACGTGTTCGTAGGCCGAGGCTGGGTCATAACCACAATGCATAGTACGAGTTTTGTAATTGAGTACTCGTTTGGTTGGAGTACTTATGCGTGACAGTATGTTTTTTTTTTTTTTCTTCAAACAGGTTAACCAACTTTCGCTAGATTTTAATAACTTTTATTATATCTACGGAGTTGATGAATTTCGGTTTCTATACAATTACATTGACATTTATTATCAGATAAACTAAACAACTAATCGTTTCGACGCACGGAGAAAGTCGACTAGTACGGAACGGAAATCAATACCGTCTTTATCATACACGTTAATCTATTTATACATGCGGTTCGTGACCGTGGCCTTACGATCTGAACGAGTGGAAATCCTGAATGGCAATCTGAAAGTTAGGTATATATCGACACTGGTGACAAATCGTTTGAAACTGTTAGAAAGGAGACTATAATAGCGTCGAGAAGCTGTAATGACCCAAGCTTAAAAAACTCAAGGCGAAAGTTAATTTGAAGCGTTATCGATTGATGAAGCTTCGTCCTGGAGCCGAGTAGGCGTTCCTCTTTGCTGATTGCTCGAAATCAGCACTCGATCGGTATCGGGTGTTCGCCATGGGCAGGTCTGCACCCACCGATCCGAAAGATCCGACGGGGCCCGTTACATTCCAAACTTGTTACAGCCCGAGAAAGAAATTTGAATTTTAAATAGGATATTATGTTGATTTTGGGCACCGTATGTGTGTCAGTCGCGTCAGGCCCCCCGAGTATGATATGAGGACGAGGGGACTGTCGGCTTCTTTGGCGATGCTCCGGTACACCGGTTCTCGAGTACCTCCACCCTTTGATCCGCGTCCTACCCATTGGCCGTTGTTGAAGAATTTTAATCGTCAGAGAAATTCGGCGTTGAAGATATGTCGCAATTGCAATAATGCCGATCGAAGGCAGTTAAATAAATCGAAAGAACCCAGGGCGAGGAAATTGTCAGACCGCAAAAACGGGTCGACTACTAAACGTAATATTATACTAATCGAGGATTTTGGAACGCGGACACTAGTCCAAATATCGAGATTCATGGCGATGAGTTGAAATCGAATTTCGAAAGTTCCTTTCATTCGACAGATTTTCGTGATTTCACGTTCATAGATGATCAGTTCTAGCATCAACCACAAGAACATTCTATAAAACATCATGCAGCACGTATGAACTTATTGAGCATGTCGAGAGCTCATCATTAATTTCGTTAGTAGCAAGTACGGTCGCTGAAAATTCCCATGATATCCGTTCCATAACGAATCTAGAATTTTGAAATTGAATCAGCAGTCAATAATTGAGGGGTCCAATATCCGTTCCGTTCGGACAGGTCGAAGCTATAATTTGGCACATCGCATTATCATAAAAAAAGATATCCTCTCATAAAATTACTGCTACGAATGATGACGATGCAAATTTCGTGATACATGCCAAAAGCGTGTAACTACCGTGCCAACTTATATGGACTCGTGAATCGTTGTAACAATTTTCGCTGTCTGCAATGATGAGCTGAAATTTGTACCATCTTTCAAAGATATATCATCGTACGTGAAAAAAATTGGTGTTCACCAAAACCACTTGAGCTTTGTGTTGATTTTGATATTTTTGTTTGTCCCGCGATACTCGTGGCTATTTCAAAATGAATCTAAAATTTGAGTAAATTTTCTGCACACAATCAAATAGTGATAACAATGACAATAATAATTTCACTCTGTGAAACGATTATCGGTCCCAGAGATACAAGACTCCCAATAATCGACTCATCACGCTCGTATCCGTCTTCTTCAACTTTCATTTTTCAAATTTATCCTCTCCGCCAGAGCTTGATTCAGAGGCCACTTAAAAATCGCAGATAGCCAATCTCAATGCACAGAATCAATGCAAACAGTGAATGTAATCAGTACCTATTTCTCTGAGTTTTACATGTCTGAGCTTCTGATGATTCCAATTACACGGTTAATTTCGAGGATAACTGATAATTCTCTGGTTAATCAATGATCAGAGCATGCTTCAATTGGGATTCTATAAACGTTAGTCAGGCTTTCCGTAAAAAATTCCTGCAAGGATCTGATCGAAGAGAGTCTGATGGTCAACTACTGCTGGACCACGTGGTATTTTCGGGAGTGTAATTATATCAGCTGGAAAGTGAACAATGACTAAACGTCGTGTGATAGACGGTGAGTAACGACGTGGCCTGATAGAAACCGGTCGTTAACACGACTTGACATAAGTTATACGTTACTGTATATTAAGAGACGTATTGCAGTGTCTTAAAAGATTGCCCATGGTAGACCTGACGGCGGGCGGCCGTTAAGAACGGAGAGGGCAACGCCTCTTGCTGCTGTCCGACAGTCTTTAACCGAAAGAAACGAAATGAAAATGATACAGCAAATCGAGCGAAGCACTCCGAGTAGAAAGTGGTCGCGGGGAATGAAGGTCGTATCCGGGATGTCTGAACTTGATACTAGTTTTCTTTCATTCATGCCCGACCGCTGTCTCGCTGTGCCAATACCGGAGCCAACGGATCTTATACTTGCGAAAAATTTGAAATTTTACCAGCCTCGTGGGTGTCCGGGTCTTGCGCTAGGCCAGCTCCCACGCAAAGTCTACGATTCGAGCCTCGAGATGAGGATAAAAAATCGCATGCCGTTGTTGGCAGGTAATTGCATATCTCGTGTATAGAAACGCGTGAATAATTGGTCAGTGTCAATGCCGTAAAGTACCAAACGGGTATTGATTAGAATTCCAATATTTGATTCATAGATTTTGTCCCACTAACACAGAACGTCTTTATACAAGTATATCCTGAAAATCTTTTCCCATCGGTTTCAAAAATACGGGACAAGGGGGAAATTTGTTTGACGAAAGGGCCCCAATTGCGGAAGTTGGAAAATCAAGTCTCTGACTTTCTTGAGGGAATAGGCGATTGCGTATATCGCGTCATTCCGGTCACGTATGGGTTAAACATAGGTCGATAGTGGTGCACCGGGTCGGCCCAATCCTTGTCCGTCGTTAAGTGTTACGATTCCGATGTGTACACGCTTTGCGGACGACCGGTACGGGTCCCAGGTACGATTTATTCACGTGGGGACCCCGTAAACACAGAGTTGTGTGGTTTCCTAACAGGTTTAGATCGGCAATGGGGTCCGACGCCGTAAAGTTAGAAACGACGTGGTCGCCGCGGTGAGGCCCACCAGGACGTACGTTATGCGAGCGACACGCCTCGTGCCCCCTTCCGTAAGACCCGATTTCGATTGGCGGAAAGTACGCCCTCGTCGATTACGGTTGGTCACTGCCTTTAGGTCCGAACGGGAACTCGGATGACACATGTGGCAAATAGAAAAAAAGGTGGGAGAGCAAACTCGCGGTGGGGGTCAGCCAAATATAAGGTAAAGAGCCTGACCGATGGACCACACGAAAATTTACTTCCTACCGAGTCAGGTCTGAGAGGGATAAAAAATAGAGCAAAAAAACCATAAGGACATACGAAATCAAGTCGCGTTGCCGTTAGTTAACCAAAACGAAACGAAAATGAAATTACTCGCTGTCTTACTCGTGGCAGCGGTCGCCGCCGCCTCCGCCCAGACCCTCGACGATTGTCTGCAACAGGACAGCATATCGTGCGTTCAGAAGAGCCTCTACCGTCGTGCAAAGGAGTTCTTCAGCGAGGATAAACTCGAGATTGTGCGCGGTGTCAGTCTGATTAAATCACAGGACTCAAGAAACGCCAAGAGCAGCGATGACGTCGTTTACGATCAGGAAATCGAGGGCAAGACAACCGTCACCGAACGTCAGAACACCTTGGAGAATTTTGTGACTGATAAAATTAGCGGCTTCGTCAGTGGTCGCAGCCTTCAGGTGAGAGTCCCGTTATTTCTTCATCCCGTTCTTTCGGAATTCCATACACGCAACGCGATGCAATTATTCAATAGGCTTCTGGCAATTGCATTGACTGGTCACTTCAGACGACCTTGAACCCATAACGATTGAAAATAAAATAAAAACGATTCCAAAAAATAACGCTTCTCGTGGTACCAAGTGAATCGCGCTAGTTGTTATTTTGAAAGTGAAAGTATAGAGAGGGAGATCAACAGCTGAATGCAATAATATCGAATCGTTCATTAATTTTTTAGATAAACTTCTCTCCGATGATCGAACAATTCAGCAACTCCGCTCGAGCCCTGACCGATTCTGTACCGGAGGAAGTGCGTATGGCCGTCGACGAGGTCGTTGAAGGTAAGATTTTTATCGGTGAATCTGAAAGATACCGTTATCGTAACGAGCCAAGGACGCGACTGGTGACTGACCTCAGAATGTATATGATATGAAAGAACGACACTGCCAAGGTCATTGTTACCTATTGCGATTCCGTGAATCAATTAAAGTCCTATATCCACACGAGACTGCGAGGCCCCACGCTGTCTTCGAGCGTGGCCTCAGATGGTCACGTACCGGGAGCCAAACAATCAATAGAAATCGAAAGTCGACTTGTAATCGAAACCGAAACCGAAATTTAGCCTCACCGTAATGGCCTGAATCCCTTCGTCGATGAGCCTAACCCATGAATTTTCGTTTACTCCAGGTCGTGGAAAGAAGAAGATCCTCAAGTCAATCCTGCCCCTGTTGTTGGCCGCGAAAGTGAAGATCGGTGCCCTCGCCACCCTCGCTTACTTCGGACTTGCCTTGATCGCCAAAAAAGCGATCTTAGCTTCCCTTATCTCGATCGCAATCTCCGCTTTCATCGGGTTCAAGGCCTTGATGTCCGGCCATGGTCACGGATCCACCACAGCCTACAACTCTGGTGGATGGTCTTCCGGCGGTGGTGGAAGCGGCGGATGGTCATCAGGCGGTGGTGCTTCTTCCGGTGGATGGTCATCCGGCGGTTCTCCCGGCTGGTCATCATCAGGCGGTGGTTCAGCCGGCTGGGAAGATCGCAATACGAACTACGCAGCCCAGAACCAGGCCTATTCTGGATACCAGCACTAATAATATCGTTTTTTCGAAGAGGAATCGTTTGCTGAAAACCGAAGATCTCGTCGCGGTTTCAGGGGTTGGAAAGTTCAGCTTCTGATGATCGTTGAGAGATATAACAATATTTATTATAATTTATATTATTTATGTATATACTGTCACTGAATCGATATATAGCCTCTTTTTATGATAAAAACAAACAAAAAAAAAAAAGAAAGAACATTGTAAAATCAACGAATGCTAGTCGCCATATTGTTCTCACAACAGTCACAACAGTCACACACCCGTTCTCGTCTCTGGTAGACGAACCACTCATCATTGTACCACACGCAAAATGCGAGCCCAAATAAAGTGTTTGTTTACGTAAAAGGAAATAAGATGCGAGGGCCAATGGGAAGAGCGAATGAATAATTCAAAAATTGGCGAAGCATTTGTATCGAGAGTGATAATTCGCTAGTCGGATAACATCACGGGCTTACAAACGACGGAAATTATTGATATTTGAATTTCAAATACCGAAAGTTAAACATCGCTGCGAGTTCCTGTTTTCTAATAGACGATACGGGGTCAGTGCCGTCCGCTTTACGGCAGTTAAAAAATATTACAAAAATATTCATGATCTTGTGCGTTCAAGTGGGTCAGCAACGAAGTGCAGTACTTGAAATGAATGCTTCCATGGCGAAAAGCCTCTTTGGTCTGTCCGCACGACGGAATTTCACATCAGGCAACGGACCACTTTCCATCAAGTTCGAAATCGGCGTGTTTGAATACGGGTCATATTAATACTTGTAGCTAGTCCTTTTCTCGTGTACAGGATACATTAACCGGGGAGAAATTGAGGCTGTGTAGTACTCCGAGCTACTCGCTTTGTTTTCCGATTAGCGACTCGCACAATCGCTAAACAATCGCCTTACAAGGTATGTACATCCGACAACGGAAACCGCTAGTTTTCCATCTCCGCCACGAGCCGATGAAAAAAGGCTAGACTCTGCGGGCGGAAATAGTCTTTCTGCCAGAGGTCGAACGCTCGCCGATCGCGGCCACGATGTAAAGAATAAGAATGATAATAATAGAAAAAAAATAAACTTACTCCACTCGAAATAATTATCCTCGTGACTCGCCACAGGTGAATGGATTTTTCGAGTTCTTTTTTACCGGCAGCGATACATGCAAGAATGCCGGGTCCCATTGAAAACGGTTCTTCTTCGAGAAGGTGAGTTGATTTTTGCGAATAACGAGTGGAATTTGTCTCAAGGTTGGTTGAACGTCTACGAGACAGTGATGGAATAATTAGACGTCAAATAACAATGAGTTAGTTCCGGCGAATCTAATTCCGAATCTCTGTGTGGATTACCAAACTAGTTTTTGAGAACCAGACGGAACCGGGTCAGAAGCAGCATGGCTGTTGGATGGACGAGAGATTCCGAGAAGGGCCGCCGGAGAAATTTGTCCCAGAAAAGCTTAGTGTGGATGACTTCGTACTGCAAAAGCAAATATTTGATTCTTTTATTTTTACACCGTTTGGATTTGGAGGTGGTATCAATTTTGAAAAATTGGCTCGAGACGTTCATGAGCAGTCAGGGGTTTGCGATTACCACAAGATTTAGTACCGGCCTTTCACTCAGCGGACCTATAATCATATTTCCGGTATGAATTCAAATTCATAGTAACCCCAAGTAGGTTCAAAGTATTTTATATCTTTATAATGATGATCATGAATATAATACAATAAATAAAATCGAATAAACTGTTACGACTCAAGATAACTCAAATATTTACGGATTATAAGAATATGTTTTTTTAGAGGAGGTTAGTACAAGAGAGGCATGAGTGCCATTAAAATACGCAGAAAATTAGTTATGCCCTTTGCCTCAACCTTCCGTTGCTTTATTTCCAAAGAAAGAGGGAAGTTATATGGTTAATCACTTCGAAAATGAAAAGTTGAACGTTCACTCGATATCCACGTTTTAAAGTTGAAGAATCACCTTCAACAATCTTGAGATGGACATATGGGCATACATTAATTTGTTTGTTCAGCGATACGTATCTCGAGATCGAGTGACTGGATTTTGACGGATTACATCCGAATTGACGCATCTTTTCCAAACTTAGAGCTGATTAGATTTTCGGTTTGATCGATCCAGTACTTTTCGGATTATTTTAATAACAAAATGGAAGAAGAAAAAAAGATGAAAACGCTGATGCCTTCAGGAAAGATCAACGGACTTACGATAAAAATTGGTGATAAAGGATTCTCGGGACCCTGATAACGAATCCAAGTTCAGAATTCTCAAAGTTTTGATGATGGAAAGTGCCCATTTCTGAAGTTCCATTTCAAATCTATTTAACGAAACGGAACGACTTTTAATTTATTCTAGTCAGAAAATTAAAAATCTAACTTTCATCTGCAGGTATTCACGTAGGGGGTAAATGGGAGAGAACCGTTCAAACACAACCCGATTGGACTCACAATCAATCAATATAATGGACACAAAATGAACAACTACGAACCAACCTTTAGACTTCCTGTTTTTCATTTTGTTTCCAGCTATTCCGAATTCCGAAAATCTGACTTCAGATTCATGATCAGCGATCCAAAAAACCATGTGATACCTAATTTCATTTGATTCCGTTAATCCGTTATCAAGATACCGTCATTTTCATTCTATTTCCGAAAATGTTGTTATTCAAATAATGCAAAAAGCACTAGTCAAATCAGAGCGAAAATCTAACCAGTTTTAAATTAAGGAAAGCCGCGTCGATTGAGCCCAATCTGACAAAAATTTTATCGCACATATACATTCATACATAAGTACGTACATACATATACACTAGGGTGGTCGTTATTTGGGGTCAAAATTAATTTTGCCCTTTCCACCCCCTAAATCGGTTCGAAATACGTAAAAAGTAACGCTGAAATTTTCAGAAATTAGTTTACAAGCATGCTGCTACATGGAAAAAATTTCCCAAACCCCTACCCTATATCGAAAAAATAATCCAGACGCAAAAAGGAGAAAACACTCAAGCATTTGTAACTCGTCTATGAAATCATTCTATTTTAAATACATTTATAAAAAATCGAGGAAAACAATTATAAACAAAATTATGACTAAGATAATAATTATTATGGTGATGTTATACGACATTTTGAGAGTAGGAGTTATGGGAAATGTTTTCCATGTAGCAGCCCGCTTGTAAACTAATTTCTGAAAATTTCACGATTTTACAAACATATTTAGGCCCTCAGTAAAATAGTGACTGCAAACGCAGAAAAACCCCATGTATTTTAAATGGAAAACTTCAAGCCCCGTGGTCAAGGGTTAAACATTTTTTCTTAATCTGAAAAAATTACAGCGTTAATTTTTACGTATTTCGAACCGATTTAGAGGGCGGAAAGGGTAAAATTAATTTTGACCCCAAATAACGACCGCTCTATATACACATTCACACGTGCAACTAAAAATAGTCAGAGGTGATTCTCTGGACCTCAAAACTCAACTTTTCATTCGCGGGGTGATTAGAATGACTTCCCTTTTTCTCTGAAAACAGAGAAACGGGAAGTTGATTAAAACTTACATCATTGGACACAATTCTTCTTCAGGCACATCCAGATTCGACACTTCCTTTGAACACATGCCAGATTGGACGTAGATTATTTTCAAGGGCCACGAAGGGTCCAAAAAAAATTTGGTCAATCTGGATGTGTCTGAAAAAAATTGTGTCCAATTATGCCATTTTTTTTTTAATTCTGCGTCCATAATTGATTGTGTTTAATCGGGTTGTTTGAACGGGGTCTAGCTTCTCATGTTCAAAATAGATTGAAATGTATATTATTTTAGACCGAAATGAGTGTAAAATCGGTAAATTCGAGGGATAAAGCATATGGTAAGCCTGAAGCCTCTTGTTTTTCTGCATTTTCCACACTTCTTCCCTCATTACCCTATAAACCTCCATGCATTTATAGGACTTTTCCTTGAATTGCATGTATTGTTGAATCGAATGAAATATTTCATTTCCTTCGGAACAGAATATGAAAAATGTTCTAGTCTTAATCTAATTTCTAATTTGTCGAAAATACGATACAAATTAGACGATAGCAATGCAACGTCTAGCATTCGCACTTTCGAAGAGAAGAAACGAATTTGATTGTGGGAAGAGAAATAGATTGGCAAGATACTGTGACTGAATTATTCTGACTTTGGAAGTAAACATTTTTGAATCTGTGTTCGAAATATTTGACTTCACTCTCCATTTTCGTTGGCATCAACTGATTTTCGTCCAATCATGTATCTCATATCGCATGTCTAATGGTATAAGGACGTATGCGCCAATATACGAATTTTTACCATGCAAAACATGTGAAAATACGTTCAGAAAACATGAAATTGCGAAATTGATCGACTATATAACGGTGAAAGTACGGGCGGTTACGTCCTTTTATTTCCACTTGAAAAAAAAAATCGTGTTCACTAATGATATAAGGTCGCATCGGACATTTTTTTTATGGTATAATTTTTTCACAAAACCTCTAAAAACCTCTGAAACGCATAGATAAAGTGAATTTCGGACGAAATTCCAAAATTTTTAATTTTCAACAAAAAAATTTGACACGCTAAAGGTAAAAGGTCGCATCGATATTTTTTTACTTTTTATACTTTTTTTCGCAAAACCTCTAAAAACCTCGGAACCGCATAGATAAATTGAATTTCGGATGAAAGTCCAAAAATTTGTTTTTTAACAAAAAAATTTGACAAGCTAAAGGCACAAGGTCGCATTCACCATTATTATTATTTTTTTTTCTCATCTTGAGAATCGGAATTTTCATTTTTCTATGCATTTCACATGATTTTAGAGTATTCTGAAAAAATGAGTAAAAAAAAAATAATGGCAAATGCGACCTTTTACCTTTAGCTTGTTAATTTTTTTTGTTGAAAAATAAAAATTTTGGAATTTCATCCGAAATTCGATCTATTCATGCGTTTCAGAGGTTTTTAGAGGTTTTGTGAAAAAAAGTATAAAAAGTAAAAAAATATCGATACGACCTTTTACCTTTAGCGAGTCAAATGTTTTTGTTGAAAATTAAAAATTCTGAAATTTCGTCCGAAACTTGATTTATCTATACGTTTCAGAGGTTTTCAAAGGATTTGTAAAAAAATTATATAATATGAATGAAAATGGTGGATACGACTATACATCATTAGTGAACACGATTTTTTTTTCTAATCTAGAAATGAAAGGATCTAACCGCCAGTACTTACGACCTTTCACCTTTATTTTTTCTTTCGGCTTATTTTCATAGATGTATGCGTGATGGACACTATGAGAGCGAATGGCAATGCACAAAAAAATATACGACCTTTTACCACCAAAATCAACTTTTTGGCGCATACGACCTTATACCATTAGACACGCGATATCGAGAAATTTAGTTGATTCGGTTGATTCTTCAACAAGGAATTCATCAGCATCACTAACACCTATCACGTGAACATCTTGTTATTGAGGCTAATGAAGCAGAATTCCAAAAATCTGCTGATGTCTGTCAATTTCGAGTTATGCCTTCTGGTTCTCGGTTGAACAAAATTTTTCGAATCCTCACTGTCAATGTCAATGTCAACGTATGGGTACATCGTTATATGGGTACAACAGGTACATCGTTCACTTCACTAGGTGAACAGCGTTAGTTGAATCGTTATCCTCGACCAGGCATGACTCCAGTGATCGCTACTATGTTGTTTCAATTTGCGCTCCGAGTTGCGAGGGGAAATAGTAAAAAAAATTAGCAATCTACCTAAAACAAAAAAGTACGCTTCAAAGTATGAGGAACACAGCCGGTTACGGCTAAGCTGTTACGTTCTCCTCGGTGGAGTAACGCTTGCCCGGCAACAGGAGCAAAATGAAATAATAGTCAAAGAAGACAACACGGTGAAAAAAACGTTAAATTACTTCGAAAGGAAAATCACACTTTCGTTCGCGGTGCACAGTCTGGCGTGGCGAAGGCGCTAGTCGCGAACGAGGCAACGGTGACTGGACAATGCGATTGTAAAAAAGGCCACTTAACGACCGCTTCTCTACATTTCATCCATTCTAGATACACAGATCTCGAATTTGCCATACCAATGTTCACTATACAACCTGTGCGAAAGAGGTGTGCGGATGCCCCGTTGCTCTCAAGCAATTGTTTTTAAAACCGTTAGATTCTCATAACCTAACACGATTCGAGGTCGTCTACATTAATGTGAGATTATTTCAAGGATCACTATACGCGTAATGAGACTGGCTCGATTCTCATTGACCGTTTTTAACGATCGCTTGCGTTTTGAGGATCATAAAAAAAAGAACACTCATAGTCAGATAATTGTTAATTATTTATGGAAATCCACGCTTCTCATACTCATACTGCTCCATTTCGTTTGGTTTCATGATAACCAAAAAATAGGTTGTAGCCCGTAATCAGCGATAGGAAAGCGCACAGTCGGCTAGTAATCTCGAGTAATTGGACATTTTCTTTGAGAGAACCTGAGCATCGGTGATGGGCTCATTTTGAGACCACACTCTAAAAACTTTCGACTAGTCATGTTTGTACAGTATGCGAACACTGGAGTAATGGGTAAATGTTGAGTCGGCTAATTATTCCCGCTACTCACGATAATCAAAACAAACCTAATTTTTCTGAATTGCTCTACTTGCATTTATCATCCTGTGTCTTGGGATCTGGAACACGAAATTAAACGAACTAGATTTTAGAGAACAGGAAGCATTGTATGCTAATCGCCAGTGTTCGGGTTCGCTGAGCTCAAAAACGGATCCAACGTGCCTGCAGAAACGTGGTTTCGAAATTCTGGTCAATGGAATCAGTGAGTTTTGAAAAGTGCAAGCGAGAGACACACACAATAAGAGTGTATAAATTTCAGAGTTCGCGTCAACCGCGACGGTAGGGGCAGGCGCGGGCGGTCGTTGGCTACCGATGTGCCGTTAAGACGGTAATCGCCCGGGGCGTTATACCATCGGTCAGGGGTCCTCGTCCCCACGAGATCTCGTCGAGATCCCCACAACGCCGGATCCTTAAGATCTGAGCGTACGGTTGACCCAGTAAAAATAGGGCCACAGCCCAATTCTCATACCGCTTGCACACATCCATCATCTTCCGATGAATTTCGAAACCCGTCGATACTCGGGTGGGTAATTATAATGGCCGAGAGACGCGAGAAACTCGCGTCGTATGTTCGCATCCGATTGATCGGTCAAATTTCTGCTATAATGTATGTAAATCATTTTTATCATTCAATTCGGGCATTCGTATTCATCTTATTTCGATTAAGTCGATTCATAGAAATCTCGGATCCTTACAGACACAAAGATCCAAGACATCATATTACATCCTGGGTGTTCCTCCCAAAACGGAAGATTAAATTCTTCGGAACTAATTGTTTGGTTAAAGTTCATGACCGTTGGCACGTTCGTGACTTCGTAATAAAATCCTCACAACTTTGCTCTAAGCTATGTTATAATGGCTCTCAACAGCCAGAAGTGTGAACTCGTTAAAGTCAGCGAAAAAACCCTTCTCACGTCTAGTAAGTCTCATTTGAAACGTTTAACAATCTTTTATAGCGATTCAGAAGACGATTTGAGGTAATAACCGCTCCACCTCTTGCAGAAGAACGGTTTTTATGGTTAATACATCACATTGGTAACCACAACTGGAAATTGGGTTATCCTATAGAACGTTTCATGCGTGTAAACACAGACATTCTTCTTTAAGTAATAAAAATCAGACCTCGCCATCAATTGGCTTCTGGAAAGCACGATCGAATCTCAACGACCATGAACGAATCACAGAATTTTTCTTCGGTCAATTTCAAGTGTGATCCTCATTAGAAAAGACCATCCGACGCTCGCCAATTAACTTAGCGGATAACTGTGATTGGTATTGTCTTCCTCATCGTCGGCTGCAGCTGCCATGTCGGTCTAACCCACAAACTGTCTCCGTGATTCAGAATACGAACTGTCCACTCGAACGGACATCAGTCCTTCTGTATTTCCGACTGTTCTTTTTGAGGCTGGAGACAATCGGGCAAGGAGCAAGAGGTTCGGTACGAGAAAGTCACTTGTCCTTTGCGATGTGGTTATACTACTTGAATTATTTCCGCGTTATAGATGGGGCGAGCTCACGTCCCATTTCTCACGGCAACTAATCGAAGAAGATGAGATCCGTGTTGAGAAGATAGGGTCATGTGAGTTTCTTCGAGTTATTTGTCAGTTTTACGTCAAATTTGTCGAGCATTCAGGGATGAAATTCCGCACTGTGAATGATGAAATCATTCCCCTGGGGATCGACGTTGACGATGAAGAATTTGCGGGAGAAAGTATTGGCGGGTGACGATAAAAATTTCTAAATTAAATCGTCTACGGGATATCGACTCCTCGTATGACGATACAATTTTATTGGTTACAGGTTCATAAAGCGTGTGATTGTATGTGTGTGTGTGTGCATCACCCAAGAATGGGCTGGATCCCCTCTCGCTGAAGCGAGCTGGGGCCCCCTACCTTAATGGGGCTCGAAGTAGGACTATGGCTGAGACCTGAGCTGAAGCCTTTCGTGTGTGTGTCTTTTTTCTTGATTCGTTGTTGTGCAGCTTTTTTACCTTGCCAAAATACAGGTGGGGGAGACTGGCTGGTCGTACCCCCCTTGGTATAAAAGCAATCTACGGTCTTTTAGAATCAACACACAAGCCGACACGTGTCATAGGCGAAGGTCTACCCGGGCCTTGCCAAGTTTTTCTGTATTTAAGAAAAAAAAAAAATCAAATTCACTTTTACTGATCCTGATAAACTACGGGACAGACAAAATGTACAAAGTCTTAGTGCTAGGTTTCCTAGTGGCGGTGGCCACAGCCCTACCGACCAGTAACGAAAAAAATGGAAACGAAGAGGACCTTATGTCAACCATATACGCCGACTGTCTGAAGAAGGAATCGGTAAACTGCATCAAATACAAAGTGTTCAGCTTTGTTGACAGGATGCTAACAGACAGGGATGACATCTCACTCAGCGACGGAATCACCGTCGTCAAGACCTCCAACGCCGAAGAAGGTGCACCAAGGTAGGTTCTGACGTGGATTTAGTGCAATGGCTCCATACGTCGTTGAGAAGTATTTAACCGAGCCAAAACCATGTTCTCACGTCTGATCTTGGCTTCCAGGTCCATTGAGGGAAGTGACATCGACGCCCTGCTCTTCGACCGTCTGGGAAGATTCCTGAGAACGCACACCGTTAAGGTCGACCTTAAGGGCAGCGACATTCTCGGAGCTGTCGAGTCCGCTGGTCGCAGTCTGGAAGAGATCAGCGACGATGTCGGAGACGCTCGTGGCAAAAAGAGTTAGTACATTTGACCGTCGAGTAATGATAAGTCCGATGCGGAATCGGTGCCGGAAGTTCGAGCTGTTTTCTTAAAGATAGGTAACTGAGGTACCACTCAGAATGATATCGTTAACGGATGAAAAGACCGGAAGTCCTAGTAATGAACAAATGGGACACGCACACCGCTCATTGTCCGTATGACTTGGTACACGCACCTCGCGAATACCACATAGTGGTTTTTCCTATAGTATACTTGAGCCGTAACATTTTACCGCAACGAATGTCTCACGTGTATGAATCGAATATGTTCTCAACCTGTTCTTCCGACCCAGGCAACTGCATCGCGGTATAAATAGACCCGTTAAATTGACCATTACGTATCATAAATTCCTATCTTGACCAGGTCACTCTGACTTCTTGATGCATAAAAAATATATTTGTCGTTGGACGCAGTTGCGAATAACGGAGTCAGCAAACACCTGGTTGACAATGCTAACTTTGGCCATTACTTGTTACGCACATGTTCGCCTCATTTCACAACGCGCCACCATGTGCCCAATGGCCGACCGTTTAGTCAGAGAATGTGTGAGAGCGCAGATAAAATTCCAGAGCTTCTCGTAGCTCCGGGGGTCAGTGTAGCCTTGTTTCATCCCGATCTCTCTCTCCCCGACTCTCAAGTCGTTACCGGGTCTTTAACATCCAAGGGAAATGAACCCACCGCCAGGTCATCGTCGCCTGTACTTCGTTCGTTCACCATTAATATTCCCACGAAAACTATGCAGCTATAATGCACTTCGATCTCAGTCGACTCCAACATACTGTACCATATTTAAAGTTGGTACGCCGTCAGAGATGCTGACCCACTCAGGAACTGGTTCCGCTCCCCCTTGACCCTGACAAGGTGCAGGAGAGCCTTCATACAATTTTTGACACACTTACAATCACGAGTTCATTCCTCGAGCTCCCATCACAGATTTACGATCGAAGGGTTCATTCTGGCCATTGACTGAGTGTCTAACGTTCCGTTTTTCCTCCTTCACAGAAAAGGCAAAACTCTTAGGACCCATCCTGATGCTGGTTGCCTTGAAGGCTGCAGCACTGCTGCCACTTGCTCTAGGAGCGATCGCTTTGATCGCTGGTAAGGCTCTGCTCATCGGCAAGATCGCTCTGCTGATCTCCGGCATAATCGGTCTGAAGAAGCTCCTCGGATCCCAACAGAAGACGGTCACATACGAGGTTGTCTCTCACCCTCATCACAGCAGTTCCCATGTTAGTCACGACGACCCACACGGCGGGGGCGGCGGATACAGCAGCGGTCCTGACTTCGGAGGCTACGGAGGCGGCGGCGGCGGTGGCGGAAGCAGCGGACACGGATGGGCCAGAAGTCTTCCACAGGATGTGGAGACTTCGCAGGACCTCGCGTACCGCGCTTACAACCCTCAACCCGCTCACTAGATACTCGCCGTTTTCCTTTCTGTGAAGCTCTTCTTTCCGTGAGTATTTCTAGCTCGTAATTAAACGAATTTTAATTCAGAGTTATTCTTGTAGAAAGTTTAATAAATTACTGCTGGTTGATTTTTGAGAAAGGCTCTTGACCTACTGAGGAGCTCCTTATCGTATGCAAATAACATGAAATTAAGTTGGTATATCGATAAAAATGAATACATATACGACGTCGAGATAATTTGCTGAGAGAAAGTTAGATTCTGATGCAAGACGTTAAAACGGTTTCTCTATTGTTTCAGGTCATATTGCGAGCTCTCTTAATGAAGAATGGACCAGCATCCCAAGACGATGCGATTCTTCGGTCAAAGTCTCGCAACACGACACAGATCTTTATTTCTCCTAAAATTCTATTCTTGTCTTGTCTTCGTACCATTCGACCTCTCTGGACTTTACTCATTCTCTCCTAATTAGCCTTCTTCTTTCTTTCTGCCAGAGGTATTTTAAGATAGACTACTGATCGGGGAACCTGGACCGACCCCGTCAAACCAGTACCACGAAAATACTCGTTATTTATTACTGTTATTAATGTTATTTAATTGAACGAAATACTATTTATTTTTCAACTGAGGATCACTTGCGTTGAAAAAGTATCAAAAATTTATTACTGTTTTTTTTGTATCTAATTAGTTGGTAGTGACGATACTGTTCTACGAATACTTGATACTACTCGACTATGATGGCATTTTTTTTTTTTTTTACTACTCTCGACTTTCATAATTCACACAGTACTGTACGGACTACGGTTGGATATTTCGGAAATTAATTCGAATATCAACCCATTTAATTTTCGACTCGACTCTTCAACACCGTGTAAATAACTTTCAAGACTTTGAGCGTCGATGCAAGATCATTGGTATGCTTAGACGCAAAAGTTTAATCACAGAGAAAAGGAATTTACTGAAGACTAACTGTACATAATTTACCTACACAACAGACAGAGACCACTGACTCCTTACTGAAACTGTTCTTTTCTTTCACCTTAATCTGCTATGAATTACTCGTCTATGAGACTCTTTACTTCAAACAACGGACAGACAATTAATTACACTGAAGACTTAACGCCTGACCGATGTCACCGTATTTTAATTATACACTTAATTTATATTGTATTATTATGATGGATTTTGTAAGAAAAATAAACTTGAAGTGGAAAACAAGATAAGGTGAATAAATCCATTTTCATTTGTGTACGATTACTATCCGACAAGGCTTAACCCAGTGCTGCTCTTGCTCACCTATTTCGGCCCACGGAATCCGACCTAGAGACGAAGATATTATTTACCGTTAATATCCTGAAGCTGTTTTCAATTCTATATTTCCCCCGCCCACTCCTTCTGTCACATATTTCGCCTATGACACGTGTTCTGTTATTATTATTCGAATTAAAGATCACAACCGACCAGAAGACAACAAACGGTGACGTGATCACAGCGATCACAAGAAGAAGCATCTTCATTTATGCTCCGCTATTATGCGATAAATCTTAGGAAAGCTTAATTATCACGATTTTTTAATCATAATTCTGAATACATTATTAAAAAATATTGTTGTCTTGAGCGAAATGCGATACGACTTACAGGAACAGTGATTAAAGGTATCACGCTCAGAATAATGCATGAAAATAATGTACAGAGATAAGATCTTCACGGAGCATTGTATCTTATCTTACCAGCTCCCATCAGCACATGGTCAACGGGGCCAAAATGAACAAGTGGCAGTGTGTCACGGTGAGCTCTATTTCCCGCAAAGAAAAACCCTGCTGTACACGCTTTATTTTAACCTTTGCTGATCTTAGATCTTGCTACGAATCCTTGCTGGCGATTTTGGAATACTGAGATATTTCAAGGCCTGCAATTCTGTTGCCTGAAATCACTGTGTGAATTCCGCTTCACCTGATTTGTGCGTGGACATACGCTCCAACGTGTCCAGCATCTATGTATTTCTGATGATGCTGCAGTGGCCACCAACGAGTCAAGTTCTGTATCGACGCTAACGCTATCTGACATTAACTTCATCTGTGCCTACAAGGATCTTCACAAAGCCCAAGACTGCACTATGCACAGATACTATTCTTGCCATGAAGTCATCTGTTTTATCAGGTACTACTTCGCTAGGTGCCCTGAGGGACTTCATTGGTCTTCTTGCCGACCTGATTGCCGATGGGAGTGATCGATCCTTTGAATGGATAGTGTAAATAGACAAGTATTTTTCATTCATCTCTCCTTCAATGGTTGAACGTATGGGTTTGTTGTGCAGGTACACAACAATTATTACGTATAGAATTACTTACGACGACTAATTTAATTTAACAACTATCCGGACTAAAAATTATACGGTTGTGTGATGGAGTCACACGAGTTGTCGGAATAAAATAAAAGGTTATTTAAAAGCGCCGTTTTTATCCTACCGTGAAATACATAATTATTTTTTCCCCTCAACCTGTATCCATTCGCAAGACAGAAATAGTGACGTAAGTGCGGTACGTATGTGGGCACAGAAGTAGCGCGTCTTGTGTACAAAGTGGGACAAAAATGTAATAATATAATGTATGTACTTCATACTCAGGGGGAATAATGCTGCAGCTCATATTAATTTCCCGTTCGTATCGGAAACGCGCACTTAGCTACTTACAAGCGTACTTTAGTACACGAGTAAATAACGCTATGCAGATTAATTGGTACGGATTATATTACAGCTCATCCTAAATCACGCGAACCGGTAATAAAGTGATTAGTCCTCCATCCCCACGATGGTCAAGCGTGTGGGAAGTCAGAAAATATCCGAGAAGACAGTCAGAGTTGGTAGGATGATATTTTCCTGCTCCTTTCGCAGTTGTTTCCTACCGAGCGGCCTTGGTCTCATTCAAGGCTGGCCAGTCCGCTACATGCCTTCCGTAATGATATGCGGAATTCTAACGATTTCCGTGCTAATTATTGCTCGTGACATCAAAACGAGTGCTACTTCAACGAATCAGGCTACGTCGCGAACTAACTAAACTATTTCCATACTAGATTTGAGTTTCATTCCTATCGTATAAACAGATAGCAAAAATTTTTGCATTTGCTCCCACTACTTTTTCTTTCAAGACAAAGCCTCGCTTTCTTCGCGGAATATGACCATCTAGGCATTTCTGGAAACAATAAATTCCGTCTTATGTTCTTTTTTAGAATAGACCAAGTTCCTTCCCGATGTTTGTCACGTCCGATCCGAATTGCACAACGGTAAAGTGAATAAAACAGGAGTCAGTGGACCCGGGGGCAGATTCTAGCTTTCCTAAATAAAAAAATCACGAGCCGGAGACATTTGTCTGTTTAAAAACTTTCTTAGCAATATATTTAAGGATACAAGAACAGATGAAATGACCGATTCCCACGGGAAAAACTCTCTACGTGACAATTCTCTATCTATGGTTCACGGACACTAGCCCCGCCCAAACTAGGATCAGTGATGGGTTTCATATCGTACATACAACCTCGGATAGATTCACGCATGAATAAAGGAGGTGAGTGCGTGGAGAGGACGAGAGGAGAGCGAACGAGAGAAAGAAGGCTCGAGGAAGTTAACAAGGCCAAGGTAGCCGCCGCGAGGGTTCAGGTTTCGGGCCCAGGCCCGGGCCTAGACCGTGACCGGATAACGTACATTCCACTGTAGGCAACTTGGAGCTCGGATATCGCCGGAGGCTGTGCAGCGTACGGAGTCTGTAGTGGCCGATGGTTCCCGAGATCCGAGTGACGAAAGGCTGGATATGTAGCCGGTTAAGGGCAAGAAGAAGACAGACTGCGAAGTACAGTGGGGGTTCATCGGTACGTTCGAAAAGAGGGGAGAGGAAGAGAAAAAGAGAGACGGAACTCGGGAGTAATCACCGATCGGTTAAGTAGTTCAAGACCGCCAACTCTCCGTAGTACAGATACCTACCTGCGAATAATATAATCGTGGAAATCGTTATGAACGGCACGCGATCCGTACCATATAACAATTAACGCCTTATTTTAAGGAGCAACACCACGAAGACAGAATTAAGGACGCGGAGCAATAGCGTTACGCTCAATTATATTTTCATTTTTACCCCTATAGTACATATGGTCAACGATAATTGACCGACATCAGACTCTTTCCGCTCGAAATCCCTACCAATTGATGATGAACATTGAACGTATAGATGTAGGTATGTACCGTGCACACACGCACAGAGAACGGACATTAATCACCGCGGATGGGCCAGCGAAGGTACTGTGAATTGGCCGAGCAATTCCTTGGCAATTTTTATACGAAACCCACTACGCCACGTTTAGCTTCGCGGTTTTCACTTGGTCTGACCCAGTTGCTGTACCGTCATACTACCGGTCCTCGTTGCCGGACAAGCGGGCTGGTCGGCTTGTTGGGGGCACCACGAAGAAAGGCATCTGAGGAAAAAAGCCTTTGACAAAAAAAAAAAAGACGTACATTGGAATAAAATCTGATCTGGCTCGCTGCCCGACTGTATGGCAGGTACGCGATGATCCTGGTAACGCTACTCACCTGTGTGGACTCTCCGCAGGTTCTGGGGGCGACAGGGGGACAAGTAATGGTAGGGACAGATCGACACCCGCCTTGCCTCGCTTCGGTGGTTGTTGTTGAAACGTAAACTCATTGCTCGCTCTCTGAAAATGCTCTACAGGCATCTTTCCACCACCTGGAGTGGGAGGCATTCCAGGTACTACCGCCATGGTACAACTGGACAGATATATAGAGCTAGGGCAGGGCTTGTGTTACATACAGTCTCACTAGTGCGCCGAAGAACGCATCTTGACCGCGGTGTCCTGCGAGGTTCCACACAGCCTCTTTGCACCAGTAATCGGAAACAGTGACTTTTCTCGCCGTTCATCCGGGCCACAATATCAGCTGCATAACCGAAGGTACGAATAGTGAATAATCAGTGAGCATTCTTCAATTTGGTGAAATATTCGATACTAAATTCTTTATCTCCTCCAGGTTACCAATCATCATCAACAATGGGAAACTTTTTACGTTACATCGTATTCGCTCTGCTGATCGCGATAGCGTCAGCAAGGTCGGCCGAAATGAATGGCAACTCGATCGAAGACACTGGGAGATCATCGAACGGGGTTTTTGGTGACCTCCGATACGTCTACCAGGTATACAAGGAGTGTTCCTCGGCGGGTCTCAGCTCCTGTCTGAAGCTGAAAATGATCGGTGCAATGGACAGGATATCGAGGAGTCTGGACCTCACTCTGGCCGATGGAGTCACGTTGACCAAGGACAACGGAGTCGCCGATGAACCAGCACCGAGATCCGAGCAGGAAATCGAAGCGAGTCTACCAAGAGCGCTCAACGACAAGGAAGACGCGCTTAACTCCATGATCCTCGACAAGGTCGTGAACTTCTTCAGAAGCCACACGCTCAAACTAAAGTTACCAAACGTCGAAGATCTGCAGAGGAGTTTGACCGAGGAGGGTAAGTGATTCATTGAGTATCGATAGTTTCTTTACTTTCATGTGTATCGGGTCTCAATATCGCTGTTGTAATCTTAAAGGACGTAAGAAAAAGAAGGGAGGTGCACTTCTCGCCATCCCATTGCTCATCGGTGGAACTTTGATACCACTGGCTCTGGGCGCTTTGGCGTTACTCGCTGGAAAGGCTCTGATTGTCAGTAAGCTCGCCCTTGTCCTGGCGTCCATTATCGGTTTGAAGAAGCTCGTTTCTGGTGGCGGTGAGAGTAGCGGTCACGAAGTCGTCCAGGTTGGTGGCGGCCACGGTTCCAGTGGCTGGGGCAGATCGAGCCACGACATCGCCTACTCAGCGTACAAGCCGCATTCCACCTAAATAATGGAAATGAGTGATTCTTCGATACCGGAGAACAAAGGAAAGGACATTGATCTGGTACTCTGATCGGCGGCCAGATATCATTCTTATCTAACCCAAACGATTATAAGACTTTCACCCCTTTACCGTAACGAAATGGACCTTAATACCTTCACTCTTAACAACCGATTCATCCTTCCACATACGCATTCATCGCATATATTATTTCATTATCCTTACCACTTTCTGTCTTAACGGGCAAACCGCGTTGTAAACATTATCGTAAGCTCTACAATTTCAAGCACTGTGATTTAATGTAAACGTTCTCGCGACTGATACCCCCTTTCCATTTCACGATCTGGTAACATTTTGATATTATTAAGCTCAATGTCACCCTCAGTATTTAATTACGAGTAATATAATTTATGAATTAAACCATAGTATTAATCGCACGTGTATTTATATACATATATATGTATAGATATTTAATAAATTGATGAATTTTATAAGTATAACGTGTGTCTCTGTGATTTATCATCGTTCCGCCTTTCATGAGCGCTGAAAAAAAGTCGTTCAAACTGAAATATCTCACATTCTAGTAGTGGTAACCGATCTCTGTGTGAGAAGACGGTAATCTAAACTACAGATACGCGAGCGGCGAGTGGAACTCGAAGTCAGGTTTCAATTTATATTCTCGTCCCGAGCATCGACTGAATCGTCGCCAACGCTGCTCGATCTGGGTTATTGGTGCGGCTTAGTAGGTATCGACTAGGAGTTGATATCAAGTTATTTTCACAAAGCCAACCATTCCCACCAGTTTGACTCCTTCATCGCATTAGAAACGAATCTTAATTTTTCCGAGGTATAAAACCCGATCGGATGCTGTCGGTCTTATCCAAGTAGGTCGCGGTCTAAGGGACTCACCCGGCTGGTTTTATACCTTCACGTACCTAATGTCCGGCGCAGATGAAACCTAGTACCGGCATCGCCACCGTCATTATAATAATAACACAACCAACCAAGAAAAGCCACAAGAGATAATATCAATCTACAATTTTTGGAGAAAACTGTTTCACATGGGAGACAAGTTAAGTGCTACGAGACCCTGACCCTGTCGCGGCGGCTATTGTCTCCCTACAATGCTCGTTCCATAATAACTTCCTGTCTTTGGCGCCGGTGGTCGCCTTTTGATTGTCAACCTTTCTCACATTGTTGGGGACTAGTTTTTGGTCGGCTTGTAGATACCCGGAGCTGGAAACATCTCGCGATTGCCTATTCCATGCGTACGACCAAACTTACGCACACTGTTCCGAACCGGTTCTCTTCGACTGCACACACGCACCTTACGCACTCGAACGCGTGACGCGCTCGCTGTCCGAAGAAGTAAACCAGGCCGTCCGGGCAGCATCCTTTCCGTGGTGCGTCTAACACTCTCTACGGCATGGTAAAGAGAAAAAGATATCGTACGTCCGTGGTGCTATGGTCAGTCTACGATAACTCCATCGACGTTAGTTGTATCCATAATATCGCGGAAGCATCGATCAATCAGTGAAGAGCCCGCTGATTTCTATTTGATTTGGCGAATCCTAAGCGTGAGGGGAGACTCCTAATGATCGCGATAACGCGTGTCCGAGTCTCGCGGGAGCTGTACGAACAGGGTGAACGCAAGTTGCGAATTTTCATGAATCAACGATCAACGGTGCGGCGGAGGTCCGTGGCTCGAGTTCTGAAAATCTGAGATTTCCAAGCGGTGACCGTCGTGACGCAGGGTGCAGCCGCATCCGAAGAAGGAATATAGGCCTTCCGCGTGGGAGCTTGCGCCTCGAGGGAGCCTTGACCTGACCTCAATCTTCCGCGGGTTCACTCTCGCCGCCGATGAAAAGAAGAAAGTGTTCCCCCTGCAGTGGCGGTGTACTTGGTACCCGAACGTGTACGCTGTGTAGTTAGCGACTCCTTACTTATCATTATTGCAAACCGAGGTACCGATCCGCGAGCTCTCCGGGGGATGGGAAGCGCGGACGGTATTTATCGGTAATAAGAAAGGTCTACGCGAGGTCTTCGAACGGTCCTGGTATGGCTTTCGCGTTCCGGGTGAAAGTTGTCGGAGGCTATATCTACGCACCTATACTCGACTTTGACTTTGACATTTAGCGAGGTTCGTTATTGCCATTTTCGACCTGCCGAGGGCGATCCTTCGGCGGTCCTTGGCGGATGAATCGGCGACGCTTTCAGAGCGCAATCCTGATCCGTCGGTACCGCAAAAGTAGCCTTTTCCGCAATTTCTTTGCCCCTCACAAGTTTTCTAGGCAATAGGTTTTCGGGGTCAACGGGAGGAGTGGCACCATGGATGGTTTGGCGCGAGCCCAACACATACGTTCTTCAACCGCTTGCACATTCCAGAAGAGAGAGAATAAAAAAAACCGTTAAACTTTCCGAGAATCTATCGAATTAATTAATTTATTCATTCCCAATTTGCCTTATTAAAAATATCAAGAATCTCGATTGATTCTAAAATAATACTATTCGGAGCGTTGATTTGGGTCTGGGATGAAACAATTCTTGGATAGTTATGACCCAAAATTTTCACCACGATAAATTTTATTTCAGAAATTTCCGAAATTCAGAAATTGATTCGAGAAGTTTTCTATTTTTTCAACGAATGATGAAAATAAAATTCTAATTACGCGAATGATTCACGGTATTGAACTGTTCGCCGAATCGGGGTTTGGCGTTGGCCGAGATCAATAATTCGGGCTCAGAACCGAACGTTTTAGACCACGTGGCGATTTGACGATCGATGGGAATTGAACGTTGACACACATGCGGTGGCCAGGTGGGTCCAGCCGGGAATCAAGCCTACCTTTGAATATTTATGACCTTGTCGGTTATAATACTTACGGGGCGATAGACCGCCACGAGCTCCAACTCCCTTGAAAACTGTGTATTGCGGTGTACGTGAGGTAGAGCCGGGGAGCCAACGCTACGGGAGCATCGGCGACAAGAGACGCTGCGGCGGGCCGACCGGGGCCCCGGAATGGCATACTCGCACACGAAAATGAATACCCACACAGGTTTACAAGACCTGCGACACACATCCACGCCTGTGGCGCTCAGAGCTGAGGCTTACTCACACATTCGCCAAGTGGGCAAACATCAATACCAGGAGTGAGGAAGAGCCAAACCTCGTAAAGAACCAATAGCCCGACTCCAAAGGTGGGGGCCATCAAAATTTCAAAAACGTACGGAGACCCCTTTAGCGACGAGGATAAAAGCAAGCAGCTGGCCCCCTTTGAGCAGTATTGATACAAACGCCGTGACGAGAACGTCAGGAGCAAGAGAGCATCCCTCTGTTAATACTCGATTCAATTTCGATATCTTGTAAAAAGAATTTGAAAAAAATTCTAAACTACCTTTAAAAAGTTCGCGATGTTCAAGCTCCTGGTTGTACTTTCCGCCGGCCTTCTGGCCGTGGCCCTCGCGGCGCCCGCGTCTCAGCAGGAGGCTGCTTCCGAATCTACCGGATCATTCTTTGGTGATGTCGTACAAGTGTACTCATCATGTGCCGATCAGGACCTCTCAGTCTGCCTGAAGCTTAAGGCCTTGAGGTTCGTCGACCGTGCCGCAAGGTCCGCGGACCTCGTCATCGGCGACGGTCTCAAGATCGTTCAGACCGACGAAGCTAAGGCCGACAGGTAAGGATACGAACGATTAAAAAGACCACCCCCTACGTGACATGGACAGTGATTATACCACAGACGCGTATTACGCCCGCGCCTGGTGCATATTATTTGTCATTAAAACGGAAAGTGAAGTGAAACTTTGGATTACAGTGCACGACAAAAGAACAAAAAATACACGACGACTACGACGACCGACTGATTACTTTACTCGTTGAGGATACGAATTATCGATAAATTGTAAAATCACACTGCCCACTGACTGACTTTGGATATTTTGGATAATATAACCAAGTTTTTGAGTGACAAAGATAATTACAAAAGTGTGGATTGATGCGCCACTTTCACAGTGACGATCTTCACTCGATCTGATCCGTTTTCAAGCCATGTTCATTTTTTCCCTGATCAATATAATGAGCTATCAGTTCTTTGCTTGTTTATTTCCGCTAACCACGAACCGAATCTGTTTTTATAGCCGCGCCGATTCCGGCCGATCATTGAACGAGATCGAAGCCTCTCTGCCCCAGGAAGCCGAAGCGAAGGAAGCCGCCGTTGACCAAGCTCTGCTGGAACGTGCCGGAAAATTCTTGGCCAGTCACACCGTCGAACTCTCCGTCCCCGAAGAAGTTTCCCGGTCATTCGACGAGGGTAAGATGATTTTTTATCGTCAAAACTGAAAATAAGAAAGTAAAACGATCAGTGAAATTGTCAAAATCAACTCTGCAATTTCGCTCAGATCCGTATGTCATGCATCGAGGTCTCGGTTCGCAGAGAGATCGACACACTTATTCGTAACTTGAGTCTGACTCTCTCCGAGCAAACGATCAGACTCTCATTAGAATTAAATAATTCATTCAAAATAAATTTGAAAGTCACCTTCGGTTCTAGTATCGTCTAATTTACCCAGGGAACAGATGAAGAGATGCGAATTTGGGATGGCTGGTCATTAGCGGGATCGATGACCGACATTAGCTCAGTGTGTCGACGAACGTGTTCACCTCTGATCTCATCTAATCCGAATATGCCTTTCTGATTATAGCTCGTGGCAAGAAGAAGAAGATCGTCAAATCCCTGCTGCCAATCCTCCTTCTCTTGAAACTGAAGGCTGCTGCTCTCATCCCAATCGCTCTCGGAGCCTTGGCCCTTCTCGCATTCAAGGCCCTCATCATCAGCAAGATCGCTCTGGTCATCAGTGCCGTGATCGCGTTGAAGAAACTCTTGGCTTCCAAGCAATCTAGCAGCTACGAGGTCGTCGCTCACCCCGTCCACTCCTACGAGGAGGCTCACCACGACCATCACGGTTGGGCCAGGTCCGCCGGTTCCGATCTTGCCTACAACGCGTACAAACCAGAGTAAATCTGATCACCGAATAAATTTAAAGAGATTATATTAATCAATCTTCACCACGATTAGGAAGATAATCATGGAGCCGAAACGTGCCCAAATGATAAAAAGAGCATAATCAGTTCATCGATCGTTCCCGTCAATTACGACGAGAACATTAGTTACGAATATCATCATCAAATTATCCACATCAGACAATCATTGCACTATTTTGACGACTCAGGACGATATATATATATACTTCATGACGATTCACGAGACAATTACGATGACTGATTAGGACTCTGACGACAAGACAATAGACTAATCATTATTATTATAGACTTATCGCGTTACACATTCGGCACGAAAGTACAATTATTTTTTTTTCTTCGAGGCATTTTAATTTCTAGATAGTTTTTAAAGGCGGCTGATTCGCGAAAGTCTAAGAGTTTATATCCCTTTCAAGGATCATTACCACAAACGGGTAGACGGCTTTTGCTGTCGGAACAAATTCAAACCGATCTTTACCTCAAACGCGACGTAGAATCGATATTTTCCACTCAGATAACGACGCGTTTTTGTATATACTATATCTGCACAGCATATGTGGCATACGTACAAACGATCTTAAAAAGCCAAACCAAAAAAAGGAAAAGAAAAGTATGACGTACAGCACGCGACGCTCAATTTAGATGACGGTAGACGCAAACCTTACACGTGAGATTAATTCACTGGCTGCAAACATTGAACTATGTTCGATCAGTCCGGACGACCCCCAAATCAAAATAGGACGCAAGACGGATAATTACACCGTAGCATTTAATTTCTTTCCAGAATTATGGCAGACTAAAGCTAACCAATATTAGCTCCCTTGTCTAACCCGCAGTTGATGCTCAATTTCTGAGACGGTTTTCATCATCATATACCGTTCGTTTTTAATTACATTTAATAATTTATATTATCGTTAATTATTTTACCGTGTATATGTCATTGGCCAGGATACCATATCCTGTCACCATGCATTTGCCATATTTATGTTATTTATGAATAAATAATCATTTTATAAAAATATTCAATCTATTCATTCTTAAGATTCCTCTCCCGTATATCCCTAGGAAAGCTGCAATGTAACGTAGGAAGTGATTCACTTTCTTCGCAAGGATGAGAGAAAGTTTATCATCAAATCATCGAGAAAGGCACATTTACCTAAGAGTAAAAAATTTATAATTTATCAAGTAATTTGTAAACGCTTAAAAACAAAGTCGGATCATTGTCTTCTGAGTAGGTAAATGGATATCAACGTTCGCCTCATCGTTTTTCGGTCACAATGTCAACGGGCACACAGCGCGATCAAAAATTAGAAGGCAATAACTGATGCGCCCACGGAATTTCTTTTAGACTAGAAATTAAGTCGGCAATAACCTTTAGCACGTCGTTCGCACCGTTGCTCAAAGTAAGTCAATGGCACAGGTTTGTTTAATTTGTTTTTTTTTTCTTTTCCAATCCTCCATCTAGTGATTTAGCCATCAATGTCCGATATCTAAACGGCGAAGAAAAAGTCAGTCATTAAATTAATATTCGGGGACCGTTATTCGAAGTGATCTTTAACCAGTATCTGTCATGTTGAATCGGACTGACCCCCATATTTGGACGGACGTATTTATCCGCACCATGGGAGAATTATTTTCACTTCTGATATCGAACAAAGGTTCATTTTTGAAACCGTTGAGTTCGAGAGCCGAAAGTGAAGTGAGGGTAATAAGACCGGCGAACCATGACTCTGACCAATTCTCAAGGCGAGGATCCTCACCGGAACTTTGCTCTCTTTCAGTGCATCCGGTGTTTGAATTACACGTACGAACTTTCGCTACCGAGTTGATACCCTTTGGCTGGTTGAATCTTTTCAGTGAAACCGATTGTTCCGTCGTCTGTGAACTCCATTGTCTTTATATATATGAGGGATCTCTTTCTCAAAGAATGGAACAGTGTGCATTGAGACTTTGCGAAAATAGGCGGTCTTAAATTCGCTCGAAATAAGGAAGAAGTCCAACATTTGCTTATGAGGATTCGCCGGTATCCGATCTTGCCATGAAGCTCTCCGCGGTTTGCCTTTGCGTATTGATATCCGAAAGTGTTTCCGTGATAATGGAGTCAAAAGCGGAGTCTAAATTGATCGACGAAGACCCGCCGAACTTTGGTGATGCTTTGGGAAGTTGCATGGCGCAAAAAATCGGCACCATGGAATGCGTTAATCGTGGTATCCTCAGTACTCTACAGTCTCTGAACGAACAGGACGAGATGAAGTTCGACAATGTCTACTTGGAGCGAGTGAACGGGCAAAATCGTGATCTGTTAGACTTGGACTACGACCCTAAGGACTTTGGAAATATCTTCAAAGCGGGAGCCAGACTCATGGAGCAACGCGGATTGAAATGGGACCTAGAAAATATCTACCCGGGTCTCGTCATGCAGGTTGGACCCATGCTCAATGGTCAAGGTGTTTTAGAGTTCGTATTGGACGAACGAAGTGCTGCTTATTCAGAGAGAGGGCTTGGCACAGGTAAGATTGAATATAATTTCGATCATCAACCCCTTGGCTGTGGAGCAAAGTAAAATGTTCCTACAGTTTTACCGATATATTAGGGTAGACTGGGTACGGTTGTAACAGGGTACGGTTGTAACATTGTTAATATCTCTAAAACTAAGGGTAGGACATTTATATACCGCCGCCTGATAATCCGTGCAAGTAGTCCGAACTAGCACATTAGTAGGTGGCGGTCCTCCGTGCAAAGCGGAAGTGGGTAGCGGGGCCCATTGTTATTTTCGGGCCTAAAGTAAGTTCTTACAATCTTAGTTAAACATCGATAATTAGACTTCTATGATAAATCTTCAATTTTTCTTTTGTTCATATGTTTCCTTGGCCAATTCTGTGTCAGTATTCACAGTATTTTGAGTTGATAGATTCGACAGAATAAATGAAATTTTGACTTGAAGTTAAAAAAACTCGTCTGGGGTCAGTTGTAACAGTTGGTCCGGGGACATTGCAACCATTTGATGGCGGATGATTACAGCTAACAACATTCCTTCTCCTTCTTTTATTCAGGCATTATCGTAGTTTATGTTATGAAATAATAATAATAATATAAAAAAAAACATTATATTTATAAGATTTTATCCAAACGAAAATATTCGGCCATCAAGAGGTGATGAAAAGTTATTTTTATATTTTTTAGTTCCTGAAACACGTATTCCTTATGGGAATGTCTGATACTAATCATCAAAATCCTGATAAATAATCTAATTTTGTGAAAAAATGTTGTGTTACAACTGACCCTGGGGTTGGGGTCAGTTGTAACACTTTTCCGATTTTTTTTTGACAGGCTCATACTTTTTTTTCTATTTATGCTAAAGAGTCCTACTTAGCGCCATTTTGTCAGCAATTGAATGCTCTTTGCTATGGTATTTGGAACATTGATGTGTTCACTGTTATAGTTTGAGCTCAGTGAGGGCAAAACCGAAAAATGTTACAACCGTACCCAGTCTACCCTACTTCCAGTTGCTTCTGGGTGAAAAATTATCGAAAAAAAATCTTGAAGATTATTAAATCATCTTCAAAGAAGGTTTCATCAGTTTTTCGCGTATGAGTGACTGTGTGAAAGATACAGACTCAAACGTCGGAGCCTCATGGACCCCACGAACAGCCGAGGGGTTTATGTGAAAGTCTCGTGGCTTTGCTCGATTCATTGGAAGATTAAAGAGATAAAAAATCAGTTTCACACGTTTCTAGGGGTGAAACTCTTTTCTACTTTATTTATGAATGATCTACCATGAGCGTACGGTCAATCTTATCCTCTGTCCATGAAAGGGGATGCGGGATTTATTGTTAAACGCGCTGTGGAGGGGAATCGGAAGTGGGTCAAGAGCTGATTAGAAATCGCGTGAGTGGCTTCAGAGACCTGATGCCAGGTGACAGCACAGTCTAGCTGTTGTACCGACGGTGGTAGACTTGAATTTTTATGCCAGGTTATCGACCACTGCATTGCATGGTAAGGCTCAGAAGATCGGCTTTCGATCTGAGATCAATAGCACGAGGCGCTCTGATCAAGGAGATGAGATGTAAAAAAAAGGTCATTGATTGTGCGCTGATAGGAAAAAAACAATCATTCATTATTCCGTTAAGCCATACATGTATGAGGACAAGCTTTGTACGTGGTACGGTGATAAAAAATTTCAAATGAACGGGGAAATTCGTTTGCTTGTTTTAAACGAAAATCACAAGAATGTAATATTAGTTTCAATTCAGAATTCGTAATATTATCATTGCATAAAATTTAATATTCAATATCTTGCACACAAGATAATAGAAATGTAAAGGTGAACAATTTTCTTGTTCAAATCACTGTTTTCCTCTGTTTTCTTCCGACAAAAATTTTATGGCACATCACAATTTTGCATTCAAGTTATCATGCAATTCAGCTCGTGTATATGATTTAATTTGAAAAATCAGCACGAATCATCAGATCTCCCTGTACTATAATGTCTCAGTGTCCTTTTTTCAACAGAGTGAACAAAAAAAAAAAAAAAACTGACAATTTTGTCGATTTTCCAATGGCGTCAGATAAATATTAGTTCAATATATGTTTTACGATTTTGTCAAGAGGCTTGATAACGGGTTCAGTGCCATAGTAGCCATAGTAGCCCGTACATATCGTCGATAGAGTTCATTCTACGTGGCTTTCAATAGTTAGAATGAGCCTTATTGATAATGTAGGCTGAGCTACTCTGGCATTGAACGGTGACTGGACCCAACAGGTATCGTAAGACTCTCCGATGTACTCTTCACGCTAAAGTAAAAGAAAGACCATGGGGATTAACTGAATTACCGACCATAATCAGTGATTAGAAATATGGCGCAAACGTATCTTCGATCCGCTCTTATTTCTAACTTACAAACATGCATGGATACGATATAGACTCTTCAAGTCCAAACCGTCAATTTATCGAATGAAAATATCGAAATGGGTTACGTTCGTGAATAGTGATTTTTCCAGGTATTTTGTATGAACGTTCTTCCACAGAGCGTCTGATCAGCGAGAAATTAACTAGCAGACACATGGTACAAAGTTAAAGAAATTGTGTTCCAGAAAATTCCTTCAAATTCCCGTTTCGATTATGGAATTGTGGATAGTCAGACGACGTTAGTAGACAAAACCGTGCTTGTGAAGGTACTGACGTCGTGTATAGAGTCAAAATGAACACAAAACTTGATTTTCCGGAAGATAAATTCTGGACTGTGTACTATGGTAATTTGGGTACATAAATAAAAAGATGAGAATAGAAAATTAGCGGGTGCTGTAAAAATGTTTAGACATCCAAGTATCAGGTACTAGTTCAAAATCATTCGATTGCTATTTCACTTGAAAGAACGAAACGAGGAGAACCAAAATTTTAACCGATGGCGTTCTTTCAGGGCAAGCCCTGGTGCGGAATCTTATACTGCCGTTTCTTCTGGGCTTCAAGTTCAACTTGGTGTCGTTGATCCCTCTTCTATTCGGTGTGCTTCTGCTGGTATCAAAAAAAGTCTTCATACTGGCAAAGATCGCCATCTTCCTCAGTGGAATCTTCGGATGGAGTTCAATGTACGGTGGTAGTGGTGGTCAAGGTGGACACGGTACTCTACACGGGGGAGGATACGGCTTCGGCTACGGCTCGGACCATCACAACCATGTTCCGCAATACAACTACAAAGAATACTCGAGCGTGCCCGACTACAATCCATTTCAGCATGTAATCAGGGAGACACTGAACGTTTACAAGCGTGACAGAGCATCGCATACCCCCGACGAGAGCAGAAACTTCGCATGGGGCACTGATCAGTAAATTATTAAAATTTATGTTTTATAATTTTGTAAGAAAAAGGGGAAGACGAATCTTATACAATAAAATAATTGACGTAAGAAAAAACGACGAAATGTCCTGCGGGCTATTGTCAACCTTTCAGTTTTCATGCGGCTCCTCTGCAGTGTTGGATTGATATATTCTTTAGTAGTCGTGTACTGACCCGAATTCTAGTTTGAGCTTACTCCAATCCTCTTTTGTCGTGCCGTGCAGACGTCCTAAATGTGTGTTTTGTCGGTCGAGGCCACATGTACACATCGACTGGTTAACTGTATTCCGAAAGGGGCTGTCCTTCCGCAGTTGTTGGTGCGAAAATGTAACATAGCCAGAAGTACTTCCGTTACAGTCATTTTCAAGATTTGCAATGTGTTCCTCGGTCGAGTTTCATGAGTATATATCATTGCCACTTTATGTATGTTTTACTCAAGTTCTGTTCAACGGTCCCTATTGTAGGCCTCGTTTGGCAACCAGGTCAAAACAATACTTGCCCGGAAGACTGTACTCCAATGTCTTGGTTCAGAAGATTTTTGCTAGAGCGTTAAAAAGATGTGCATCAGGTGTGAGCATGTAATACATCGAGGGGTATATAAGATTCCTTTAAGCGACGCCGCATGTCAGTCACATTGCCAGCTACCTCAGGCAGATGCTGTTTCACCTGGTCAGTCCAGGAGCATAAAAACAAAGAATTTCGATATTTACTTCAGCCAGAGTGACACGCGTGTAAATTAGTGATCTTACGTGTAGTTTGAAAAGAAAAAACACCATGAAGAAGCACGCGATTGTCTTAGCATTTGTCGCACAATTGATCAGCTTCTTCGGTTACTCTCTGGCGTCTCAGAGCGATTACACTCAACTTTTCGGCAAATGTGCAGAAGAGAAGAGCGCCTTCGAATGCCTGAAGCGTAAAGCACTCAACATCCTCGATTCAGCGATAAAAGAAGATTCGGTCTACTCATTAAGTGACATGGTATCGATAAAAAGGGATCCCAAGTTTGTGCTAGAGGAAAATTCGAAAAGCCTGAACAACGACACTCTCGACGAGAAGCTGGAAAGGAAGTTCTACGAATACCTAACCTCTAGGAGCATACAATTCACCGTGCCCGGAAACATAATCGAAGGTAATGGAAATTCTCTCTCCCTGATCACGTAATTCATTTCCGAATTCCGAAATCTACTTCAACGTTTCAGGCCGTAAGAAGAAGGACAAATACGGAGGAATGCTGATGATGGGTGGTCTAGCAATGGCTGGTGAGTTTCTGCACTGATTTCCTGACCAATTATGAATCAGTTTCAATCCAATTAATCCCAATGATCAACAATTCATCATTTAGGCATGATGGCGCAGTTGGCAATGGGAAAGATCGCGTTCTTAGCCGGAACAGCCCTTCTCACGGCTAAAATAGCGCTGGTCCTGAGTGCAATTATCGGTCTGAAGAAGTTGGCGAGCAGTGGAGGTGGAGGTCACGAGGTCATCTACGCTACGGCCTCAGAACATCATGGAGGTGGAGGTGGAGGTGGTGGATCCTACGGTGGGGGGTGGCAGCGTTCATTCGGCGGACCGAATTTGACCGGAAACACCGCTACTTATCCAGTTTACACGGGGGCAGTCAATGGTGGTCAAGATTTGGCCTACAGTGGTCAAAGATCCCAGAGCTGAACGCGAGTCCCAGCATTTCGAAACAATAACGTACCTATCCTAGAGCATCCGTTATAAAACGGTAGATTTATAATTGTACGGAATGATTCATCACCGAGTGAGACAACCGAGTGACTCGTTACTCTAATTTGCGGCCTCATTATGGATTGTCTAATTTAGTTAATTTATTGAACATTGAGAAAGTGTTTACGGTAATAATTATTTGTTCGTAGCTTTTGATAAATCGCCACTCTTTATAATTGTAGTAGCATGGGCATAGGATATTATTTTATTGGTTATCTTCGTCAATTAATTCTACAGTTTGATGGGTGAATCAATATAATCAGTCGTAAATGAGGCCATAAAATCTTTACAATAGGCCCTTAGTATTTTGTGGTTGACCCAACTGTATTGTAATTCAAAGATGCTGCACCCTCGTAATTACGTAATTCTCCGCTCTGTATACCGGAGACTTGGTATTGGCCAGTACTAAATATAAGGTTATCTTAATTTAAGAAATCTGTAGTAGAGATTATTACCAGTTAAATAAATCGGAATATTATTTATTGTAATCAAACCGCTTTCCTCGCTGACCCTGAAATATCAACCCTGTCAAGCATTATTGAAAAAAAGCTCTCAATATTGCATGAGGATACTTAAAAGATTCCTGATCTTTCTACGTGCAGGAACCTCCATTGATGAATCCTAACTTTGCTATGTTATGTTCGGTTTTCATTTCTCAAATTGAAAAAAAACTTCTTTCTAAGTAACTTTCTAGATTTGTGATGATTAGTGCGTGAGGCGAGCGACGAGTTTTTGATGCTCTAAATACTGGATTTAGAAGGATTTCACTATTCACGAAAGTCATTCATCGAAGTGGAAGTATCGATCTACAAAAAAGCCTTGAAATTGTAAAATTTAGTGAAATATGTTTCCTCTACGTTTGAACGTTTCGAAGTTAGCGATATAACATTAAAAATAACGAATCAATTGAATTGAACTTAAAAATTCTCCACAAATCTGATCTCTGTAATCAGAAAACTACTATGTACATTAGACTTACCAAAAGTGTATGTTGCGAGGTCATCCTCTATACAATTCTTTGGAAATGGTTGAATAAAATTTCACTAGTTAGTCACTATCGAACCACAGAATAAGTTCAATGGTGATGAATGTCTCGAAAATGACGGAGAACAATACTGAGATCCTATACATCGTTGAGTTGCGACGAGTACCTAGTGAAGTCTGAAGCGCTACGCTTCAAACCACGACCGCAACTAACGAAAATTTTGGAGTGGTGTGACGGGTCGCCCCGACGTCTCCAATTTTCTGTTTATCGGCAAATGTTATTAGCCTATTAGCTATGCTCACAGCTCACTAATTACAAGATAGTAAATCGACATGAAACTCGTTGTTACCCAGGATACCGACACTATCGGTGTTTCTGGTACGGCCACACAGCTGCAGCAATTCATGAATGAGAATATGAAATTTGGAGTAAATTTTGACGATTTAAGTTTGGTAAGAACGATGCGGTTTATTATTCAGATAACAATAATAACCCTGAAATAAATTTACTGCACGGTTATTCCTACGAAGAGAAACGAAAATTGCAGTCCAACGATTTCCATATTCTTAGTTAGTTCCGGATATTTACTCTTTGTACAAACACGACCAAACGAACGTCTTGGATCCAGTTTAAATTATTTCAAAATTAGTATGACAAAGACCCTTTTCGGCAGACGTTTCCTTGTGCCGCGGAATGAATGCATATACTTACTGACGAAAGTATAACTGTTCCATCAATCTCTTCGGCTGCAACCAGAAATTTGTGGAAAGTAAAAACTGGCGCAAAGTCTCGATTCCCACAGTTGAATGATTTTTTCAACAATTCAAATACAAAGCGTGACACGAATTCTAATGTACTGCGTGATGTATAATCTGACGTTCACTCGACGGCAGACCTTACTAGGTGTACTACTACGGTAAAAAGGTATGTTGATTAATTAGCGAACATGTTCAACATCTAGAGCTAACGAGCAAATAATTAGAACGTTTAATTACTCACTTGTTACAGAATAAGTATATAATTAGTGCAAATATAATCGCTAGTGTGTATCTAAAAATAAGTTATACTAATCTAATTTTATCGATGTACAAAATATCTCCTAAAAAGCCGTTTCTCTCAAGTTAATTCTGAAGGTTCAATTAAATAAACAGAATTTCGTTTTCAGCCAGCACCATTTGTGAGAATATAAATCGTATATTACGACCTTTTCAGAGTTCGTAGGTACAAGAAAACTCTGATGACTGAATAACTTGTTGACGTTATCAACGAGAAATTACGTTCAAGCAAAATTCCTCAAAAGTGATCGTCTCAGTCGTAAAGGAGAAAAGTCTTTCTCATGGTTCAAATATTCTTGGCCCACTTCCGGTTCTCCATTTTTCCCATCTAATTCAAGAGTGAACTGCAGATTACGGTTAGCAGTGTCCCCCTGATTCTGATCTGCTATTTGTTTGTACAAGAAAAAATTCGCTCCCTCATTCGAAGCACCATTGTTGACAAGTTGATACTCGTTAGGGTCGTAACTAGGCGAAAACCTAACGCCACCTTCCTTCTTGGGCAATTCGAATCTCCATGAATCCGCAGACCCCTCTTGAAAGTTGACCTTCGGCTTGGCGATACTTCGCTTACGGTAATGACCCTCGTATCCACCACCTCCGTGACCTCCGCCTCCATATTCATGGCTCGAACTGTGCGTCTGGACGTAGGAGTGCTGGGGATGTTTCACTATCTCGTATGACGTCTTCCCGCTGCTCCCTTCTGAACGTATCGATTTGGTATCAGGTCAGTATTATCAGCATCGAAAAAGAATGATTAAGAATTATTTCCAAACATACCCAGTAATTTCTTCAGCGCAATGACCGATGCTATGGTCAGAGCAATCTTCGCGACTATCAAAGCCTTTCCTGCGAGGGCTGCGATCGCATGCATCCCCATGTAGATCATAGCACCCTTGAGAGCACCAGCCAATAGCAGTATTCCTCCGCCTTTTTTGTTCTGCTTTCCTCGGGCTGAAATTAATCACACATTTATTTTTCAAATTTGACGAATCACACGTATGAGAATCCAGACGTCTAATTCTCGTGAGCACGATATTTGTCTCATTGAAGAAATGTAAGCAGCATACCTTCGTTATCGGTATCCAAGAATTTCGGGATGTTCATTTCAACACTGTGGGTTGTGAAGAACGTGACAACTTTATTCCAAATTTGATCACTCAGGCTTGAGCCTACGTTAATTGATTCCGCCTCGCTCATGCTCCTTGCGGTTTGTTCATCTCGAATGAATTTTAAACCGTCAAAGATCTCGAGGCTTTTGGCCTGAGTGAGGCGATTGGCGAAATTTAGAACCTTTTGCTGCAAGCAGGTCAAGGAGTCGTTCTTATCGGCGCAATTTTCGAACACTTTCAGTACAACGTTCCAACTGGATCCGGTGGTTGTGTTTGAGGCTTCTACTCTGGCCCAGACGAGTAGAAGAAGAACTAACACTCGTTGGTCCATCTCAAAGTGTCTACGTCTTATCTTTCGGTTCTAAGTACCAAGATCTGGTCACTGACTGACCAGACTATAAGAAGGAGGCTCGTTTTATACCTGGTAAAAATAATTAAACGTATATGGAGTAGTGTGCGACATACAGAGCGTGAACCAAGTGCATGTACTCGTTAGATGAAGATGACAATAGTTTAATAATTAGTCAGTACGATGTTGATACAACCGGTTGACTCTGTGGAATTCATTCATTTTTCCGTTATGCACAAGATACGTTCACGATGAACAGCTTAAAGGAGGAACCGGATCAAAAGTATCAGTCGAATTAGGTTTTTCATCAAGTCTCAGTACGGTTCTGTGTGTGGTGATGTTCACCGTGGTAGAGCCACCGCAGGGACGATCAAAAGCTAGCGATAAATGAATTTTTTTTATGTCATTTCAAGAAGGACGGAATCACGTTAATATTACATAACTATGGTATTACCTATTTTAATAAACTAGGTTAAATCATTCCGTCGATGCGCAGCGATGAACAAGTAAGATTTTCAACAGCAGTTTTTCCGCACGCAACACAGAGTCCATCGTCGGATATATAGCGCAACGTTGATATGCGTGCTGGTTTACTCGCTTCTATATTTGTAACGAGAAAATATATTCCCACAATGAATATAGAGGGCGTGCGAATAATGTTATTATTATCACCATTATCATCGTCGTTCCATATACTTTCAGATCGACAGTTCATAAAAAGGGCCACAATCAAACAATGTATCAAGATCAAACCTAAGTTTCTGGTCAATTACTTTTCCCTTCATGTATCACCAGAGCATCTACTGATCAGTGATACGGAATTCCAGTGACAGTGATGGCCCTACTTTTCCACAGTGCGAAGTACAACCTAAGAAGAACTGCGTTCTTAGAGAGCATCATTGCATGAATGGCTACGACAAACGGGTCTCTCGACTTCATATAGTGGGTCCAAAGTGGATAATAGGGTTAAAAAATGTCAATTATTGTTCCCGTTCGATAGGAAACATCTGCCGGCTTCGTCTTCTCCTTTTGTGTGCCACTGGGCCGCCTGCGCATCCTACACTAACCCTGGGTCCACCCCCACCAGATGAACTCGACCACATACTAGGGAGATGCTGTGTACTGGTCTTACCCGTACCAGCATGGATAGTGGTTAACGGTGACAAGACATCGTGACTAGGAACTCTCCTGCACAGAGATAGAATTTATTACTCAGTGACTTTAACTTCGTGCGGTTATCCGCACTTGAACTATTTCTCTTACTTTCGATCCACTATCAAACGTGGCATTAATGTTATTCCACACTTATTTCTTCATAATTTGCGGCTTCCTTCGAGATTCGACCAGATCTCCGGACGTTAGCACCGCAAGACGATTTCAGTTTCACCTGGCCACATAAATTCAGCGGGTTCCATTCTCGCATACCAGAATCGAGACCCTATCCTGGGCTAGAATCTTTATACATATTGATGCATCAGAGTTGCAGTAGCCTCGATTCAATGGCACACGAGTGTCATCTGGCCGCCGTTACTCGGGATACACAGTCATCCGTCTCTTCGGTTTTAACCACGTCGATTATCCCCGACGTCCTGCAAATCTGAATTGGCAATGCATCTTCCCGCGATTTCTCCAAGCACTTTATTCGTTGTATTGAATCAGCACCGAACTGGATCATGGATTGGTGCGAAATCGATCAGTCATGATGTACGCTCATGATGAATTTCAACGTTTCTAGACTATAGGTCACGTGGCTCTGCAACGGCAACGTTACACTGCGGGGTCATCAGGCCCTGATGTATGTACCTGTGGAATCCTTTTGTCCGTCAAGATGAGGCCAGATCTCAAGTAAACACGGTCATAACATTTCCCCAGTTTGCGAGAGGTAAGTGGCCGCTGGGATAGTGTTGTCCGCCTGCAGACGGATCTGTTATCAGATCTACGGTCAAATTCTAACCACCATACTGCAACGAACCTGCATATCTATAAACGGAGAATACAGTAAGTCGACGCATCGACAGCTCAAAGGGACAGTCGTCTCTTTCCCGTTTTATTACCAATCCCGATGAATTTTCTTTACTGCGTATGTACGCATACTCTCACATGGTAATGGCACACATGACCTTCCGGAGATATACGTGCTATGACCTGGCCTGAAATCGCCACGTAGTACGTACCTGCATCTCATCGGGGTTCTTATACACTCGGCATAATCCCGTGGGAAAAATGTAAAAGTGTTTCCATCCTCTGCATCGTAGTTCCCGTGACTAATTTAATATATATTTTTTTTGTCTTGTGTTGATGGTAACTCCGTAATCGGTTTGTTCTCATTACACTTACTGATAATCTGCACATACGACGACCCAAATTTGACAGTGAAATCCGTCGCATAAGTTTCAGTTACCAGCGTGTAAGCGCAAGAATACTTTTAGTGAGTTTAATCTCTAGAATTTCTAAGCCTCAAGTGTGTGCTATCATGTGCTATACGGATAAGTAATCATTGGGCATAACTGTATTTTGGCTTGTAATATCCATCCAACACGCATCTCAACGAATTATCTTAAGACACGAATATCCGGGTATCGACGTGATAAAATTCTATGACTATAAGAACTAATCGAGTGATAATAATTCACGCCGTCATAACAGTGGCCGAAGCTGGCGTACCTCAATCGCTCGTACGCATGCGTGGGAATGTTTAATATCCCCAATCAAACGAGTAATCGTTCACGTGAGATATCGGACGGGATTGCTAGTTATATCCAACGGTCACACATCCAGGTTTCTTTGGGGTCGATCACACGCTTTCTTTTGTTTATAAGAGCACCTCGAAGGAACAACACGCACACAAACGCGAAAGAACCTCCTTCAGTGGGTCTTTGTGTCAGAGGGGCCCAGAGAATCTCCTTCGGGGTCACATCCCCGCGCACCTTCACGATTCATCGCGAGTGCGAACAGAGCCAGCCTATTAGCTCGACGATGGCTTAGAGGCAGACGGAAATATACCCATGATCGTATCTAACCCCTCCGTGAATCTGACGGTATATATTTCGCCTAAAGACTCACTGGATTCAGTTGAAGTTGAGATCCCTTTGGTAAAGGGTCATTGGTGCCGCAGTAGCTCGTACAGCGAATTGGATACTGGATAACTCGCCTTACGGACTCCTGCTTGATCAAAAGTGCACCAGTAGTGTCTACCGAACAGGACTGTGGATTAACGAGTTCAAGTGTTCAGGAATACTGTGCGAAATAGAAAATCAAGTGCTGCAAAATGATTCTGACGAAATATTTTGGTCTCATTTTGGTGTTCACGATGTCTATGAGACTCGCAAGGTCCGCCGAGGACTTCGACATCCTTGATAAAGGATATCGAATGGCGTACCGAGTCTACGAAGAGTGCCAACAGCAGGCCATCGGCGTATCACCATGCCTGAAGAAGAAGGCGATAACGTTCTTCGACCGAGTAGCGAGGATAAACAACATACCAATATTTGACAATATGGAATTGATAAAGAATGAAAAAATCGAAACGCCGACTTATTCCGATCACGAATTGGAAAATCTTGGTAGGGCCGGATCCTCCAGGGACGAGACACTCAGCAATATCTTATTCGACAAGGTCACATCCCTGGTGAACGGATTCGACGTCCGGATTAGTCTTCCAAAAATGGGGTCAAATGATCTCAAACGCAGCATCGAAGAAGGAAGAGGCAAAATGAAGAAGATGATGGGTATGATGATGATGGGAATGGGGATGAAGATGATCGCCATGGTGCCACTCGCGATGGGAGTCTTGTTCCTGCTGGCAGGAAAGGCTTTGATCATCAGCAAGATCGCTCTCGTCCTCTCGCTAATCATCGGGCTCAAGAAACTCCTGAGCCAGAAGCAAGGAGGTGGGGATATGCACGGAGGATGGCAGTCCAGCAGCGGTGGACACGGTGGCGGCGGCGGCTGGGACCGAAGGAGCTTGGCTCTGGACTCGGTGGCGGCAGCACCGGAAAGCTTCAGACAGAACACCGAAGACTTTGCGCATACTTTGGCCTACAAGGGCCAGAATGGAGTCCCCCAATAATCAGACACCTATTGGGAACTAGCGAGCAAAAATGCTTTTAACGGTACATCAGAAAAGTAATCCTATCGCGGGGGTAGTTCACGTCATCTTAGATTCCCGGAGATTTGACTCCTTGAGATTTAATTTTAATTTTATTTATGACTTAGCTGAAAGACAACTTTTATCTTATTTATACGACTGTTGTGGTTGATTTTTATCTAAAACTATTTTCATACCGTTCATCTCTGCTCCAAGACCCGACTTTTACCGGTAATATCATTTACTAGACGTGACAGAAATCCGACAGACAGCGACTTATTTATTACAGACTGTAGGAAAATCAGAATCTCATCATACTAGACTAAGATGGATAAACTTATTTATTTCCTGAGAGACGTCGACGTGACAGGACGGTTCTACAACATCGAATTTATTTATCCCAGATCTATGTCATAGTTACACGTGTGATTAATGATAAATAAATTAACTACAACTATTAAGTACAAGCAGATAAATAATAACACTTCACATCACACAATATCCTAACTATAAATTATTTAATTCTAATCTATAATATTTAAATTGCTGTATAATTGTCATATTGTAACGCTAATTAAATTGTTTATACTGGTCAACAAATCAAATTTGTTCTAAGCCTCCCATGATATCCTTTTGACAAGTTCTACTGCCTATTACTATAGGTCCATCATCAGGCTGACGTGACCCACGCTGTGATATGTATGGGTAGTTAAGATGAAAAACCTCCATCAAGAATCTTACGAATACGGTTGCCTTCGCTATTCCTTTACGATACGGTGGCGTTGGATCCTACTAATGAGCCTTGAGACCAAGCACGGCTGCGAATAACGCGAAAAAGAACCCTGCCAAAGCCGTTGTCGAAGCTAGTAGCGACAGGCCACCCACCAGTAATGGAATTAATGCTGCGAACTTCATTTTGTACGCTATCAACAGTGGCAGCATTGCCTGTTCCATCTTGTCCTTGTGTCCCCGCGATAGAACTGCAAAAAAAACCAGACAGTTTTTGGTAAATTAGTCATTTTTCGTGATTGAGAGAGATAGAGACAGTAACGACGACTCACCTTTTTCCTGCGCAGGCAAAAACTCCGCTTGGAGAGTTCGCGATGGCTGTTTTGAGTTCATCCTCACATCAGTCAGGTGCTTCAACGAACTTTTAGATTTTTTAGTGGAACTTTTACCAAAACTTGGAACATTTGGTTTGATAATTCTTTTATTTTCGATCCTGTGGGCGACGTTAAGAGCTTCCATGCTCTTAGGATATTCGTAGACTTGGTGTCTCAGCTCAGAATTATTAACATTTGAAAACTTACTATTTGCGGATGTCTGCTGAGCTTTGATTGTGTCTTTGCCGTACGCAGCGAGGCTGGTGCACAATAAAAGGATCAAAGTCACTCTTATCTTCATATTTTAAACCTTCAAATGTCGCCTAGTTACTCCAGCCGAACATTTACTTGGTAAGGGCGTATTCCATTGTCACCGTAGTACGTCGTCGAGCGATGAATTTTATTGCCGATAATTGGCAAACCGGAAACAAATCACACACAGACAAAAACTTGATTGAGGGACTTTGACTACGAGACAGTGCTAGCTTATTTTTTTTTTTTTTTTAGACCTCCACGGAACGATGAAAAATTGGGTCATCGACCGGAATAAGTTTATTTGGGGAAATAACCGATGTTCAGCCAATGCTTCAGAGCATGTTGCAATCAGTTCGATTTTCAAATATTATTCCAATATCGGTTCCGAGATCCGCAAGGAGTGCAAGACGCCAACAAACTAACCAGCCCGAAGTATCTAGTTGCCAGTAGGGGAACGGGACGACGGACATGCTTCAGTTGACGAGAAAATTGACGGCCTGCGGAAGATTATTTTGCAGAAGTATATGTCTCGAGGGAAAATACTGTGATCTTGATGGACAGGATATCGTAATGGACGGTGGCAGCTTGTTCACTAGGAGATAATGATCGTCCACACGATTTTGGGTTACGGTCATGATATGGTTTGTGAAATTTCGAAGATGGCCTTATATCCCAAAGTGACTCTCTCCTTTCGGCACGATCTTCCGTCACTCGATCGTCCATTATCCGAGAAAGCTGAAGCGATATATTTTTTCCATATTCCCTTGCCTATCAGGTTAGCAATAATGCCACAGATTTAAACAAGATCCCAGCGTTTCGCTAGCACGCGCTGAACGCTCTAATTGGAGGCCTAAAGTGCAATGGAAAGGAACGATCGAAGATGGTCTGCATCGAAAGCTGTTCGAAATGCATCGTGGCATCGACCTAGTCATATTAGTTTCATAGTTCCGAACGGTGAAGATTTTTCTCCTCTGCAACGCATCAAAAGCTGTCTCGACCAAGCTTGATGAGAATAATTATGACACGCAGACTTGAATTCGGAAACGGTATATGTGACATCGATGTCAAAGATGCGTTGACAGCTGTACTAACAACATGGATACTCCAGATATAAATTTAATGTATCTGTCCGCTGTGCGATCTCCAATTACCGTAGCTCCTGGTCTATGAAACTACTGACCCACATGTTATGGCAATTTTATTCAAACGCCAGTGCCCTAGCTCACGTGCCACGCTTCTTGTATCATATTTTTGTTCTAATAATTTTCAATCCTTCTCTTGTCGTCAAATCTGAAAATATTTTGACTCTGTAATTGGAGGGACCACGCTTGACCCAACAATTCGTTACGGCTGTTAGAGTCCGCGTCATCATTACGGTTTTTATTCTACCAAATCCCGTTTTTTGGTAATGAATCTTCGCCGTGACCATCAATTTCAACGTTGTTGTACAACTATTGTAAAATACAATCATTGATTATATGGTTCAAACGGCTACACTCCATAGTCAGAGATTCTTCATTTCACACGATTCCACGATTCATGATCAGTTTTTTGTAAATAAAAAGGTTTCTCGCTTTCCAGGGAATTCATTATGCAATTGAATTTAACGCCAGGATAATGACCAGTCTGTGATTATACGTCCAATTTACTCAACAGCTTTACGTTTTTCAACACAGTTTTACGATCGCTGGTATTAAGCCTGAAGAAAATCTGCAATCGACGTACGGTAATGGGAGCGAATAGTAATGTAAATAGGAAACGGAAGATCGTAGAGAACAGATGATTACGAGGGGTGGCAGTCACTAATAAAGCACTCAGCCACGAGGTAGGTGAATCAACTCAAGTGTGAAATAATAGACAAATGGTTTGTAAACTCTCCCACGGTGAGACTTAATCTATCAAGTTTCATATCAACCAATCGTTACACATCGTCATTGCCCATCGACCAATGGTAATGCTGGATCTTGAAGAACTGCGAATAACAGCGAAGGAACGGGAGGAACCGGACGATCGTCACGCGTCAGTTCCGAGATGATTGAAGGGTCTTTTTACGGTTTCCACCGAGTCTATATAAAGTTATTTCCTTCCTGGGAATTGAACCAGTTGTCAACTTCTTTGTGGCTAGTTCACTTCATCGATATGACGGATATTTTTTTGCATTGACCGTCACGCGATCTCGAGTAAATTCAATTAGCAATTCGACGTTTATATTTTGAAATGAAACTTTACGTAAAAACCTTTTGCGAAGTATTTTGAAATCGACTACTCTTGCGCTCAAAGACAATATATTTTTGTATATATTCGTTACAAGTACGACGTATGATAAATTAATTAAATAATTAACTAAGATGATAACACTGTGGTGGGTTTCCTTGGTGATTCTTCTTTCCGGAGTTCTCTGCGAGGAGACTTTACCGAAAGAAACCGAAATCAGAGAGAAAGAATCTTCCGGTATCACAGGATGGATCGAAGACAGTGCTATGGGCTTCTTGAACTCATTAATACCGGACAATCCGGTCGAAGGTAAGCTCCAATTATCCTCAGATTTCCAATGGGTAAAGGGAAGCCATGATACAATGATTATTTTTTTCAGCTCGAAAAAAGAAGCAGAAGTATAACAAATACATCCTTCCGTTGTTGGTCGGGTTCCTGCTGATCAAGTCAATCCTGTTACCAGTAGCTTTGAAAAGTTTAGCTGTCTTAAGCGGAAAGGCAGTGATACTAAGCTTGATGAGCTTGATACTGGCTGCTATTGTGGGACTCAAGAAAGTTGCTCAAGGATCTGGACACGGTTCCTCCAATTACGAAGTTGTAAACGTGCCTCTGAGCAAGTATAGAAGAAACGACGATTATTACAGAAGAGACGATGTCGACGAAGACATGCCATACCGATATTACAGAGATTAGTCACGAAATAAATTTGCAGACAAGTGGTCGGAACCCAAGACTATGAATTTCTCTATCGTCGAACCATTCAGCTCATATTCATCATCGTATTACACTGTAGTTTGAAAATCAAATATCATCCTGTCCGTTTATAATATTACGTGAAACATTGTTTAGTATTTAATTATTGATAATATTTATTTAATTTATTGATTACACTAAAACTCTATAGTCTTAATAACGCTTCGTAACAATCAGTGATCAATGTATAGTTATTGCAAGACTGTAATATAAAGCTATAGATCCAAACCTAATCTGTTGTCTGTTTTTTCTCCTTTTCTAAGATACCTATGATCTTGACCGATCTTGAACCGGTCGTAAAGAATATTTTTATAGTATGAAATCAAATGCCGAGCGTCAAAAGTTACGTCAGGATATTGACCAGAGAAAGTTTGAATGAAATCACTCTCAAGTCCGGCTTAACCGTATAACACTATTGACTCATTCACAGAAATGGCTCCTCACCATTTCCTGATTCACAGATTTTTCAACGTCCTAGAGATTTCTGGACTACAGTTACCTTGACCCTCATCCGCGAAATGAAAAGTGCAGGTCTGACCAATGTAGCACATGATCTGAATAAATCCTGTCGACAAAATATTGATCTTAGCACATCTGAAACTATCAAAGAGTGTTTCCATATAGTTCCTGGCAATGTTAGTGCTCGTGCAGAGCAGTAACAGAGACCACTTTGGAATCAAACATTTTAACATTCAATGAAGATGACAGTCTGATACGTCATAACATATTTTACGAATTTGTGAGAAGTATGAAGCATCCACAGTATTCAATTATTTTGTAGAACTACTGTAAGAAGTAGGTTTTTCACAGTATGATCGGCGATCCAATTCCGTTACTATGATTTTTTTTTCATCCCATGTATAAATACCCCACAAAATCTGAAACCTGGGTCATTCTCGGTCATCGGTTCAGGAGGGTCTGAAACGAAACCGCACCAAAGCCTTGGAATGCTCGTGGCTAGCCTCGACCTAGTCCCAAAGGGTATTGACCGTCTGATGGGAGGCCCACCCTAAGGATTGAAAAACCGAGGGACCTGCGTCCATGGGATAATTATATCGTTGTGTGTATAGTGGTGCCCCGGCCCATGCTACACGATCTTCCTGAGGTCAGATCTTTGAGGAACATCGAGTTTTGAGTTTTCGTCGCTCTGCTAATAGGGAACAAAAATTTCTCCATTTAGCATGCTCCGTATCGTATTGAATCGTAATTTTAGTACAAAGAATCTCGTTTTCTCTCAGGTGAATAAAAAATAATTGGTACACACTTTCCCTTGGTGTTTGTCGACCGATTATCCTTACACGCTTGTGTACGATTTGGATTTATTGATAGTATAACGTAAAATTTTGCGTAAGATAGATAAAGTCCTGCGGCCAAGTTATTCGTCATGTTATTCAGACCTGACTGGAGTTTAGAGTTATGGAAATTATCTGTGCGACAAAATTTACCGTTAAGTAATGCGAAACCAATACTAAATATTTAAATACGGTTCCCCATCTCTTGGAACACAATTGAACGCCTTCTATTGTTATCCTTGCTAATAAGGTGACGGAATTTTAAGCGCATTTAAATTAATGCTGACCCGTTTATTCATCTTTTTTCAAAACTCACCAATTTGGACTGGATTCAGACTCCCAATTTGCCCACATGAATTTCCGAATCTGTTGCGTGACGCATCTTTCAAGTATTTCCCGTCGCCTCGTAACACTTCCTGCTGTATCATTAGCGAGAAATAATTCACCAGCCAGTAAAGCCGATCGTTAACTGGTCCATTAACCATTTTTCCAACCGACCGATATATGGCACGGGCGAGGATTCAGAGCGGATGAAAATTTCTATACAAAGAATGCGGCTGTATCATGTAGATTGCATAAGGGAACCAGTTGAAAGTTTGATGGTTCACGTGTTACCGGATACCGGTTGTCGTCTCTGGGTCAAGGCAATCAAGGCGAGCTGGCTCCAGCTTACCCTTACGATTCTACTGGACCTGATGCGAGACTTTAAAGCTGCCCATAGCATTTCAAAAATTTACTGAGGTAGTTGTACCAGTCATTTACAGTTTTGAATAAAATCTGATCAGAATGAGACTTCTGTCGAGCCGATACACTCCAGAAAAATTCTGCTTGTCCTTGGATGTATGAAGAATCACCCCGAAACGTTTCTATTTGATTGAAGTGACTTATTTAAGAAAAAGGGAAACGTATCTTGCACGGGATGCAACAAACATTGGTTGGTCGCTATTACTAGACTCCACTTATTGTCAGGCAATTGATTGTTGATAATTTCGAATGTATCAGCTCATTTACGAAAACATTGTTGTTTCTAATAATTATTGATCGGTGTAAATCACTTGTGCAACCGAAATGTTTCAGAGTCTCGGTTTTTGATAGAAGTGTCGGATTCTGTGAGAAAACGAGATATGAAGTTTCACCGTCAATAACGTTAGGTTCGGGACAAAAATGAACTTGTATCGCAGTTTTTTTTTTACTCTTTCCGTAAATCAGTTATTGACAGGATACAGAAGAACTATGAGTTGCGATAAACTACGCTATGTTAGAGTCGTCAATAATTGGTACATGGTGCTGTCAATCTCGAAATAATAAGTGATAAAACAGCTTTTTGAGTTCTGGGACATAACAACGTGTCAATAACTAGGTCACCCACGATATGGCTACGTCGATCACTGGTACACTCGCACCTTTGAACACTTATCCTTGTGTATATCATTCTTGATTCCTTGAGCTTCTCAAAATCAGTAACAGGTATCACACATGTTTTGAATTATGATTTGTGGATATCCAAAAGTTCAGTTTTTTCCTCAAGGTTTCAATGACTGGTAAAACTATCTTATTGTCTGTATTCAAATTTCACATAAATATGATCATTGTGCTGGTCAATGTCAACGACGTCGAGTCTTAATTGATAGAATTTGTGAACAGTACGAGTCTGCGAATGAAGTGTTTTTACGAGTTTTCTCTCGTTTATTGAACAAAGACAACTTTCTCAGTGTTTGAGACGAGAGAAAAATCTGCGATACCAGCTTCGGACGTTGCTTAGAAAATTTCCAAACCCATAAAATAGGAGAATAAGTGTTATGAGTTGGCATGTCGTTCGTGTGTACTGCTGACTGACAGGTGTGGTCCGTCGACATACATTTGACGAGTCAAACATCAGGAGAGAAATGTTTCTCAATTTGCATGAGTTTCCTTAAGTGGGTTCGCTTATGTAGATACATGAGTGATTCTTGAATTTACAGACGGCATCAGCGTCGCCTCATTCATACAAAAATGGACATGAATCCTGAAACATCGTCCTAATTACTTTGATAAACAGTCAATCCTTCGATCGACTAGAGACTCCTAAGCTCACATAATCATAAAACCAAAGGAGTTTATGTCTCTAATCCAGCCTGAAATCAAGACTTGCATCCTCGTAAAAGGTCTTCCGGTTGAAGATATCTCGGTGGGCCACCTCCATCATATATTATCCCTTTGATGCCTTCGCGCGTAAGAAACTCGACAATTTTTCCAGTTGACCCAAATCCGTGCGGGCCAGCCTGAGATAGGCCAACGAGAATCTAATCTCGCTTTGACTCATCGATAGGGTCCGCCCAGCCCGCAAGCCCAGGTAAGCATTCCTGGTCGACACTGGTTTGTTTAAAAAATTATCGAGGAAAGTTTTCTTGGGAGGCATAAGCGTCGTCACTAAGATGAGCACGTCCATAGTCAATTGTGGTGGGGGCACACCTATAAAGATTCAAGCATCACAGGGCTATGTCACATTTTGCTCCGAAATTTTCAACGTTCAGTGCAGTTCAGTGCTACTCGACGATCCCTTCGACCACGAGGACCAGACACCGCCACATATTCAGCACCATGAACAGACTCATAATCCTCGGAATTCTAGCCACTTCCGCGTTGGCTGTGCCAATGCCGGAAGCTGGTGGAAGCTTGGATTGCCTGAACCACGAAGACGCTCTCACCTGCTTGGCCGTCAAGACTGCAAGTGTTTTGGGAAGAGCCGCGAGGTCGAGTGACATTCAGCTCATCGATGGAGTTACCTTTGTGCGAGATGGACCCAGTGAGTTTTCTTTCATTCTATTCATCTCGATTTTCGTTCCCACAACGTGGATTCTTGAACCGGAAGTTCAGGGTCACAATTGTGCTGACTAGTCCAACCGTGGCGCGAATTAGTTCTCAAAGTCGTTGCCCCGAGACAGAGAAGCAGAGAAAATTGATTGCCGTCCGAGAATCGAGAGTTCACGGATGATTCAATCTCTTCCATAACCCGATTCAAACTTCATGCTTTGTTTCAGTTGAGCGTTCCGGAAAGGCTTTGGAATCGGAAACTGAGGTGATGAACACGCTGCCTCGTGAGACTACGGACAGGATTTTCAAGCTGGCTAATATGCTGTACGAGAACACGATGTCCTTCCTGAAGAGTCACAGTCTCAAGATGAGCATGCCCGAGGGATCCGTTGCCCGCGCTCTCGAAGAAGGTAAATTCCAGAATTATCCTTTCTCGAAGAGATGAGATATTGCATAACCCTTCTTACGCTGTATCGGCGCAACATAGTTGCTGCAGACGGGTCTCGATTCAGACTTTCACTACTACTCGACTCCAATGCCACAATCTCGAGACCTACACTTTCTTTGATCATTGGTGGAGTTCCGCGATTGATAACTTGCTCTTTACCATAGTGCAATTATCACGTGACTTTTTAGTCATCAGATTGATATTAGATAAAAAAAAATATTGTGCTCTAAAGAATCAACTTGAAACTTCGTCTTTCCTAGTGAAAATAATTTTTACGATTTTCCTTGAATTCGGACTTTGTAGTTTTTCATGAAAATTAAGATTTTTACAGAAATTTAGTGTCATTTTTTTCTTGTGAAATGAACCCACGAGATATAATACAACCTTTCACAAAAATCTATCATTTTTCAATTAAAAAAAAAAAAATTATTATTTTCATCGACAAACTACGGAAATAAAATTCCCCCAGGTTTAATATTGGAATTATTTCGTGTCTTTAATGTTCACTACAATATAGAAAATCGATAATTTGATTGTTTGGATGTGTCAAAATTGACAGAAAATTAGCACAAAACTTGAGTGGATTGTCGGGAACAACATTTCTTTTTACCAAGCACCGTTTCAATTAAATTGGTAATAATTGATCAAGTGTCATGTCCAGACGGGGTAACGGTGTTCGGTGACTTCAGAAGCACTTGCTTTCTCTTGCATAACTTGCAGTAGCATAAGGTACCTGAAATCCACGAATGAAAAGTCGATCGAAGTAAACGTCTTACAATTAATCTAAGTTTAACGAACTGTTTGACATAATACCGTGTCATCAGTATTCTTCAGTCACGGTCAAGATCGGAATGAGTCTCTTCGAAGACTATGACATTGTAATTATTCATTTGTGACACGTGTTGCATATTAGCTCCTCTGAAAGGATACTTTGAAAGATCAGTTAGACTATGAATAAGTATGAAGAGAAAGGGGACAACGACGCAATTATTCATAATCTGTTTTTTTTTCTAATGTTTCAGGACGTGCTAAAATCAAGAACAAAATATTCCCCATCGCCGCTGCCATCGGTGCAAAGCTTTTCGCCCTGGTTCCAATCGCTCTAGGAGGTCTCGCCCTGCTCGTCTTCAAGGCTCTGTTCGTCGGTAAAATCGCACTTCTCCTTGCCGGAATTTTGGCATTCCAGAAGCTCTTCGGTGCCGGTGGAGCCGGCGGAAACTTCTTCAGCAAGGCTGCTATGCCCACCGCAGCTTGGCCTTCAGCTTCCGGTTACCAGAGCTGGTCGTCCGCTCCGGCAGCAACCCAGTCTCAAGGCTACTACAGGAGCCTCGACGTCAACGATGCTCATGATCTTGCGTACAGCGCTCAAGCCCCGAACGAAACTCATTAAAAAATAGAATAATGATGGTAAGAAATTGTTTCGACGGACTTTTACCATCAGTTGAACTGGACAGACGGACGACCGGACGTGACGACGTGTGGACGAAAGTGAAGATATAGCGACAAAAAGAAAAAGTAGACATATTTGATGAAGCTTGAGACATTATAAATGCAGGACGACACGGCAGAAGATTGAACAAGGACGGACGCTACGTTTGTATTAATGTTAATTGTCACGATTTAAAATTTTTTAATTATTATTAATATTGATATTATATTTTATACGTATTAATATCGCACGTTAGATTCATCGTGTGGGTAAAATTGCACGTGTACGAAGATGCCATAATTCCAGTGTCATTTATATATATATGTTATGAATAATGTATATTTATACATGATCGTATTTAAGTATAATAAATTAGGCTAGGCCTGCGACTGTTAGCTTAGAGTATTTATGCTACGATTTGTAATTAACTGATATTTAATAAATTATTAAAATTCACAATATTATACCCTGTGGTGTTTTCTCTTGGCAGTATGTGTGATAAATGACGCGCGAAACTAATATTAAAACGAACTCAGTACATCTGTAGCATCGGATATATGTTTATGCTAATTTCGGTCTAGCAGCTGCCTCATAAGTAATTCAATTCGGATATGTACAGCTCTCTCTGAACGCCTCCTACTATCAGATTCGGGACAGCGTTTTGCATACCATGTCACGACGGTCACAGAAAACTAATTTCCGAGTAAAGAATAACAAATTTTCTCACCGATGAACAGCGTCTAGACTACGATTCTTGAGCTTTCTTATAAAATAGTTACAACCATAGCTCACCTGACGAATAAGGTCTACCATTAGCGGGACGTTCAAGGCTACAGAAAGACGTTAGCGAAAATTGATGACATAAAATCCACGGCAATATACAAAATTCTATATTAGTACAAAAGGTTATTGTTTTGAATATGAAATAAGCCTTAAATAATAATTTTTATTCGTTTTGTACCATCAAACCGCTTTCAAACGTTGACAAACGTGATATGATTCCGTTGTACATCAATCTAAATACAGACTAATTATGACGCTGTATGAGTCAATTTATGGTACATGCAAGTGTAGAAAATACAGTAGAATCCGGTTTATCACCTTAGTAAGCACTCGGTGTTTCTTAGATTCGATTTACTTGATAACAGACGTTTTCTTCCAGTGCAATGAGGCCTCATAATGTATTATTGGTACCTTTATCTAAATAAACGTCCGAAATGGATAAAATTTGAATTCCAAAAGAAATTCGAATCTCATCGGGTCTGAAAATTCACTTTCCCATTTTCATTTGACTCACAATGGCTTTAAAATGCTCCCGGAGTAAAAGGAAAATGTGGTTCATTTAGTATCAATTACACACTGGAATACATTGTAATGCACCACGTTGCGACCGGAGCTCATATCAATTAAGATTCTTGACACCGCTGTCGTCGACATCGTCTGCCAAATAGTTCACCATAGCCCCACCATCGATCGGTGTTCAATATATAAGAAAAAAATTGCCTGAAGGCAGGACAGTCAAAAGAAATCATTGATTGAAAATCGGCATTACCGGTGCAATCGCAGTTAGACTAGCCTAAAGTGATAAATTCTAATAAACCGCATAAACAATGAAGTGGAAATTCGCGCTGATCGCCGTTAGCCTGGCCCTAGTAAACGCAGAGCCTAAGAAGGCGTGCGAAACCGACCTCCGATGTGCCGAAGACAAGTTAACCCGAGTTATGGACAAACTCAACGATGAAGATGTCATCAGAATTTATGGTGACATGGTTACCCTGGAAAAAATACCCGTAGAAGCTGTCGAAGTTCAGACTGAGACAGATCCTCTGCTCAGCAGAGTCGACAGGTTCCTTCGTGGACACAAGGTTCGCATCAGCTTCCCCAATGACGGTTCATCTGCTGATTTATTCGGAAGAGCACTTGGCGAGAAAAATGTCGACTTCGAACTCAAGAGCTTGACGCAGGGTGCTTCGGAAGGTAAGAGTTTCGAATTAGTAGCGAGAAGCTAGCCCCTTTGATGTTACTAATGGTTAAATACAATCTTATGATCACAATCAGCATTGTGGAGTAATTTTAAACTGGCTGACCTGTGCACCATTTTTTCAAAAATAATATTAAAAATGTTTTTGAAGACCAGGTTCTTTGGTAAATAACGCTACTACTACTACTACCAGACCAGATCTGAAGGACGTTAGCGAATTAGCTATGGGCCAATTTTGTGGCAAATCATATCTACTATAATTTGAATATTTTTGGCAAATTCAATACATTTTCCCCAATTTTGTACGTGAGTTAACAATAAGTTTCTATACCTGAAAAGATAGATCAAAGGAACATAGTTTTTAGATGGTAATTGACGACGGAAAGGTTGGGTTGATGATTGTAGGATAGGTTTGTTTCTGAATCGGCGGATCATGAGCAGCGCGATTTTCGTCGTGGCTGCGTGTGACCGAATGGAGAAGAACCCTTAGAATCTTACTCTTAAATACTAGACCTTTCTAAAGTCACGTCCAATGGATATTAAGTGTGTCGTCGACCCGGGAATTCATTCGCCGATAAGTATGTCTTCCTGTATCCTACTTTCTGGTTGGTTAAGGATTAGGAAAAGTGGCTTTCTAATATCAAACACGAGAAGAACGACTTTTTTTCTTTATCCTAATTGCACCAGGGGAGAAGCTCAGAAGCTCAGAATCTCAGACCAGCTAATCGGCTTCCAACGTGGGTCCACCTGAAGCCTTAGATATTCAAATATATGTTCTCCTCGAGTTTATTAGTAATGTTATTTCACCGACAAAGCAAATAGACGCCCAAATACCGCGACAAAAAAAAGTAAAGTCAGGGCCGTATGTAATCAGGGATGAATACACGAAGCGAAGAGGATAGTAAAAAAAAGTTCAAATTAATTCCCACCACGACTGACACGTGGTAACGGCACGTTGACCCACTTTGTTCTCCCACCATCGGCAATGATGAGGAGGGTGAAACCTCACGGTGAGGTTGACTTTTCCACGTTCTCATACAGAGGGAGACGAAGACCGCGTCCCAGGTAGGTTTTTAGGTCGATTACCTCTGCCTCGAGGATATAGACTCGGAGAAAATACCAAAGGCTTGACCTTGGCCGAGAGTAGAGAGTGGAGCTCTGGCTTCTCGAAGAAAGTAGGTTTCAGGATATCCGAGAATACCGGGTATGGATGCATTACCAATTCCCAAACAGGATCTTACCGAGAAACACAATCATCTATGCAAATCCTTTTTCTCTGAATTGAAAGTAGCAAATGTTTTTCCAGGACGTTCCAAAGTGAAGAAAATTCTACTGCCCATCCTCTTGGCTCTGAAACTCAAGGCGATGATTGTTCTGCCGATCGTCATCACTCTGATCGGCCTTATCGGTATCAAGGGTCTCGGTACTGGACTCGCAGCTCTTCTCATCTCCGGTGCCATCGGCCTTAAGGCTCTACTAACGCCGCCGCCACCGCCTCCACGAGTGAGCTACGGCATCATCAAACCACACGACGTCCATCACGACCACTGGCACAGATCGCAGGAGGAAGTAAACGAGCCCTACAGAGGCTGGGTGCCAGAGTACAACGACCAATTTCAGGGTTTCCAAGGCTACCAAGGTCTGCCCTAAGTCGAACTTCATGCTCTAGCTGAATTCGAAGGAGTTCGATTGCCAAATGTTGCTTTTTGTATCATGCTATTTTATATTTATTTAATACTAAGCCATATTTATTGATTTGAGAATAAAGTTATTGTCTATAAGTTGAGCCTTTTCCATCAGTCCCATGCTCTGGGGCTTGAGCAGATTCCCCATAAGGCCAATGGTCGTTCCTCCCAAAGACTCGCGGAGCGACTGAGACCTCCACCCTCTGCCGGAGAGTCGTGGAACTTTATCCGTCTTTCACAATTGGTCAAAGAACAAGGTCACCTCAGTTTACTCCCATTGGTCCAGAGATAGTGGAGAGGTTGCTGACCCAAATTCATGGTTCCAGGTCATCCCTCTCCTCTGAGCACCGTAGTGCGTGTGAAAGTAGAGGCTCGAATCCCTCTTCCCATTTCGATAAGGCGTTCCTGAACCTTGGAACATCGTGACTGGCTGATGTTACTGTGGTAGTGTCATCGTTTATTGGTCCCCCAGACTGAGGCCCACAGCGAGAATCCGGAAATGGGTCAGTGGGTCGTTGGCACGGTGGGGACCTCCGGGAGTCCAGGCCTAAGGGTGGGAGAGGGCTTTGATGACGTCAAGATTAACTTCCTCGATTACCATTGGCTTGCGTTGCCGATGGAGGTCACTGGGTCGTTGCCTCCGAGCTGTGGCATATACCACCTCCTTCAACAATCCTACCTTCGCCTTCTCCACCTTCTCCGAACAGGTTGTCGGGGTGGTGGGGCGACCTCGTCTGCGGCATACAATCGACTAACGGAATTGGTTGTAGTCGTGGGAGCTCGACGCAGGTATATAATACCTGCGGAAAAAGCAGGTGCTGGCAGCACAACGCGCGTTCAAGTTCAATGCACGACGCGGGCTTCAGGGACGAATGTTGAGATTTTTTCTCTACCTTAGAACGTTGTAGTAGAGAACATGCCGATTTCGTAACGATTTTCAAACACTCTGTTTCTGAGGTGCTGCAAATAATCAATGAATTGATACATGAAAGATTTAAATTAGAATCACAGGTCAGATTGTAGGTAGCTCTGATCGATCAGTCCAATTCCTGTCTATTCAAGGACAGTTGGTCAGAATCAACCGACCAACTGCTTCTCAGTAAATCGATGCCCTATAATTTATAACTAATCCAATTATACTAATGTCTATGGTGAGATTGTTTTCCGTTACTCTTTTGACGAGGGAGGAAAAAGGCTACATTTTGTTCATCCAATACAACTTTCATTGTTGGTGCTGTGCATAGTGGTTTGGTATCACTATGACACATGAGAATGTTATGAGATTCGTAATGATGATACCAAGGTCTCATCTGTAAAACAATGGCTAGCAGGATGTAGGGAGCCATAGATTTAAAAGGGATGAGATCAGAGCAGCAAGACGAGGCTTCAAAGAAAAAATTGATAAATTGAAATGAAGAACAAGAAGACAAGGACAATGAGCGACGGGGAGTGAGATGCTCTTCTAGGGAATATGTACAGGTTAGCATATTTTCATACTTTTATCAATACCGATGACGCCTTACATTTGTTTTATTACACAACGGCGAGAACTGCGTGTCGATCTAGTTCCGAGAACTTTGTTGTTTTATTTTTGGGCAATAGAGTAGAGACAGACCCCTCTACGAGTCCAAATCACTCGAAAATCTTCATGCAAATGAGCAGAGATATAACAGGCTGATTGTGAGTGTGGGGTGAATGAGGATTGTAAAAATTCACAGATTTATGTAATATTTCAATAGTGCATAATTATTATCGCACAATTGCAGGAGCTGATTTTGTATAATATAGTTTGGTAGACCAGAAAGAATTTAAAACTTCTCCACAGCAAACGCGATTTGGGACCCTCTCGACCTTAACTTCGCTGTGGCTTATGAAAAGGAAAAGTAATTTGCTAACCCATAGGTCAACCGTGTACCTACTAGAATCAAATTCAGACCATTGTAGGAAAGTGAACCCAGTGGTGGTATAGAAAGTAAAGGAAAAAAAAACGCGTCACAATTCCGGACACACAGTTGCGGTGAAAAAGTCACGGTTGTAAATTATGCTAAAAAGATGTTGTCACAGTTTGTTTACTCCCAGGAGCTGCTATCTGGACAGCAGGACTTCTGAAGCCGGTCTCAATTAGCGAACACTAAATCAGAACCAAGACTGGCCGGACAAACGTTTTCCGCGTGTCGATCGTACCTCGAACTTCACTTGTTTGTGTTTCACATCTTCAGCTGTGCAAATACAAGAACTTTTGAAATGTCTGCTTTTGCTTCGACTTTTTTCCGGGCTTTGCTACGGAATCAGCTAACGTTATGAGTGGCATGGCGGAGTTCGAAGAAGCCACGAGAACCGCTTAGTCCGACGGCAGGAATACAGAAGAGTCCTCATTAAATGTATTCACCATTGGCAAAAAGAAGCGTTGGTCCTCACTGCCCCAGCCTAGATAATGATATGGTGCTTTCGAATTACAATAAAGTGTTGGTCGTCACACCGCAGCACATAAGATCTGATTCCAGAGCTCAGCTGGTGCGAATCAACCATAACTACGAATTAGTCTTTTCATCGAGTAACCTAAATATCAAATCATCATCACCACCGCCTCACTACGCTGAAATATCTAGGGTATCCACGAAGAATGAAGAAATAACCGTTGTTCATGCTCCAGAATAGTGGTCATCATACGTCTTTTGAATTGGAGAAAGAGAGATAGAGAGAGAGTATGAAGGTACTTAATATCATATTACTTACAATCAAGTGGTCTTTTCACCATCTATAGCCACAAGCTGGAAATTACCATCTTATCGGGGAGAGCTCTTCATGTAACAAATTTGCTTCAATGTTAACATTTTTTTTAACCAGATGTCGGTAACGTACCGATCCTCTAGAGCACATTGCCGATGAAGCAAACATTTCTCTTTTACGCTCTGAAGGTAGAGGAGAAACATGAGTTTTTTAGTATGGGGATTCGCAATTCTGACGAAGCCTCTTCGAGTCATTGAAGGAGTATCCGCAAATTATGATCAGGTTTATTAATTGCGGCTCATTCTTCGTGGAGGTGTGAAATGACGAGCGATCACTTTTGGATTCCATCAATGGAAATTTGGAGCAGAAATAAAATAAATCACTATTGATACGGTGGATCCAATTATGACTAACGAGCAATTTCTAACTGTAAACTTAGTGAGAGTAGACTGGAGTCTATGGCCAGTCCTTATTGTCTGAATATTCACTATGATCCGCTTTATCCAACCCTGTGTCCATACCTAGTGTCAACTAGCGGGAGAAAGGCACTTGATCTGGTTCGCACACCTGTTGTTATCCATGCCATTGTTATTTCCGGTTATAATTCGACGTTTTTCGCTTCTGGTTCAACACAGGCTTCAAAATTGATCACGTACTCATTTTTTCTTGCCTTCTAAAACAAGTGAAAGAAAACAAGTTTTGTATAAATAGGCCAAGTGCTATCAAGGCAGAGGCGTGTTAAACTGGTTCAAAATTTACCACGATTTATCTGCACAACATTATGCATGTAATTATATGACTTTCATTCACTAATTTTCCCAGATCTCGTCCATCGATTAACAACCCTTGTCGCTAAAATTTTTGTCCGTTCTCGGTTTACCTCCAACGTATAAACCGGTCAGATTTAATTTAGCAGAGATTTATAGAAAACCCGATCAATTTGTTTTTTTTTTCCATGTAGGCGCAAGTAATTTCGAGTCGGAATCAGGACTTTTGACTCGTGGAACACTCCTCCGCATTGTTGCGATAAAATTCAGTGATTTTTTTGTTGTTTTTTTGTGGTTGTGGTCAGTCTCTCAAGGAATCAAGTTTGTATTTAATACTTGACCTTGAAATTAAGACGCACTAGATGTGCATCCTAGAAACATAATATCCCGTGTTCCCGATCTGTTATGCTTGCACGTCTCGGTTCTCCGGACTCAGCGGTTCAGCGGATTTTCAATAAATTACTGATTCACTGTATTTATCTATGCCCAAAGGAATTATACCGGATGTATTCACAATGTAGAGAAACAAAGAGCCCGGTATGAATAATCCAGCAATCAACTCACGCCAACTTTCCGAAATGATGATCAATTAGAGAGAAAAACTGAATTATCTGCTGGTAAATAGAGCGTTAGTCGCACGTGCTTGTGTGCGCAATGTGCAAAAGTAACTTCACGCTTCTACGATCATAATTCACGAAGAAAGGGAGGGATCTCCATACTTGTAAATAGCATCGGTTATGCTACAGTTGATAAACGCGGATAATTTCAATAAGCTGTACAGTCAAGTACGAAATTACTGTGTTACCTCGGTTCGATACTGAACTGCCAGCTGTTGACGGGTGGATAATCGGGCTGACCATATTCTCACGTGACTAACAGCGAGGCATCCCGTTTCAGCTTGGATCTCTCACTTGATATCCCGCAAGCATCAATAGATTAAACTGATTGGAATGGCGATGAAAAAATTGAGTGTAAAAAAATGAATGTAGCTCCGAGGTCAGGTGTGCTGAGTAACTGGAGTAGTGATAGTAGCTGGTCCTCGAGTAACTCTTATCCGAGTATTCAGTGCCATGGAAAGGATGGAGTAGCGTGAATTGCAAGACAGATCGGCCCAGTTGTCCGTTGAGTTACCCTTCACTTGAAGGGGCCCGACGGGGCCGAGGAGATGGTGGGCTGGCTGGTCAGCTTGATGGCCACTGTCACTGACCATGCGAGACGGTGAAGGCTGAGGCTGTGAGGTGCAACTAGATCGATAGTAGCTTTGCAATGACAATAATCGCAAAAGAAATACGATGCGAAAGGACTACGGTCGGAAATGGGTGACCATGGCCATGACCACGGTGGCTGGGGGAAACTCAAACGACGGAGAAGGTCCTGCCGGTCGGCATGCACTTCGTCTGCGATGAAATTGTACACTTTCCCGTATTTGATGACGGTCTGATAGCCAGCCGGTCGTATTAGAGATTCGATTATCCGTAACGTAAGTTGCACGAAATACGTATGGTACGTAGATTTGTTCAAAAAGTGGGTTAATTTATAGTATCATTAGGGTCAACGTTTTCTGCCAGTTTTACTCAGAGACAAATATACTTTGCAATTTATCACACTTTCGTCAATCAGATTATTGGAAATTCAATCCTGTAGAGGTTGTAAATTATGATGGACTGTAGAAGATTAAAGAGATGGCATTCTTGACACGCACGCCTAGCGCAAAAACCCGTTCATCGTCAAAGGTATGAGCCGCAGTCCAGTAATTTGCACGATTACATCTGCGGAAGACGGATACACGGATCATTATCCTGTTTTGCAGACACACGAAAGTGAACTCTTGTCGTTGTAAATTTACCCTGCTAAAATATATCGGTCAACAGAAAAATAAGGAATTAAAAAGAGAATGGAAACGAGTCTAACTTATTGTTACCGATTTCACTAAACCTTGACAATGAGAGTACCGACACAGCATTCTGCTAGTAGGCAGCACGGTTTACTGTCCGGATACCAAGACGGCAGTCAAAGTTTTGTCCAAATCATTCAGAAATAATGTCTATTCAGTATCCTCAGAATCGAGTCGAATTTTGACCACGCTTCCGACCGGATCAATATTCTGTGGTCTGAATGTCCATAAAAGTACGCCCTGTGCTGAAATGCGAATGTTGCGGCGAGCTCAAAGCAATTACGGAGCATTACCTCGTCAACACGTCTTGGAACGGGAAATGGACAAAATTTGATCTTCTTGTGTAGTGGGATCTGCGGCAAGGCTTGTCTTTTATTGTCAAAGCGTTCACCTGATAGAGTGAGGTTGTAGGTGGTCTAATACTTCGTTCAAATCGGACAATAGTTGTGCGAGGGAACGGAAGAGAGTTCTCTTTCTGTTGTTTTGTTAGTCGTCATATACTTTTTGCTCCAGAGTTTTTTGTAATTTTGACTCAGATTTGAATTCTCCGCTCTATTTGACGCCCCACCATGATTCTACGCTCGGTACCGCGTGGTTAAGAAGAGAGTTGCAAGAGAGGTGCTCTGCTCTGGAGAATGTATGAACTGACAAAAGTGAGAAAAAAGACAGTGACTCCTGCTATATATACTGGGAAGTACTCGGCTCTATATTCAGTACACTCTACGCATTTCATCCGATCATAACTATCCGTCATTCAATCATCGATCCAGATCGCATTGGAATCAATAAAATACACCAGACAAGTTTTCGCAATGAAGTGGTTAGTTGTGTGCTCGATCCTTGCCATCATCGGCTCTTCCTACGCTGAGATCGAACAGCGAACAGCTAGACAGTCGATAGAAGAATCACCGGAAACGCTAGCCTCGACCCTGAACAAGGATTGCAACAAATCCTACAGTGCGACGTGCTTGAAACTCGACGTGGTATCCTTCGTTGATAAGTTGTCCGAGAACGAGGACCTTGGAATACTTCCAGGAGTGTCCTTGGTCAAGGAAAACGACTCCAAGGATGTCCCAGCATCAGAGGTTGTCGCCAACCTGGCACGAGACTTCCCCAACGACGTTGACAAGAGGCTGGACGCGTACCTGGTCCACAAGGTCGGCAGTTACCTCAACAGTCATGCAATCTCCATAAAGCTTTTCGACCCCAGGACCTTCGAGGCAGCCCGAAGCTTTAACGAGGAGGCTCTTGGCCAGCTGGGCTTTGGCGGAAACCAGAACGTAGAAACAGGTACTTAGGTTCTGCGTTTTAGTTAATCACATGAACGACTTTTCAATTCGATTTCCCTTTTCTGGGAGTCCCTAAAGCCAACTGACTAAACCTTTTCACTTTTTGTCCCCAGGTCGTAAGAAGGACAAAGGAGGCATGGGCGGTTTGATGGCCGGTCTTATGATGATGAAGGGAACCCTCGGTGCTGTTGGATTCGGTGCGCTGGCTCTCCTAGCCGGAAAGGCTCTAATGACAGGTCTGATGGCACTGATGCTCTCCGCAATTGTTGGTCTAAAGTCGCTGGCTGGTGGTGGCGAGAAGAAGACTACCTATGAAATCGTTAGCAAGCCTGTGTACTCGTCCGCGCACACTCACAGCTCCGAGGAACATCATGGACATGGTTATGGACACTCTGGATACGGACGTTCTCTGGACACCGTTCACGAGACACTTCAGGACGCCGTTATGAAATACGGAAACGTCAGAGATCGTCGATCGATTCAGAATTAAGAAAGAAAATAAATGCTCAAATGACCAAAAATACTGTATAAGGAATAGCATTGTTTAGATTATTTGATTATTTATTGCAGACTGTTCTGTTCATAACGTAACATTGTTGTAGATGTGTTGTCATATGTTATTACAGATATAGTTGTATTTTTTTAATTTATTCTGTATAATTGCATTCAATAAAGATCACTATACTGTATTGTATTCTGTTTAGCTTTCGCATTGTAAGTACTCTCTCACGGAAACAAATAATCATAGATGATGATATTGTTATAGCAAAACGATTCTCGGCGAAGAGACAAACGTTTAATAGTATATTTGACATCACAGCCCCGTTATACAATGTTTTTGCAAGGTCATAATTTCGTAACCGCCAACGCTAACTACGCGCAGGCCCTTTCGACCAATTTCCTAAGCACGGCCTCACTTACAAGAAACAAATGAAAATCGTGACATTAACTAGGAAAAAAAAACGGATAGATGCCCGAATGACATAAATCCCATTGTATATAAATTGAAACGAGATGTTCCCAGATAGCCAGTATCAACTCAACTTGGTAGCCGCCTCAGTCGGCCCGAGAAAATAGCATGAAAATCTTCTGCTTTGCGTGCCTCTTGTTTGTTGCCGTTGTGTTTGGTCGAAAAATCGAGAACGACATACAGTCTTTGGATTACGAGCCGGACATCGAGCCATACGAGGCTTTGGCCTCAACGGAAAGACCGATATTCAAGTATCAGAAGAATGGCATCAAGCTGGATCTGAAGATCGTGCCTTCTCCCAATGAGACCACACACGAGGATGAATTTCCGAACTTCCCGACCGCGGAGATCGGGAACTGTGTCCTGGACTTGTCACTAACCTGCGCACAGAGACGGTTTCACAACTTTTTGGACAAGATCAGGAGTCTAAAAGAAATCACATTGTTTGGAAATTGGATAAAGCTTGTCCGTACCAAAGAACCCACCCAAGATTTTGGTGAAAGAAGATCGCTCAATGCCAGAGGCGGGATAACCGATGTCATCAGCGACGATATCGACTCGTTCTTCGACGTCTTTGCCCTCAGAATCAATCTGCCCAGCATGCAAGGGAAGAAGAGGAAAAATCAAATCGACGTAATGTTTGACGAGACCGGGCTTGAAGAAGGTACGTATTATCCACAATGAAAATTACCATCATCGATGCAGGCTTGGAAAACAAAAATTCACCCACATCTAGTAATGGAGAAAATACAGAGACAGACCATGCTATCAATTTGATATGGAAATTGGTTAATTGTTTGTTAATTGTTAGGTCGTGGAAAAGGAGGGGGAGGAGGAGGCAAGGGGGGTGGAAAATGCAAAAAAATGATGATGATGATGCTGATGATGATGAAGATGAAAATGATGGGTACGTATTTACATTCACATCACACCTTCGAATCACCTGATCTGTCAGATGCTTAATCTGATCTCATATAACCGCGAGAACAATTTCTTCCACGGCATAGGGTGGATGGGAATGACGGCCATGAAGGGGATGATGATGGCTGGAATGTCCTTGATGATTTCGAAGTGGATGCTGATTCAGAAACTGATGGACGCCAAGAAAGGAGGTGGCGGAGGTGGCGGCGGTCCGTGGCAGGGAGGTGGAGGAGGTGGAGGAGGTACTTACCTTCACGCAAGATTACAAATGAAGATTTTATTCGCCTCATTACTGATTCTATTACTAATTTCCCCAAAGTATAATCAGGCGATTTATAATCCCGCGAAAGAATTTACACTGACCCATAAAATGGAATACAAATTGTTGTAGTATTCGTTTTCAAAGTTTGATGGATAATCTTCAATGTCACAACTCTTCCCGCTATTAATGACCCAGACAAAAGCTCGTATCTGTCACAATCAAAAATATGCTTTGGTTCGTTCCACCAGGAGGCGCCCCTTTGAAGGAGATCGTTCTGGTGACCAAAGGCGGAGGTGGGGGCGGTGGCGGTGGTGGATCCGGTTGCTGTGGCGGCGGCGGAGGTTCGATGGACAGCTATGGTGCACCCCCACCCTCGAGCAGCTACGGAGCCCCAGGAGGTGGTGGTGGTGGAGGGTGGGACAGCGGCGGAGGTGGAGGAGGAGGCGGATGGGGTCGTAGTTTCGACGCTTATGGCTCCCCGTCAAACCTCATGTCGCGGATAATTCCGCGCCCCCCTGGTATTCCGGATAGCTATAAATCCGGGCTTGCCGATGACGTGATTCCTGACAAGGAGGCGAGCCACTCCAAGACTCGAAACATCGGGGTAGGCGAGTTCGGCTATGAAACTGCAAGCCCTGTCTACCAAGCTAGCGATTACAACGCTTCTTTCAACGCTTCTGACGCTCAGAAATCTGATAAGAATATGACGGTGGATGATCCGAGTCCGTCTCCACCGCAGAGTCAATTCGTTACTCTCAGATCTCGCTACGAAATTCTTCCGTCAGAGGAATCAAGCAGAGTCTCGGCTCCGGATCCAGTGGATAGTCCCGTGTACGTTGACGACTGGAAGAACTTTGAATTGACAAAACAATGGACGACTGGTCAACAATCTTCCATAAATTCAGACCCAGCCACAAAGCGCTCTGACGATGGCTACGAATTCCCGCAGAACCACAAACCCTACGAGAGGCTCATCAAGGATAGAAATATCGTTTTCCGTGGTGTCTGATACGTTCTTGTAATGATTTATTTATTCATTTATTAACCCATGTATCTATTTATTTATTTATTTATTCATTAATTATCCTTGTTAAATGAATTATCATAATACGCGGTACACGTAAAAGTATCTTTTTATCATTTATTTCACCTGCCTGCCACACGATGAATCCTGTCCAGAATCGAACTTCAATTTTCGTTGGCGAGTCACAGTGAATTCTCCAAAGGGTAAATTAGCAGTTGAATGTAAAAAGTACTCGTAGTTGGTTTGTTGTAAATTCGCACTTCGATCACGCGATCTCTTGGACATTGGATCAACTTCGTGAAGTGGAGTGATCGTTAGAGTTCTTGGATACCCTAGAAGCCAGAGACGTCGGTGGCGGTTTGCTGAACCCGGTTATGGTATCGGTAAAGATAAATGCTGCTATAAGTTATTCAGAATTTATTCACCCGGCTCATACAAATTGAAGGCATAACGAGAAGGTGGGCTAATTATTGTTCTTGCTAACAGTTTTCCTACCCGATTCGGATCACATATTCGGCCACAAATTTCTGTAGTACATAACTGATGGATTTATATAGGCCTCGTCGTTTCGTGTTGCAGTCTAATTATCACGTGGGTATAAAATTCTCCTCAACTCAGTGGTAACGCTCATGAGGATGCATGCATCTTCTAATCAATCTAAGAACAAAATATTTAGAAAGAATTTCGAAGCTTCTGACGCGCGAAGGCCTTAGGCGCATCGCTCGGTAACAATCTCATGGACAAACTGGTTCAGACGTGCATCTTGAGAAAAAAATTTAAAAAAAAAAATGAGAAGTCCACAGAATAGTATATCCCAAGTCCTAACGTGCACGGAGGTCACTATAATATCCAAAATCTGCCAGTGACCCCGTTCCACCAAAGCCCGTATTACTCCCGGGTTAAATAATCCTTTTTTCGCGTCTATCAACTTGCCGTGGGGAATACCCAATGCTCGTATGCGATTTTTTGCCTGCGACCACAAAAAAACTGTGCTGAATAAATCCTAGTGGAATAAAAAAATTAATACCAGAATGAATAATAAGACTAAGAAGATGTCGAGCAAACGTCTGAGACAAATGTCAACGAAATCATTGTTTATATTTGTAACCTGGTTCTCTTTGAATGAGCGATATCGCAAAAAGGGTAGAGTAAATCTGGTAGACTGAATTTCTGTGTCAATTCTTCGTCATGATCGTCGTGGCCGGGGTCATTACCATAATTTGTTCACACCATGGGTCGTTAACCGGCCGAAAGATGATTGGCGGATGAATGTGTGGGACTACAAATTGTTTGCGGAAACACATTCGAGTTCATTGTGATCGTGAATGCGGTTGCTCTATTCACAAAGGCACGTTTTGATCTTGACATTTCTCGTCGAAGGTGAACGACTCGGGTGGACAACATTCAGATGTACGCACAGCAGCCACAGTCTGGCGTTGTTCCGTTACCGTAAATCCACTGATGAAAATTATTCAATTCACTCAGCAGCCTTGACCGGCATAACAAGATACTCGGACCAGCACGCGTTGATTGACCCAGATTCGGGTTTCGATGGTGCAAATACATTCCGATGATCGTCCACCAGTTTATCGCCAACGTATCTGCAAACACGGAAACGATCCTTCGTCAAACGATTCCGATTGTGTTGTTTACGTGACAACAGCCGGGGACAGTCGAAGCTCGGTAAAGTCCACCGTTAGCTAACCCAGTGATCGCAAAGCGTGCGAGGTTCCGCCCATCAGAACGGCGTTTGATGGAAAATCAGAGAAAGTTACATCGCTGGTTGTTTTCCTCGTCGGATTGACGAAAATAAGCTGCTGTACACAATAGGTTCATAGCTCCGGTGGTCCAGAAACGGCGTGTTTAACTGGATCACTTTCTTCGCCGGGCATTTGGCGGAATAATTACAACCTATAGTAGTTTGAAGACATGCGTTTCTACTGCAGCTACAAGCGCTTCTTGAGGCTAGTAAAACGGGTCGGTTAGGTCTATGGAAATTTTAACAAAGTAGTACTCATTCGTGAGTCTGGGTAAATAGAAGACGTAGAAGAGCTCCTGTCAATGAAATATCTGTTTGGCCACCGTCACTCATGAAGGAACTCATTCGACATTCGCCAGGATGAGATATCAAGCTGATGCGTGGCTCATGGTATAAATTGTGGGTCAATGATATTCTCTGTTGGATCCGTCACCAAAAAGTATCCCGAATTCCAAAATTTACCTAATCCAACTGCGTTCATAATTAACTGTCAAGTTCATGTACGGATATGAATACCGTACGAAATGTTTGTATAAGTTATGTCTAATTGAGGATGGGGTCAACTGGTGATAGAATGACCAGATGTATTATTCACAGGACGTTTAACGATCCCTATAAGACTTTTGCAGACCAAGGCGGACAAACAATATGCTGACGTTAAAGCAACACTTGCGTTGGGCGGGATCTATGCCAGACGAGGCTAATGATACATACATACTAAGCTTACACCGGTTCAGAATTTACATACGAAACGGAAATATTGGCTACGGGTTTTAGACAATTACGGTCACACGAGTGTCCAATTATGCAAAGACAGGATCAATCAGGGACGAACCTTGGTCCTAATATCGTTATCGTAAGAGCAAGTGAACAGACTATGATGATCTCGATCCTGATCTTCAAAGACGTGTCCAAAATCTGTTATGCAATTTCCGTCTCTGATACTTTGATTTTCGCTGTCCCACTTCATCCTCCCTTCTCCGCAAACAAGTGATTACTAATTCCTCGGCTATATCTAACGCATCCGGTATATTCAGAAATTTCATGACGTGTTGTAAACCGCTAACACGGCTTGCACTTGCAATGTCACGTGGGAAATTGTACTGGAGTTTAATTTCTAACAGACGTAGCTTCGTTAACCCAATTACGATTTTTAGACTGGTTACGAGGAGACGTTTTCACTTACTGTAATCCATGATACCGGATGAAATGAATTGCCTAAATTCTGGATATGTTGGGCTGATTATTTGGCGTAATTTTGGTACATACAGGTCCTGGTAAATTTTATATTTTTCCCGCCTCGTAGAGTCCAATCAGAATGATGTGGATTTGCCGCAGTGATGATACGCGGTGATGATTTTTCTCATCGTTCGCGGAGCAATGAGGATAAAGAAAGGAGCATGCATAAGATATGATATTCTGTTAAAAAAAAAAAAATGTGTCATTCACTTATCGGATACTACATCCATATCTGAATGGTCATTCATTTAGTTTATAAAGACAAAATAAATGGGCTGTGTCATGCTAATTCTAGTACCTCAGTGTCTGATTGGTCACATTTTTTTCTACCTGAAAGTGCGTGCTTGAATCACAAATCTAATGAGGACACTTGAACATTATAATTAGCGAGAAATAAAATATACGATTGTTGAATATTTTGTCTAATCATGGCTGGACCACTTGCCGTTAATTAATTTGAGTACTTAGTCTCACGAAACTGATCGGAAAGTGGAGTAGCTACTTGGAAGGCTCGCGTATGGGTGAAGTGCGAGGGATAAGGTAGGCGGAATGGTTAGGTTCGGTAAGGCTCGGTTACACTATTCTGGAGAGGACGGAAACCAGACACTAGCGGGCGTTCATCCACGCTGACGAAGATAATGACCTTCCCCGGCGTCTGCAGGAGTAGGAGGGCCTTTGACACACTTGACGAAGAGGTGAATTGTAACCACAGACGGGAGAACTCCGAGCTTAGTTCGATACGAGAGATTGCTCGATGCGCATCTCTCGCCTGACGAGAATTGTGAGGCTATAATCGGTACGGTGTTCACGCCAGACCACGTGCACTTGGATCAAAACTTACCGTACAGTCACAAGTTCCTTTTGTCGCCGACACGCGACCGGTGCAAGCCAGTGAACAGTCAGCAAGAAGTGTTGAACGGTGATTCTCGATCGGTAATGATACTGATCAAACTACAACCGGTGATTGGAAACGAATACTTCCGGTAGACATACAAGCGTGCTCACACGTGGCTGTTATTGACATTGAATATTGTTCACTCTCTGGTTTGGGAAGTTTAAAATGTAGAATTGTTACTCCAACTTTTTGAAAAACTACATAAGAATATTGGTGATCGAATTAAGAGCGATAACACAACAATAAGAAAGAAGGAGCAACAAGATGATCGCGTTGAAGATTTGCTGCAGGACAATCGTGCTTTTGCTGCTCGTGTCCTCGGGATACTCGCACATGTTCGATCTAGACAAGATAAAGTCAATCGTGAAGATCTTTAACGTTGGTGAACTGCGGAGCAATGACACAAGCAATGTTCTGTGGCGGGGTATTCTGAAGGATTGTGCAAAGAAAGCATCGTTCTCTTGCATTCAAAAGAACGTCTACACATATCTGGATGATACGTTCACGGACAGAGACAATATTACTGTGTTTGATGGGTTCGTGATGACTAAGAACCATTTGGACTATCACAAATACTCAGAGGAATACAACGAACAAAATGGCGCGAAGGACAAGAACGATCTTGATGACGGAGATAGTTCAACTTCAAGCGACAAGGGTCGGAATATAGAGGATAATAATGTCGAACCATTGAGTCCCCTTGAAGAGGTCACCACTGCAATTAACGACAAGGCTATCAAATTCCTTGCGACCAGAGACTACGAAGTTCAACTACCAAATTTCTTCTTTGAGGGAACGTCCATTAGAATAAGTCCGAAAGAGATTGACGAGGATGGAGCCTTAGTCAGAGTTGATTTTAAGAACAGAGCAGTTTCTACCGAGGGAAGGTTCTTCAAGAAAATAAGTGAGCCTTTACTTTTCCTCTCATAGCTGATTAGTGCAGCTAACCACGTGGTGTCAATCGATCAACATCAGGTGGTCGCAGACGTGCAATAACCATGATCATAAATAGCTATGCAGTATACGTATTACATCACGATATTCTTCTTATTTTCAGAGAAATTCATCAAAACAAAATTGGTGACGAGTTTATTGGCCTTGATTCTGATCATCAAGCTCATCAAGATCAAGTTTATGTTTGTACTTCCATTGTTGCTCGGTGCAGCGACTGCTAAGAAGCTTTTCCTCAAGCTTGTGCTCTTCTTGGTACCGGCATTCGCCCATGTCTTCAAACTATGCGGGAGTTACTACGGAACCAAGTACCATCATCATCACCATCAGGTACAGTTTGTTTTGGAAGTGCTTAAAGTCGAGGAAATTATGCGCGTCAAGACGTTCAGGGTCTTAGCTTAACTGTTTGCTACATTATGATAATCTTTTTAGATTGCCCACCACCATCATCACGTGCCGGTTCCGGTCCCAATTCCATCGTACCACCACGACCACCATCATCACGAAAGCGAGGAGTTTGAGGGATACGACTACACACAGCCTCACATTCAGTACAGAAAGGATATCGAAGAACTGAAGGAATGGGGAATCGAGCCTTACGAGGATCCTGAGACGTACGCTCCGGGGCCTTATGACTACCGCGAACCGTCACCGGGCCCGTACGGGATGCCTCAATACGCAGCGAACGCCAGACCGGTTACTGTGGTTCCCAATCATCTGGGTCCATTCGTGCCACAAATAAAATACGACAGGCCTCCCGGGGCGTACGAGAATCCGAATCCAAATATACGTCACACGTTGAACAACATCGGAGTGACCCAGTTCAACAAAAATTTCGGGCCTAAGATGACCGTGGCTAATTTGGGGCCCGTAGGAAATCACGCTCAAAGTTTAGCCTACAACGGTTACCTCGATGACGTTAGGTTCACTCGGGCAGCCACACCCGTCACAGAACCGACCTCAGGGAAGACTCCATACCCTCCACGGCAACAGCAGCAGCTATTCAGCACACAGATCAGACCGGGGACCACATTCGCGAAGAACTCTGCCTTCGCTGTGAAGACGGACAACGCTGATAATTGGTCGAGTGGTCAAGCAAGCAAGTCTCCCGTGGTCGTGCAAAATTCGGGAGCACAAGGCTTTGGCCAGCCTGTTGGGAATGGTCTTCAGCAGACCCAGAGCTTGAATGGTCAGCAAGTAGTGCAGCACCCGCTGGCTCTGAACCCGTCGTTAACTTTGCAGAAGCCTTCATACAGTTCGCTCGGGTCGTCGCAAAACTTGAACAGAAATAATAATGGACCAGTGAGCGGGATGTTTGACATTGTCAAGCAGGACTTGTCGATAAAACAAAGCTCTGATGTTACCAAGAACCAAGTAAGACCGTACGACGACCAGTTTTACGGTCCGATATTAAGCAGATTGGACGAAATATTCCGGCAATTGAGATTCGTCGACGAGGATTGCCGCAATAGATTAGTATGCAGCATGTATAAGAATCCCACAATCTATACGCCACACAGCAATCTCGTGTCCAACGAGTTGTCGAGGTATGTGAATTATTTAGTACCATCGTGATAGGTCGTGACTGTGGATTAAATGAAATTTTACTAAGTTACGAATGGATAACTGAATCAATTAACTTCCGGAGAAAGGCGCTCTAATAAATGAAGACAAACTAAGTCAATCCGGTCAGCGACGCGAGGACCTCTGGTACCCATCGTATGTTGGGTTACATTTTTTTAAGGTTTTTGGGTCACGACGATCGAGCGTTGATTCTGTAAGCTCACGCGCACATCGATGAAACGCGGCAGACCACCTTCTATAAATATGGGCAAGACATATCGTTAATAATTTTGCGGCATTTCGAACGTCTGTGTGTGTTAAGGCAGCACCAGATGCAACTAGGTCGATGCAGACCAAAACGGTGAAAGAACGGAGTCTCCTAGTCGAAATACGGTCACGCCTACGAGGTAGAATCCGGCCTGTCACCGTTCTACGAGAGGCATTCCCGAGAATTTCGTACGAAGCTCACGTTTGTCTAATTTCTGAATTTCGCTTTCTCTTGTTACAGGGAAGCGGATGAACTGCGGAAAGGAAACCGCGAGAGTGATTCAGGACGACGTTTTCAACGGTATCTGACCGCTGCGAGGGCTGGACAAGACGGTGGCGATTGCTCGAGGCTCTATTCCTGTCATATAAGTACGGAATGAAGGAGGATCTCTTAGGTCGAGGGCCCGAGGGCTCGTCGCACTTTAGTCTTCAAATACAGTAGCAAAAAATCCTTTTTATCTAGATATAAGGAAAGTAGATTTATATCGCTGTGAAACTCACAATGACGGATGAAATCTGAAGCATTGTGTACACGAACAGCGCTGTTTGACATATTTAAATAAAAGAGCATACAGCGTTGTTTGTGCACAGACGACAAGCGGATACCGTAGACGGGGGGTTTGTTCCAAGAGAGAAGAAAAATTAAATAACTTTACCGGATACCTGGACAGTCTGAAACGGTGGTGGTGAATTCTGACACGTTTTAGATCGTTCTCGATATTAGTATATCTGTAGAATTTCGAATTATCACACGTCATCCTTATTTATTTTACTAATGATTACCACTAACTATACCTACGAACTTATTTATTATGTTATTCATTTTTTCATCAAACAAAGGGTGCCATTTTGCCATCCATCGTTAGACTTCCATGATACCACTTTAGACGATAGGGAATACCGTCAACAATCATTTGATTTAATGCTTGTATTTATTTGTGTATTTGATTATCATGTGTGTGCTCAATAGTTGTAATTTGTAAATTATGTATAATAAATTCATTCCAGAAGATCGATGGCCTTCAAATGTTATCCTCGTTACTTTTTATCCACAACTATTTCCATTAATAGAAATCTTAAGAGTTTGAATATATTTTAATACCATTGAAGATTGTTGTAGAGTTCAACAAAGTCACACAATAAACGTTTTTACTACTGTAGATGAGTAATTAGCGAGTCTGAGTACCTCACTTACATTATAATTGTCCACTGAAATAATTGCAGGCTTCAACTGGATTGTGATTTATTAACTGCGAGTTAAGGACTTAATTAAGGAATTAATTAAGTTGAGGACTTCAATTTCTACCCATCGAGACGTTCGTATACTTTTAGTTGTTTTGAAACAAAAGAGCTAGAATTACAGAAGAGATAAGATTAGAAATATTCAAAATTCACAATGAAATCAAAAGTTTAAATGAAGATAAATGAAATTTTGTCGTGGAGCACAGGTTACATTGAATCAATAACAGTTTAACAGTATGACGAATTTAGGCTGGTCCATTTCTTCGTCACCAATTGCGCAATGTGTACTTTTCTTATCCACGGTGTTTCTGTTTCTTTGACCTGTCAGGTGACTGAAGTACCGACCCTGACCTTCCATAAATCACAAGAACCATCTGCAAAGTGCCCAAAGCTAGATGTTACGATCTTAACACTTTCCTTTGTTGGGTTATACTGGCCTGTTGTAATAGTAGGTCAAAACGGATACACAATAGTCTGTAAGTGTGTCGTGTTCGTAAGGTAACCTAGCCCTTGACCGCAACGTTCAGGATTGTGTGAAGTTCATGAAAAATCTTGTTACTCGGTAAACGATAAGAAAATTGTACGATTTGAAAATTGACTTGTGGGCAAAGAAGCATAACTGTACGACTCAGGTGCAGCCAATTGCTCCGTAATTTTAGTGTCACGACAATTAACTATCATTGTATCTGTCAACTCGATAATTTACTACACTTAGAAGCTCCAACGGAGTGATAAACTGCTTGACTTCAAATCATGGACGTATTGTCAGAGACGGAGGATGAATTCACAATAACATCTTGGCTCTTATTAAAATTCGTGGAAGGACTCAAAATTCATCATCAATCATAGAAGTGCGAATCCTTGTACCCTTTTTTTAAGGTCAGCTAAACTATAGAAGTATTCAACGAGAGAATCAGGTTAAGAGATAAATGACAGATCAGGTGAAGCTGAAAAAAAAAATTCTCAGTATTTTCAGAAGTGGATGTATATGTGAGTGCGAGCAACGTTCCAGACCAACCACTGGACCGATTCAGATGGAATTTTGAAGAAACAGTGTTAGATCATCGGAATGAAGCTCAATGGCACTTTTCATCCCATTTCCAATTCTCTGTTCTAGTTTTGAATATTAGGGGACGCCTTCTTAGTCCTAGGTATTCCGACGAACTTCGCAATACGACACTCTCAGATCGGAACACGATTCACTTATCCATTACTTTTTGCTTTTCTTCACCGATTGAACATAAAAAATGGCCCAATTATTAGAACTGTTACAACATAATGCACGTATTACAGCAGATTTTAGGTGTTATTCGGTTATTTTACACAAATTATACGGATTTTTGTTTAAAGGATGAAGGATGGATAAATCGGGTTAATTTTGATAGTGCTGGTGATAAAAACCCTGCAAAAAATGTCGGATGAAGTTATACGATTCTATTCGAATCTAATATGGTTTTTGTACCCGTACTGTATCCGAACCTATCGGAACGTATAGATTTCCGATAGGTCCAGATACAATACGCTAAGAACCGGATACATCCGGATAGGTTCGGATACAGTACAGGTACAAAAACCATATTAGATTCGAAAAGAATCGTATAACTTCATCCGACATTTTTTGCAGGGAAGGCAATCTTGGCCAATTTTATTCAAGTTCAAATGGACCGAGAAAAAGTTTGTACATTTTATACAACACATCCTTTTCGCACACGGACTTTTTTCAACTGGCTCTAACTTCAAGAGCTTTTTCGTTTTACAAAAAATGATCGAGACATAAAATGTGCCAAAAGGTCCGAGCTTTTCGAAAAAAAATTTCACAATTTTTTCCAACCACACACTTCTGAGATATTTTTTTGATAATACCTAGATAAAAAATCAATATTTTATACACTTGGCCAACTTCGATTTTGCTGAAACTTTTTACCTGAAATAAATCACTTATAATCAAGTTATCATTTAACGGAAATTATGGGCCTCGGATTCGTTCGGAAGTTACCAAGTTAGCCAAGTTTTCGTGTTCCAAAAATGAGTGTTTGCTGAATGATGAAATTTTTCAACAAATCCCCCTTCTCTCTATGTTCTTACTCTTATTCTCAGTCACAGTTTATCTCACAATGTCTACCTTCGGCTCAATTTTTGAGACTCGAAGCACTTACCAACAGTTTTCTCTGACTCTCGTAGTCCTTTGGCTTCAGTGACTTAGAAAATTGATCTCCTGATAAAAGTCTCGAATAGGCGAACCAAATAGATTGGAATCATTCAATTCATTTTCAGATCTGCCGTCTGGACCTCGAAATATTAGTTACGGAGGAACAGAGTCTCGTAATCCAATCTCTTAAAAAAAAAACGAGTATTATCACAAAAGAAGTCTGGTCGAAGGGGTTCACCCATAAAACTTAAATGTCGTATCATCTACGAAAATTGGGAGCACAAATTGAGCAATTAGTCAAATCTGATAAGAATAACTTATGAATTAATCCGAGAATTGTTTCTCTTCTCAGAACCTGTTGCCACTTATCACAAATTATTAATATCTACACAGAATGAATACAAATTTAAATAAACAATTCCAAGTTCTGTCTACTTTGATCCAGATTAATCAAGTTCAAGCAAGTAAACATTAAACATTACAAATAAACGCCTTCACCCTTTTTTCTGTACCCCATCGTATTCTTCACATGCGTGTATTTTGGCAAAGGTGAATTTACTAGTCATTTACTTTCAATGGAGAACACCCTTAGCACCTGACATATAAAATCGTAAGTTGATGCTTTCATACTCTCTAATCTCGTCGATAATAATGTATTCCGAATATTCGACACTTTCTCTAATTGCAAAGCGAGAATGCTAGTAAAACAGGCATACTATCATTATTCCTCATTGTGGTAATCGTCACTATAGCTCTTTTCCGAATCACGGGGTGACTGCAACACGTATGATTAGCAATTTTTTCCCATCCGTCAAACCACTTTACTGATTATTTGACGTCTATCGAAATTTGCTAAAAAGTCTTATTCTGCCAATTAAAAATTTTCCACTTCTTCCCTTCCGCTACTCTACAACCTTCGGAGTGGCTTAAATCTGATGCTGAATCGACCGAATAGAAAAATCAACTCATAAATTAGGACATCGGACCATTGTAGCCACAACCGATATCCGTGATTTTAGTGGGAAATTACGTACTTAAGAATTTTTTTACATTCCTATCGATACACTGCAGGAAATACCTAGTTGATTTCTTTGCCTATCTCTAACCAGGCCTGATAAGAAAATAGATTTTGACCCAGAGTCAGCCGGAATTTGCTAGAGTAACTCAACCGTACGGAACTCCAAAACCAATCGTGACACCCTATGCCATGGCTTTCTTCTTGTAGTTGACGGCACGTCGCTAATAAAAATTCAGCAGTCGTCCTGATCGTCGATCGAGTATAAAACCGCTGTGCGACGTCCAGGAAGTCATTCGGTGTTTAACCTCAGGGATAGATCGGTGTCTGGATCCGTCATGAAGGTTTTCCTAATTATTTCTCTGTCCCTTCTGGGCTCCTTGGCCATCGTTCAGGCTCAGGATGCCACGACGACAACAGAGGTCCTGAAAAACATCTACTACAGGTTGGTCCTGCGTCCAAAATCCCCTCACACGAATTCCGCAAACATTAACCCCGAATTCTCACGAATCCATTGACATTTTTCAGGTGCATGGACAGTGACTCCATGGTATCCTGCGTGAAGCCAAAAGTGCTCGCCTATGTTAGCGAGGCTGTTAAACAGGACAAGATTAAGATCACGGAAGACCTGGCCATAGTTAAGTCACGCGAGGTACCTGATGATATTCCCGAGGAGGACTACCAGCAATACGATAACGCCGATCCCGCCAGAAAGGAACTCCTCCGATCCCTGATGCTGGAAAAATTGGATGCCTACTTATCCAGCCATCAGCTGGAAGCTAAGCTGCCCGAGGCCATCTCAGGCTCCAGCATCGTTCCCAGGGCTATGGTCGACTCCATTCCCTCAAGTGTGGCTATTCCATTGGTTGACACTGAGGTAGCACAAGGTGAGCCTCAAGGATTATTGACTAGTTCTCAAACTTCAGCAACCAAAGCAAAATGTGGGTCACTAATTTTTCGTGTCTTTTTCAGGTCGTGGTTTTGTGAAGAAGGTCATGATCCCGTTCTTGCTTGGTCTGAAGTTCAAGGCCACCGCCCTGGTGCCCCTGGCCTTCGCTCTCATCGCCCTGAAGACCTGGAAGGCCCTAACGTTAGGTCTTCTTTCTCTGGTGCTGAGCGGAGCGATGCTGATATTCAAGTTCACTAAGCCCAAGGTCGCCTACGAGGTTGTCCACTATGGACATCCGCCCGTGGAACACGCTCCTCATTGGGACACTGCGCCACATGGACCATACCGTGCTTACCGAAAGTAAATTTGCACAGTTACCCGATCCTGATATGCCACGAACCAACGACTAGATATTGTATTTAATATTTATTGACAGCTCTCATTGAGTTACCTGTTATGCCTTAATTTTAATATAACTATTCATGTGTAATAAATATTCTGTTTTTACTATAAACCTGATCACGTGTTGTTCCTTTTATATCAAACCAGTACTGTTCAACCTTCTTGTGCTTGATAAAACCAATCACTGCGAGAATCATTGGTCTTACACTTCGGAGATAAAGTAGTTCGATAAACGTTGGCGGAAACATGAAAAATGCAATCGTTTTTCACTATCAACGTTCTAGAAATAGGAAATGACTCATTGTTCAGCCGAGTAGATCAGCTTATTTTGGTTACTGTCAAAAAAAGACTAGTGCCCCCACATGAAAACTCAAACCAGTGCGTCAAAATTACGAGTGCGCTATTCACAGAAGTCAAACTCTGACCATACGATGATACATCACTCATACTACATGAACAACGTAATGAGAAAGAAAGAGAGTTATCAAGGCATTGATAACAAATTTGGAATGGCCTTCCAGCTGCATAGAAGTGATTCAAAAGGATGAGCAGATCATCATGAAGCCCGACGTGTGTGGCGTACTCGGTAGTTTTGGTTGAAACAAAATTGAAACGGAAGAATGTAAACTTTTTTTAGGAGGACGATTCCGCGTGTGAAGTTGGTAACATCTTCCACTGATTAGCCTTTTTTAATTCTGTCCAAAGTCGGCCCTAGGGGTTCAATTATGAAGCGAAAGAAAAAACTTTTCATGAGGGTTGTTACCAGAATGGTTATTCATTCAGCCCGGAAAAATGGTTGATATTTTGAGCGATTGATTTTTATTTTATTGGCCTGGATATTTATGAAAATATTGACCCAGAAGCCCAATTACTCAGCTATTGTCTCGAAAAAGTCAGGCACCGGTGCTGGAAGGTGTCACCCTACATATTCTCACACGGAATACAACAGTCGCATACTAAACGTACGAACGAGTGGGCAAACTGCGGTAAAGTTCCGGCTGACTTTGGTCTCAAATAGACACGGGAATATATCAACGAGACTAATTATTATTGACCAGGGGAGAAATTAACCCACAAGAAGGTCTTCTGGGTCACTATCGAGGCTCTATGGAAAGTGTGCGGAAACGTGCGTGCTAAGAATGATGGATTTCATTTCTGATGTTCGTATTCTCATTTCCTTAGTGTATCCAGCTCTTGGTGACGACTTCACGGATGTCAGCGTGTTTCATTTCATGTAGAAGAGAGACAATGGATCAGGTAATCAGAAGTTCAAATCCTAGCAAAGCATCCAGGATCTTTGAATGCTTCAAATGAATAAGTGGACGGAAGAAGGTCCAGGTAAAATTGACTGTTATTCAAATTTTTTGCACATCATTTTCTCGGCTCGATAAAAGCGCCACTTTCATTTTTGAATGAAAAATACTGAACGTACCTGACAATGAGTCGAAAGTGAAATCTGGCCAAATTAATTCAATACGCACAAGTTGGAATTTTTGCCAGACACTAAGAAAAATTATGTTCCAAAAGAAGTTTGGGATGACCTACTCATAACGATGACCTTCAGATTCTGAATTCTCAATCATTTTCGGAATTTAGTTCAACTATTTGTTGGCTGGTGCAAATCTTTGGGTCCTTTGCAGGGGCGTGATCGGTCACTGTTAATATTATGTTCCATTTGGTGGTTCATTTTGGCATGCTTATAGCGTGAACGATTGTGCCTGGCATAGATTCTAACAGCCCAACGGTTAATGAGAGCACATACCTGATCGTAAGAGAGAACTCAGATCAAAATTGAAATTTAATTAATCGATGAAACTAATTTTGGATCCATCACGAAGCCTAAGTAATCACGAGGTCATCGAAAATATCGTCTAGTTCAAATCTTCCGAAATTCAGCAATCTGCGAAAAATTCGACGATCTTAATTTGCTACTATGAGAATTTCCGTTGTCTGTTTATCTTGTTTAGAGGTCAATGTTGCGGATTTATTCCAATAATCTCACGATCACAATGCAAACACATGACAGAATTGTGAAAACCGAACACGTTCATGCTGAGTCCCAATATCCTTTGGAGAGTAGATTAAATCCACCTACATATCTGTAGAATACACGTGTTACAATTGCATTGCACGTGCGAAACGTGGGAATGCAAGTATTCTCGTTGTAAACAAATGTGATGAATGAGAGCACCGTAAATGTAGCCTCAATACGTGGCAGATGTAAACTTTTGGCAAAGTAGCTTGAATATTTTACGAAATCTGCGATTCTCCACTCATTTGCAGTTCTTGCAGCTGAGGAACATTAAATGAAGAGCATTGCTACATGGAGATTCATGACATGACAATTTTTTGCTAAAATACATCCTGTACGTCTGGTCAGACCCATATCTGGCAGCTTGGTATTTGGTCTAGTCGAATCAAGCATTAATGTACCCTAGATAATATCACTGATGGACTCGTGGCTTCTGTTCTAACTCAAGTTGGCCATGCCGTGTAAGTCGCTGCTAGCATGGACTGGCAGGGTTCATTACGGAGTCGCGGCATGTCTGAGACCCCGATAATCGGATACCATACTGAAAAGAAAATTTGACCGAGTGGGGACGGGGGTAGGTAGTATCGTATAAAGAGGCTCTGGCCCAGTCGAAAAGCATCAGTGATACAATCGTCTCCGATCAAGTGCAGCAGTCGGCGCTTGATTCAATCAAACTGTCAACCGTGTCATCTCGACCTTCCAACTATCTCTATACCAACTTCATCATGATGAAGTTATACGTTCTGTGCGCCCTCGTGGCATTGGCTGCCGCCCAACCAGCTAAAACCGACTTCTGGAAGGGAACCAGCATGGATACCATGGTTGACCAAATGAAGAGCGACTGCAGCCAGAAGAACGACGAGATCTCATGCATGAAGTTCAAGGTCCTCAATCTTCTGGATCAGATCTTCCGCAAGGACAATTTTAAGGTAATAAATGTCCAACCACGACAAGTGTTCAATGGTATAACTCGACCTTGATTATTTCCCAGGTATCAGAGACCGTCGAGGTGACCCGCAACTCCTACCCCGTTGAGGAAGTGTCTGCTCGCAGCGAAGGATCTTTCCTGGAGACGGTGCAGTCTTACTTGGCTTCCCACGACGTTACCTTCAAGCTGCCTTTTGAGTCCTCGGTCAAGGTCAGCCCACGCAACATCGACGATGACGAGCTTTCCTTCAACGTTAAGTTCGGCGAAGGTCGTGCCGTCCAGGAAGCGCGTAAATCGAAATTGAAGAAGGTCATCATCCCCATCATGGTCTTCGTCCTCCTGAAGGCCATGACTCTCATTCCTCTGGCTATCGGTGTCCTTGGACTAAAGGCCTGGAACGCACTCCAGCTGTCGTTCTTCAGTTTCGTCGTTTCCGTCGGTCTTGCCATCTTCCAGCTCTGCAAGAAGATCGCTGCTGACAGCCACGCGGCTCCACTCTCTGCCCATGGACCATGGGATTACCAGGCTGCACAGTACCGCGCCTTTGACCAGGCCGAAGCTGCCCCTCAGGAGACCGCTCAGGACCTCGCCTACGCGGGATACGTCCAGAACTAAATGGATCTCAACTAAAGTTATGACCCTACTTTGTACCAAACGAATGCACTAGTACCCAAAGACGAAATACCTTTTGTAAAATATTTTTCTATTCATAATATTATTGTTATTTAATAAATTATTCTCGCATATATTTTATCTACTTTACTGTAATTTGTGAATCATCATCCCGGTCCTGTATCGCTCATAATTAATCTTAAACAATCTTGATTTGGCTGAAGAATAATGTAGCTATCGACGTTAATTGATAATTCATCATCTCTACACTATAATTGTCGAATTCGTTATCTTGGGTTTATCTGATGGAAAATGGTCGGCTACGTTTAGATTCATTAAGAAATTTTCTATTACAACCTCATCATCATTTTGATTCAAGACACTTCAAGGATTTTGGACCGAATTTTTTCGTCGCTGACGTTCATCACCCTAGAATACGAAAACCGGAAGAAAGGTTTAAAAGAATCGATCTTTAGCAGTAATTAGACACACTTTAGGAGGAGTTGAAAGTTCAATAAACAATACTGGCGGAGTGATATTATTCACATTTTGATAATTGGTACTTGAGAAAGAATGAAGTTTTTAAGATAAAAGAAATAGGAATGGAATCGAATAAATATGTCATTGATTTGGATGAGTTATTTGGCTCAATGCTATTATTTTTCAAATAAAATGAGCTATATTCCTAATCCAATGAACTACTAACTATCACTTATACTCATGATAATTGAATGTACCACATGCAGGGGTGCGTGTTAGGACACTTAAAGGTTTTTGTCCGAGTACCTGGAACTTCATAGAAGAAATAAGCTATGGCTAATTATTCAAGTCTCGGAATGCTCAGGCGTCTCATGACTGTTAGTAGCTCGGTGCCGTTTTCCTAGAAATCTCATTTTAATTCCTCTCTGCTGTAGGTAATAGAGTGTCCGGTGATTCTGAGGCTAAAGACTTCACCTGCTCGGAGAAACGACACGTGACACATGTAAACTGAGCGCGCATGAACCTGAATCGTTAGAATTGCGAGTAACATACTCACCCACTGGCCTAAATACTTTCATTCGGCAGCGCCGTTTCGATTACAGTCAATGGAAATTGTCATCTTACTCCAATTCAGATTCGAAACCTAGAACCTCTCAAAATAGTAGCATCCCTTTGATGAAAAACTCGTACGTTGGTTTCGTTCCACAATCTGAATATGTATCGCGAATTTCATAGCTTGCTATCGAGTAGGTAAATTGAAAATTAGACAATCTGCTATTGAGCATAATTAGTTCATAATATCTCGATTTTTGATCTACTTTCCAGATTCTTGCTCCAAGTGTTGGAATTTGCAACAGCGTTCATCGGTCTGAAGGATTGACGATTCAGATCGGTTTTTACCAGCCTTTTTACACCTGTCGAGAGAACTGAAGCTATTCTTTTATCCTACGAAAATTAGTGCCATTTCGTTTTTGAGTTTTCACTCGCTAAAAGCACTCATGTCATTTTCTCAAAAGAAACTGTCAACTGTCAACTGCTGAAGGTACTTTCAAAGAGAATGAATTTTGCCGTTGAAATCTGAGTTACAGGCGCGACTCTTCTCTTCAAAATGCATTCCTTCCTTTCAGGTATAATCTTGGCACCTTTTGCAAAGTTATTCGACTTTCGAACAATAGCTGTTCTAGTATTTGAAAGAGACGCTTGAAAATGATTTCGAAAGCTCGAGTTCAAATGCTGTTGAATGCACTTTTGACATTTGAGTTATGGCACGCTTTCCACCAAATCTTTACAGGAAAAAATGGTGGCAAAACTTGGAAGATAATGCATTGGAAGCCATTACCAAAAGTAGAATTGATAAGACGACCGGTTTGAACAGAAAAAGATTACAAAAAATTTGACTAATATTTTTCAAGTCGAAGCATGATCGAAGTTTCTTCACTCACGATCAGAGTTACTCGGCCTGTAAGTGAAAGCGTTCGACTGATCAAATTATGAATGATCCAAGCTGCAACAAAAGATTGGAATCAAATTTCACACGGATTACTCATTTATTCTGCGAGTACTACACCACGATTTTAATATGAACAATGCTCCTGCATTTCAGAACTGTTTTCACCCGTCGTGTCGCGGCGTACCTACTTACTGTAACCGCCACTCGCTTGAAATTTCAATTTCAAGACTGATTCAATTGTCATTCGTTTCTCGTCATTAAGACAGTGGGACGATACATTTTCTCCGTGGCACAGGATCCACCGCTTTATGAATACGATATCGTTAATCGGCACCATCTTACTTTCCATAAATTTGTCAAGTCCTGTTACAAGGGTATCACTCTCCTAAACAACCTATGATAAGCCAAATCAACTACCTGCACACGCAACCACGCGAGGCCCAAGATTGAGGCAAGCGACAAGGCACACTCAACCGTAGGTCCGAATGCGGTCGTGCAGGGGCGAGGCTCGGGCCCATGAGGCCCACGAGGCCCATGAGGCCCGAAAGCAGACGAGTCTCAGTCCAACACGTGCTTCACAAACGGAAAACAGCTCGCCCGCAACATGTCACCGACATACCAACATGGAGCGAGGTTCCGCTTCCCGTCGTACGCACGGGGCACGGTGCATGCCGTGACGGACGCGACTCTATGCGAATGAAATTTGAATAATTTTCATTCAATCATTGATTCGCGGCATGCGCGACCGAATAACATAGATTTGTGGGAGCAAATTAAATAAAAGGGGCGGGCCACTCCTCTGTCAGTCGCAGTTCAATCGTCGATTGCGTTCGAACGGTCGAATCGATCGATCGGTATAGCCCGTCCTTTAATCACTTTGTTGAAAATAAATCCGCGCAAGTGTTTAGTTTGTCGTAAAACGAGCCGAAGTGGTCCACGATAAGCACATCTCAAAGGATATTCTGCAGTAATCAATCAAAAATGCGTCTAATCACATTCGTCGCCCTAGTGGCCTGTGCCGCCGCCTCCCAAGACATACTCTCGTCATCTCTGAACCACTGCATCGACGCGGACTCCTGGACCTCGTGCCTGAAGACCGAGGTCCTCGGATACCTGGACGAGAAATTGGGAACCACAACCGAGGCCAGATCCTTGGATACCGTCGACGAAGCCCTTGTCTCCAGAACCGCTAAGTACCTGAAAAGTTTCGACTACGGAATCGACATCCCGTTCGTTGACGCGAGCTTCAAGTACCGCCCCAGCAGGAGCCTCGCTGACCTTGACGTTGAATTCAAGGACAATGAAGTTGCCACTAGCCAGGCTCGTGGACTCCTCAAGAAGAAACTACTCCTGCCTTTCCTGCTCCTTCTCAAACTGAAACTCAAGGCTTTGATGCCGATCTTTGTCGCCATCATCGGACTCAAGGCCCTCAAGGCTCTCGTACTATCCAAACTCGCCATCCTTTTGGTCGTAGGATTCATTGCTGTGCAATTCTTCAAGAAGGGAGGCATGGCTGCCCCCATGGGTAAGTGAAAGCTATAAACTCTTTTAGAACCAACTTGTCATCAGTATCAATAGAATCCAAAAATTGTAAGAAGAATCTTTACCTCTTGCAGGAATGTCGATGGACCCGGCTTCTCCCGTTTATGGAGCGCCCCCAACCCCGTCAACGACTTCGAGCTACGACCCTGCGAACACATGGGACGGAAATGGTCCCTACTCCCGCGTCTGGACCCCGACCAATGGCGTGGATGGTCAGAATTTGGCGTACAACTATTACTCCGGAAGTAGTAGCACCGCTGGTGCATCATCCTCGTACGGCTCTCCATCGTCAAGTTCATCCGGATCATCGTCTAGCTCAACGAATTATTAAGGAACCGCAGAAAATCGGCAACTTGTTCCGAGCCTGATATCGGTGTGTTGCATGAGAATCTATCATTTTATTGACAAATGCTGACTAGAACGTTATATAAGTATGTATTGCTCAAGTAACGGATAGAACAAAAATCAAAAAAGAGAAGATCGGAAAGGCGTTAGGGACATATCAACGATTTTTTCAAACCTGAAACAGGAAATGATAAAGTCATAAGCAAGAATTCAAAGATCGTTCAAAAGCAGCACTCCATTACCGACCGAGGTGTTGAAGACCTGTTCATTTTACAGGTATAATCGGTATCAGACGTTAGAGTGCTCAGCGACTGCCGATAAGTCACTGTTTCACCGACCACCCGAGTTACCAACGGGCTTTTGAGCATCGGTAAAAGATCTGCCAGATCATCGGAGTATCGTGCGAAGAGTGATTTTATCAAAGTGGCGTTTGATACTGCAGCGATCTATCGAAGACGATCGATATCCAATGGATGGATAAACCGGTTCGGAACAAAGAATAGCGATATTAATTAAAATGTACATAGTTGACGATCTGTTACTGTTCTCCTTCTCTGATCTTGTTGCCCATGTTTATTTATTGTATGTTTAAAATTATATATTTATTTCACTGTTCATCCGTAACGATGATTTTGTTAATAAAAACATACCTTTTGAGTACTCCGCCTTATCTCCTATGACTCGTAGCTAGATGTATGACCGACTCGATATGTGAGACCGTCTTCTATCACTGCAGCGGGGTTCACTCTCACGCATGCCTTCCACGGTAGGACTGATACGCGCAGAGTATATGGGTAATAGCTGTGTGATCCTTAATTACATATATCCACCTTACGGGCTGTTAAGCAAACAAAAGTTATCCAAGGTACTCGAAGCCGAGGGTAACGACCCACGGGTTTAAAAAAAGGGACCAATCAGAGCTCAGGTTCGAGAAGAGTCTTATTCCATTTTTATACTTCACTACGAAATTCCTAGGCCAACCAATCCTGGCTTAGTATAGGGCGCTCGCGACGCCAGACACCCAAAGTAAAGGCGCTGTTCAACGTCCAGACGGACACCGTCTCGGTTATGAGGTTAGAAATTAAACCGCGGCAACTATACAGTCGTCAGCTTCAAAAAATACATTCACTCATCACGCTGCAATCGACAAGTTAAAAAATAATCGAGTGTTACCCATTAAATTATACCTGCGCAATGACCCCAGGTGCTCGAATCGGTTCGCCCACGCAATTTGTAGCTTATAAATGCAACAAAAAGGCACCTGTTTGACGAAGTGGACAATACACGTATTATACCTGACGCAGTACGACGTTAAGTTGTTTACGTCGTATCGATAATTTTAAAACGATGAGCAGAGTTTATGGTATTTTTTTATGAAAATAAATTTAACTTTGGTCTTAGCCTTGGCCAAGTGCAAGTCCGTTGTTTGGTCAGTGAACCAGTGTATTTTCCAGCGTATAATTCCTACGACTGAGAGAAGAAAAACCTGCGCGGGATCCACCTACACAGTATAATAACTATACTGTCCCTGACCAGGCCACCGGACAAAATGTTATATGGCCGAGTTATGTGGGTATTTGCGCAGTGTCCGAACGATCCCGAACCAAACTTAACCCGTTCCCTTTATTGCCTTGAAATTTTCACCATTCTTCTTCAGTATTCCTGAAGAAAGTTGAGGGTGCAAAAAAACCGCAGCTTAGAAAGCGGCTATGATATAAAAAGAAAAGAGACACCAGAAGAAAAAGTTTTACGACACCGAAATAGCATTCAAATATTCGAAAGGGTTGAAATATTCCGATGCTCATTCTAAACGCAAAATCCCTGCGAGCAGCGACCTGACGTAAGCCGCTTAAGCTTAGACCCGGCATAGAGCCCGTAGTTGTTTTACGCCTTTAGGGCAGAGATTCCTAATGGTTGTACCCCGCCATAGAGCAGGCTAGCATCGTTTCAATCGCTAACAAGCCAATCGATGAGCCATGAGCTTGACTATGCGAACTTTGTGTTTCACACGATCCAATTTCACAATTAACCTCCGTTATCAGAAGACGAGTCTTGGTCGTGGGAAGAAATTCGGCACGATTCAAGTCCGATCGAAATATTCTGCGAGTACAGATCGATGCATAAAACCATTCATCCGTTGTCTCGCCTCGATCAACGAAGAGCTAGAAAGAGAGTGGGATAGAGAGAGAGAAGACGGTGGTGAGAGAAAAGTCGAGGTCACAATGCAGAACTACGTTCATAAACGAACGTTGAAGCAGGTGTAAATTTGTTTTCGATCATTCTCTACGAGAGGCCTGCGGTCGAACGGTAGAAAATCGCATCGGATATACGAAATACCGAAATTCCGGAATAGCTTATGCTGAGTAATGCGGTAATTAGCGGCGCCAGTTTTAATCGTTAATCAAATCGTTTAACTGATGATTAGATAAATTCTGGATCCGTAATTATCATGTGATTAGTCGGTAATTCTTGTGTGTCTGAAATCTAGATTTCGTTGCCGATTCGTGAAAGTTGATGGACGCGGGACGTGACGTCAGGACCCGTTCGTCCAGGGAACACGGCTATTGCTTAATATCTCTTTGGGATCTTCTATAACTACTTTACCTGGGTTTTCTACCGAATATATTCCGCAACCCTTCCTCCCGTCATCCCTCGGCGAACCGCTTATTCCTGATCCCTGGTCCCTCCTCCTCCTCCCCCGGTTCTTATATAATCACCACGTTCTCACGATTTCGTTCTGCCGGGCACAGCGCGATCTTACGTGAAAAATCAGGCACAAAAAATCGCCTTATTACGATCCCCAACTCGTTTTCTCGAAAATAGAAGAAGAAGATTAGTCCTTCTCATCGAGACTGAATTAGTTTTACATCCCTCATCCTTTACAGCACAGATTTTACGGTCAGAATAAATTCCTCGCAGGTGTTCCTATCAATTTTACCAATCATCAAATCGGAGGGATTAAACTCGTTTGACTTTGATATACATAGTTAAAAACTAAAGAAACCAGCCTTCCTTGTAACTTCATTATTATACCGCTGCAGTGTGTGCCTATAAATGCCAGTGACATTCTGTCCGCTGCACAGCACCGCGTACCATTCCCTGTCAATTGACCTTCGTCTATTTATATTGCACAAAAACAATCCTGATATTTATTTAGCCACAAGCTGCGTATGTTCTTTTTTTTATCCTCTTTCGAACCTCGGGCGCGCCCATTAAAGCATTTTACCGAAAAACCGAAAATCCCGTTAAATAATAAGACAGACGGTGAAAAAAAGGTGGAAAAAAAATTCCTAACTGCGGTTGCGGAGGCCGTAGAGAGCAGAATGAAAAAAGAACGAAAACACGGAAGAGCAGACTCGAAGCGCCTCCGTCACATGTCCGGAAGTGATCCAAGTGGGGAACAGACTTTTTTTCATTCATTCTCGAAGACCTTCTGTACAGCTATTTGCGATATTAGAGAATGGTGCACTCGGTGGATCCTATTTCTAATACATATTTATGGTGTTTTTTGGCTTATACCCATTGGATAAAAAGAAGGAGAAGAAGAAAAAATGAATAAAAAATTGGTAAAAATTGTCGGAGATATCTCGAGGGTGGACCGCCCTCGGTTGTCCCACCCCGAGTTTCTTCCCCCCGCGGTCTTTTCATCCCTTCCGTAGTGCAGATCTCCTCTGACGATATAAAAAAGAGGGATAATAATACTGGAGAAAGAAAAAGAAAAAGCAAGAAGGAGGAATAGAAGTAGAAAAAAAAACAACAATCCTATATAGGATCATTTTTTAAGGCGGATGCGTCTGTGTGCGCTTCTGCGCTTAGGGCCACACCGGCTATGCACCCAAGGAGCCAAGTGCCGTTTGAGATTTGATCGGGTCTTGCGCGCGAGTCACCGGTTACATAATAAATCAAAAAGATCAGCCCCCCCCCCCTCATCCTTGGGTCCAAAGAAATTTTACCTTTTGAAAAACTGGATACACCTTTTCCGATAGAACCTTCGCGCACTTTCGGATTGGTCGAGGGAATCGTGATTCGATACCTCAGCGAGGATGACGGTAGATATATTCGTGAGTCGCGCAGATGGGGCCCCCCCAAAAGCAAATATTTTTTCAGTATTCGGTATTATCCTACCCCCCTTTCCCTCCCCTTTCCCATCCAGAAAGAAACTCTCGCGCCTGAATGCAATTTAATTCTAACATATGATCAGGTTACGTGCGTGGAATAAGGAGAATGAAATAACCGCGTTTATACCGCACCCGGGCTAACATAGCCGTCTTATAGCCATGAGGTAAAGAATGAAAGAACTGAGGTAAGAATATAAGGGATGAAAAATATCTATAGAATGTAGAAAAAAAGGGAGAGGAGAGTAAAACCAGGAAGAATCTAAGTCCGCGTGTATATACAGCATTGTCTCGATCTTTTTATAATCGTTGTCCTGCAGAAAGCGGAAGGCAGGTAAGATTTTCGAAGACTATGAGAGAGCGAATGAAAGAAAGTAAGAAAAAAAATGTGAAGAAAAAATTAGGCGAAAGAATGATGTAAATGAATCAGAAGGACCAGCGGTGCAGGATTCAATAACTAACAAGGAGATTCTCCAAGATCTTATGAGGTGACCACCGAGTGGCACCCCTGGCTTCGTCGAAGGGTTCCTCGTAAAGTACCATTTTTGCGGTCCGAATATTTTTTTTGTCTCTCTACCTTGACAATAAACTAGGACTAGCGAAAGGAATTATTGAGTTGTCGGTGAGACGGTGTCCCGACCCCAAGGGCGGTAAGAGAAATGGACACCATTTCTCTGAATGTTATCACACCCTGTATCTACGGCATCTCCCCAAGGAATTTGTTGTACCATTTAACAAGTAGCGTATTGTTCTGGGACCGCCTCGACCTTTCTCTCGCGATTGTCATCGCCGACTATGCGTCGGCTGGCTCTGAGCCACTTTCCGGAACATTGGAAATATTGGAAAAAGGTAAAAGTCGATGTGATCCAGCGAAATAAAGCTTGACGAACGATCAACAAGTTCATTAACGGCGACGTCTAGACTCGCTGAACGCCCGATTAGCACCGACGATAATCAACGGGTTGCATATTTGTTAAATGAACCTCTGAGACCACCAATAGCGCGGGGTATCCGCCGATCGGTCAGGATGCGCGAGTTCGAAATGCTGCTGAATGACTTTGATTGATGGGTTGGAAAAAATACCCCGACTTGCGTGGTTTCCTCCCCTTCTCTTAATCTTCATCAAATTCTCTATGCACATTCACACTCGATGAATGTCTCAGTCGGTTCTATAAGCGACAACCTGAGACATAGATTGCAGATAGGGAAGTAGATTGAATAAATACATTGTATCGATCGCATAAATTACTCCGTTGACATGCTACGCAGTTTTGTTCAGTTCATGGGTCAGCATCAGGGCAACATTCTTCGGCTAGCCGTGGTATATAATAACCTAATCTTTTCTCGAAAGCGAAAGTGATGCTCGAGGAAGATTGATGAGTTTTAATGCTCTCAGTCGAGCTCGAGCCCTTCAAGATTACGCATGCTTTTACAAATGTAAAACCACTGTTGGAACCGTTCAGCGTGACCACTAACCGATAGCTGAAGCTCCCTTATCTCCCCTCGGTGTGTTTGAAATTTTTTAAATTTCTTTCCCCCGCACCTTCCGGGACTCGTGCAGGTTGCCGTGTGTGTGACGTGGCAAGGAAGAGGTTCACAGGAAGACAACAGGAAGCGGGCGACCCGCGGCCCGTTGGCTGGGAGTGGGACTGCGACTGGGAGGCGAATTTTTATTTCCAGTCTCCTGGGAAAGTCCCTAAGGAACGATCCTCAGGGTCCAAGCGGATCCGCAGGAGTGGCAACAGCCGGGTTCGAATTAGAGGTAGCCTTTCTCCAAATGGCCATCACTGGCATGCGGAAGGGTTGAGGGTATTCTTGCGTCTTTTTTTCATCCCATTTTTTATCCCCCGCTGCCGATGCAGGGGGGGGAGGAGGAGGTTATAGTTTTCGGGTACCGTTAGGACCTCTTTGGCCGCGCGCATCGGCAAGCTGCTTTTCTTTTGTCTTCTTCCTTTTTTTATATATATATATACGTAGTATTATATAGATATTTTTTCAAGACCCTTTCTAACTGTGCGGGCCTGCAGAGCCAACAACTTCCGCGTTCAAGATCAGGTCCCGATCTACCAATCTCCAATTTTTATTTTCATTAGCTTTGCCTCATAACCCTGAAAAAGAAAGGGAAGAAACCCATTATAGCCAGGATCTGATCTATGAAAGATCGACCTTCAAAATCGCTTTGCGATTCGACTTGGACGAAATTATAATCCGTCTGTAAAGTTAATCAATATTTTTTTTTCAAGACAGCGACACTTTACGATCGTACCTTGTGGAACAGGATACTCCGAAATTTCGAGAATCCTGGGTTCGTCCTGTAGGAAATTGAAAAAATCAACATCGTAAACCCAAATTTTATTTTATTGAGGTCGTGCGTCTTGATTGCCCTACAAACTATGAATATGGTCAAACGCAGTCGGGTGCTGCAGGGAAGCACCGACGAATTAGGTTTTTTCTTTTGCGACAATTGAGAGCCCATTGTGGGTCTAGATATTTGCAACAATTAGCGAGAACTCGGACCTCCCTGTGCCAAAGTCCCTTTGCCGCGACCCCCTGCGTGAGGGACATGCCTGTCATAAAGTAATTATGTCGTGGACGTTTTCGGCCATTGTCTCGTTTATTGCCTTTATCCGTAAAGAGCTAGTATACAGACCCATTTTTCAGGCTTGTTTAAGCCCACCTTTTCGAAATATCACCTATATACTTTGAGGCCATTTTTCGTCGAGCAGTTTTTCACGTTATTAAATCAGATTTCTTGATCCAGAATCTTTATATACTAACGAAAACTCACGTGAAAAAGTTAGCATCCAAAGAAGGAATTACAAAAAAAATTTTGTCAATTTTGGATTGACTTTGCATAGAAATTGTGCTAATTTGATTATGTTGACCGATTTTTTTTTTATGTCCATTCAACTTTGTAAATATTTCTACCGAGTATTAGAAACGAATTTAACGATGCTGACCAAACTCAAAGCGGGTGAAACTGTTTGGGATGTTCGCAGTTAAAATTGCGGTGTAATTATTTTTAAATTTGTTATTCGTGATTGAGACTTCCTGGTGAACTTTGACATTCGGTAGATTAATCTATTCCACGTTGAGTGTGGAATAGTGTGGATACTTGCTTGTGTGTATATATATATATGTATATAAATATAAATCGTAATCACAACTACTTTCAAAATAGGATTGGCGTCAATGATTTCCGATTTATAGACCTTGACGGGTTCGTAACAAGGGAATACTGGTTCTTCACGCATGAATAATACATAACGATATTACATTATTCGATACAACGAGACGATTAGCATAGTTTATTTAATCGGCCACCACGCCACGCTGCAGCAGCTACCACCAGCCAACCGCGCACCTCAGACGAGTGTAATTATGTTATCAAAACGGATGTGGCTCGAATTTCTTACCACCCAGAAACATGCTCTTATCGCCGAGACTGTTTGAGATACTAAATCACCTCAAAAGGCCTTTAATATTCCAAAATTACGTCGTTTCACGAATTTACACGGTTGTCAACTAATCGGCAATAGTTAATTACCGCTAATAGGAACAAAGTGCATTCGTTACTTGTGGATCCTCACCTCGGGCGAATGATCGAACCCATATCTTGAAATTGGAAATTAATTGCATGTGCAAATGTAATGTCTTACAACAAATTGCGATACGGGGATACTTGATTGATTGGCAACCTCGAGGGAATGAATTTTAGTAGCGGAATTATTGCTACATAATTTGAATAGCAAATGGCAAAAAAGAACCTCTCCGATCGGAGGAAATCCATCCAAGTGAATTATCTCTTTATCCTTGATGAAGCTGCTGACAGGTATGAGGTGTCACAGGGGCGCGACTTGAAGAAATATGAGACATTCGTCGAGTCACCTCGAAGAAGTGCAGCTAGTAGAATCAGCAGGGTAGCTGCAAGAACGTATATATATTTCCTAGAAATACAAGGTGGAATTTATTCAGAGCACTTGCTCGAGTCTAGAATTGGAGAAGAAAAAAAGCCGTGGTTTCAAGGCCGCAGACCGTAATAACAGTTTGCAAATTTTTAAAGACCTTTTTTGGCAACTGCCTATTTTATTTATGTCTTTATAGAGGTGTACGCTGTATATCTTTGCCATTCCGGAGCAAATTTCGAGGTCAGGGAATTGTTACGAATCTTTGCCTAACGGTATCGCGGAAGATTTTTACCTCCTCTTTACCTGCACCGCCGACATGACGATGCACCCACAGGATAACCCTCGGAACGGAAGCGATTTGCATACCTCCGTTTCTTCACACTGCAATTGTCTTCTTTATTTATTCTTCCGCATTTTTGTATTTCCTTCTTATCTCATCTCGATTCTTAACTGACAGAGGAATGCAGGTCACCACGTGAGATCCCTGTGTACGGTAAAACGAGAAAAAGGTGTTGGACAAAGTCCAATTTCAATTGTCGTTTCTACGGTGATTTTAGTATGTGATCCTACCAGGTATTCGGCTTATTATCTCCATCCATATACGATGTTGGAACAGGAAGAAAAATCATCAAATAAACGTCAAACATATCATGTATTGATTGTATATCTTTCAATGGTTAGATTAATTGTTACGCATCAAGGGAGTCTCAGAACTGAGTCTAATTAAAGTTATCGTGTTTTTTTGATGCACTGATAAACTGTGAGCAGGTAGATTTTGATCAGAATCGTAGTTCCTGCCGTAAAAAAAAAATGTAAAAATTCTTGAGAGGTAAAATATTTTATACCCTAGCATCGTTTCCAACGTACAAAGAATCAGATATAAATTCCATTGCAAATATCGTTATCGCTGTTCAAACTGATATGGGTTGACAAATACAGAGAATCAGTAAAATTGTTTCTCAAAAAGCTACACCTCCTTCGACAAATCGATTTATTACCGAGATCTCATACGTACAGTGTTCAATCCTTGACCAGATCGGCATTGACAACTGTGACGTAACGGATCAGAACGGAGAGTGACGCTGCAGGCGTTCCGGAAACGGAAACCGATCGAACGACCTAGAGAATGATATCAATCTATGAAGCAGGCGCCACTGATTGTTAGCAAACAGGTATCGCATCGTTACCTCGATTGGCAACCAAAATCGATAAGCCAGCCGAAAATCAAAAGTTCATGGTTATCCGACAAAGAGAACATCTTGCAACAGTGCATTACTTCGGCATACACACGTGGACCCACAGAACGAAGAAGTAATCGTCATTAATGTTAGTTATTTACTGCATCACTTACCGAAAATTGGCAGGTCCAATTATTTCATATCTTAGCCCCCGCGGTGAGGTGAGTCTTACACATGGAAAAAAATCTTCACTTCATTTCGTAAGGTCATATAGATTCAAATAAATTACACTTTCACGGTCAAAAAAAAAAAAAATTAACAATCAGTTATAAGCCAGCGATCGAAGTGGATTAAAAAAAATACCAGCTTCCACTTCTACTAAAATGAATACGTCAGACATCAATTCCCATTCGAATAGAAATTGGAATGTTAAAAGTACGGGAGAATGGGGCATAATGGGTCAGTTTTACTTTTCGATTCTTCTGGTCTTTTTTTTAAAGACATTCGAAACTGTGGCTAGGTGGAATTTGTGACTCAATTTAACTCATAGGCAAAATTGTCCAAAAACTGATATTCTGATATCTTGCATAGGAAAAATAAGAAAAATGCATTTTCAAAGAAGAAATGTACCTCACGGGTGGGGCACAATGGGTCAACCTGAAAATGAGCTGAAAATGATGGAATTTTTGACAGAATAATTATTTTTATTCAAATAGGTAAGAACCTAAGGCCTCTTCCGGTCTAGTTACTCAATCAGTCGGAATCATCCAAGCAGTAGGGAAAAAAAAGCTTCAACGCACATAAATAAGTATGAGTCGGTGCTGATTCTTATTTGAAAACCTAATTTCGGAGTTAAAGTCGCGATTTGCGATAGCGAACCGATGACTGTGAATCATTTTGAACGTTTATTAGTGAAAAATCTGATCGGATGACCAAAATATGAAATTTCAATGGATCCATTGTACCCCACGCTCGAATTTTTTGAACAAACTGATCTTATACCTAACCAAAAAAGGCATATAATTTTATAGCCTAGGTATGTAAGTATTCATCGATATAATATAACGAAAATTGGCCGTATCTGATGTGTAATAAATGTGAGATCGAAACTCAGCAGGATTTTTTTTTTCAACTTTTGAGGCGTCAAAACACATTTTTATTTACCAAACCGCACCACATCGAAAAAAAAGACTAACGTCGCATAAAAAAGGGAACAAAAACGGGGAAACAATTTTTTTGCACATTTTCGCACGTTAAATGTAGGCGAAGAGTCTACACCCAATTTTTTATTGGTCGCTTAAGGGGGAACATACACCTCAGAATTTGAAAAATGCCAAAACCACCGAAAGTCATTTTTCAGACTTTTCAATGGTTTTCACACGATTTTAGAAAGAATGTTTTTTCTGTCTATGATGCACGAAATAAAATCGACCGGTGGACCGATTTTAGTTTTTCTGGTCTCAAACTGTTCAGTGAAGAGCCCTTTTCAATACGAACATATAACATTTTCATAACTTTAGTTTTACTCGAGTTATCATGAAAAGTAACGTATGAAACCAAAAAACACAAAAAAATTATTTAACTCTACAAAATTATAAATATCTGATACGATTTTGATCGGATCAAGAAGTTCATGTCTCTGTTCATTTTGAGAAAGCCTCTTTACTGAAGAGTTTGAGACCAGAAAAACTTAAATCGATCCATCGATAGACTTTATTTCGTGCATCGTGGACAAAAAAAAAAAAATGTGTTCCCTAAATCATGTGGAAAACACTTGGCCATTAAAAACTTGTGGGCATTATTATTATTCAAGGTTAATACTTTGATCGTCTTGATTGTGGTTGATTTTTCTACGCTTTTTATCTTATCCCGAAGTACCTAATATTGTCGACAAGAATCACTTTTGGTTGAGATTGTACGGCCAATACATCCTCAAACCCGTTCTGCACTAACCACCTCAATTTACTGTGTTCGTTAATTTATGTGACATTGAAAAATTTGGCAGTCAAAATAGGTGAATTTAATTGGACAAAAAGAAAAAAAAGAAAAATACAAACTTAGGTTATGTGTCAACAAAATGGCGCAGAGAGATAACTAGCCTTCGACGTCACGAGGCTATTTCCCAATATGGGAATTATAGAAAAAGTAGAATTATCTATCCCCCACTGCATAAATGATATATAAAATCGCGAGTTTCGTTAGTTTATCGACACGGGAGTTTGTCGTCTACTTTCGCACAAAGTAGGTACACACAAACTTTCACTTGCTACCTAGATCGGTTGCTCAAATCGTTCGATCAATCAGCTATCATCAACGGTAAAATGACGACGACGTGTACAGCGTTGCCTCACCGCTAATCACTGCGCTTTGGTATCCGCATGTAATAACCCTAAGCGGTTTCAATCACGTTGCATTCTAATCTCTATCAATTGTTTTCCGTCGAACGAGAACAAGATCAATACCAACTAATCGGTAATTGGTAATTGGTTATCGGTACTCTAGAATCAGTTATCGGTAATGTCAAGGCGATCGGCCGGACTCCACCTTCAGCTGCACCACCGCATTTGGTCATCAGGTATGTCTTGTTGCAGGATTAGCCTGATTCTTCAAAAAAAAGTTCTGATCCACCCGACCACCGAAGATGCGATCTTGCACAGTGATCAGGATATGCAATAGGCGGCCTTGACAGTGTCGACGGAAGGAAGTAGGTGAAAAAAAAAGCAAAGATAGTCTGTAGGATCGGAACGATGGAAATCGAATGGTAATTCATGAACGGTTGGCAACAGTGTAGGATAAAAGGATTGAGGAAGAGGTGTAAAAAAAAACGATAACCGCGGTTTTAATCTCTGGCAATAACTCGCCGGCCGCAACCCCACCTCCGCGCACCTGTTTAGTGGCTTACGTGTACCTGCACGTTTAATATTGGGCTGCAGGTGTGTGTTAGGATATGAAACACGTGTACATCGGGTATTTTGTCCGTGTATAAAGGCTCGTGTACCTGGAGAGGTGAGTTGTTGGTCGGTTGGCAAGAGAGATCGTTGGGGTGGGGCGAAAGGGTGGGAGTATGCGGACCCAGTAACCCAGTCCCGAGACGGTCGAGTCCGCAAAAACAAAAGAGTCGCACGTGCCACGTGCCTCTTGGGCCGATTGTTCTCATTTGTTTTTCGCACGAATTACGACCACCTCTACCCAACCTACCGACGATCGGTCGAGGCACGCCAGTTCCCGCATGCCTTCGCGCCTCGGATGTAAAATCTCGAAATGCGGTCCAAGAATATGGAAAAATTGTAAGGAGGCAAGAGGAAATGGTATTGACTCAAAATACATATTCAGGTTTTTCACTTATATCGTTTATTATACAAAAACGTGTGTTACCCGATAGGTTTCACAAATAATTTAAATTACGGAATTTGATAATATTAATGCGAAAAAAAAGTCAAATAACATGAGAATCTCTTGCTTTAGTCGGGGTGACATTCAGACTTGCTTACCATACTATTATCATAATTTTTTTTTTTTTGTATTCAAATATTTTTTATTGATGTTTTTTTAAATTCCGAATATAACCTCAAGTATCGTCAAATTGATTCGCCAAATACTAATAATAGTAATAATGAATGATACATTTTTTTTTCCTCAGTTCTGTTCAGTTTCCTAGGTTTTTTTTTTTTTTTTTTTGTAATACGGTTATTCATACACATAGATATACATGTAATTGTTAAATTCGCAGACGTCTTTGATCAGAGCGCGATTCACTTTGATTTCAAATATTAAGTACAAAAATATATTTATATATATATTTCTCTATAAAATGTCAATTATAATATCGAGATCAGAGCGAATCGTAGATTCCGATACATACGTAAGTTATATTTAAATATAATATAAATAATAATAATAATAATAATAATAATAATAAACACGTTGCGGGACTTATAAAACTAGGTACAAATTCGTGGGAAGAAATTACTATTTCAACTCTCTGGTAACTCTTCTATACACATACATACATATAGATATCAAACTATATATATATACGTACATACATGTACGTAATGGTCACGATAAACTGGTAGGTATCCAAGAAAAGATTCACTTAAGGTGGGTGTGGGTGAACGTTGCAGGTTCAGGATTTGGAGTAAAAGAAAAGGAAAAAGAAAAAAAAAACCGTTAAAATCGTTCCTGACGCTTGTTCCTTTTCGTTTCTTCTCTGTGTTGTTATTTTCTTACTTGTTCTTTTATTTTTCTCTAGTTGGGATATAAATGGGATATTATGGAACTTAAGAAGTATTTGAGGAAAAAAAAAAACGAAAACAAAAATTCGATCGAAAACATCAAAATAGCCGAATGGTAATAATATGAACTAGCATAATAATAATAATATCAATAATATTAGGAATAATAATAGTGATGATAATGATAGCAACAGCAAAGAGAAAGTAGAATAATAGTTGTCGAAGATTTAATAATAATTAATAGTAACATTTCTAGCATCCGATCGTCACAGTCGGAGCCGTAATTATCAACGCAGATCCCATCGGTGGCAGTTTATTTTTATTTTAGTTTTTTTTTTTTTTTTTTTTATCAGTTCTTCGCAGATTTCACTTGTCATCAGCTGCGACAAGGCTTCGGCAGTGAATTTTAGTCTTTAATCCTCGGTGCAAAGACTAACAAAGTTTCCCTTATATCGGCTGTCGAACGGGTTGCGATTGGGTTCTGGAATCATAAGAAAAAAAATAGAGGTCAATCAAAAAAAAAATCATTATCAGGGTAAAATATAATTGGCAAGTGGGTCTAAAAAGTCAGACGTACGACGCGTTTACGACGTTAATTAACGACACGATGATAATAAAACTTATAGTGGAAACTTTTTTTCCATCGATTTTCGAATGAACTGAACAAAAAAAAAGAGACGTCGTGCGGATTATCCCGATATTTGCGAAGGTCGTCGAGGTGCATTCTACAATCGAATGCAAAAAAAAAAAACCATCAGTAAGAAACCACGCCCTGTTAACAGCGACTAGAAGTATCATTCAGGGACACAACCTCGCGACTTGGCCACATCTATGCAAGGATCACCTCATGCTACTTTGTTGTACTCTTTTCCTCCAATCACCGAGCCCGGTGGGTCAAAGAGATAGATAATTATCGCTCGTCGCCATAAGGCTGTTCACTTCCTTATTAGCCAGAGGCATCAAAGATTGTTACTTTTGTTCTGCCATAATTGGCTCCGCGATTATTTACCGTCACTTCCACGGTCTCCGTGCGATACCGTCAAAGGTGGAATCGACGCGTGCGCATCGATTTCGGCTCCATTATGTGTTGATTGATGGATCGGTTAAACCGCAAAAGCGGTTACCACGTTGGACGCAGAGCAAGAGTCAGTCGAGCGCGATCCTCGGCGCACTTCCACTTTCTTTCCCGGTCTTTCTCGCGGCTTTCTGGGCCAAGTTCAACCGAAAACGGGACGCGATAACTTTCTTCCGGTCGAAAGCAGACGCGGTCCCGCGCCTAGGCCAAGATCCGAGATCGCCCACGGTGGGTGCGTGTGTGTGATACCCCGGCCTGTATAGGTAGACCGTCCGTGATTGTGTACCGTGAGTAGCTTAGGAGGGCCCCTGTGGTAGAATAAAAATAGACAAGCTTAAGACCGTTAGGCCAGTCGTGCCCCTGAACTTGAAGTCTTGACTCTCGGAGTCTTGCCCCGTTGCCGTTGACCTACTTGGGACCAGGGCGTCCTCCGACGGCCCGCAAGCTTTCCAACGAGACCGATAGACTTATGAAATAAGTCCCCGGAACGTCGCCATTTCGTCGATACGGAGAGTCCCATAATCGATATTCGCGATTATGCATGGCGTGCAGGTTACCTCGCAGGACTAAGACTACGGTATAATGATTAGTTTATATAACGAGTCATTTCCCGTGAGATCACGTGATTCCTAACCCAAGGCAAGCCACTCACCGAGGATAGAATGGTGCACCTCAGCCAGTGCCTCCTGCATGCATGTACCTAAGCGCTGTAGATGCAAGCCCTCGGGTGCCTTTGTCCCGTTTCTGGTGTATTTTAGACACCCATGAATCCCTTAAAGATTATACGACGTCCCTGTAATTAAGGGAGCAGAGTCCGACGGAGTGAACGTTTAAAATAACAATAACATAGAAATACTCGACCTGCGAAGACTCGAATACTGAAACGATAAGAAAAAAAAAATACGATCAAGATGACGATGAGCTAATTTCCAATGTAGGTTTCCCGAGGAGAGGCAAATGGTTGTTCGCTGTAAATGCCACTTGTTGGCATTAACTCGAGCCGCAAGACCTTCAATGTACGGGTGAATCTTGGTTATCGCGACGCTCATAGCCTCGAGCACAATTTCTTGCAACAAGCTCGGAGGAATAGATCCCGTCGCAAAGTAGCCGAGACAAAATGTACAATAGGACACAACGGGAGCGAAGATCTTGATATTTATCGATCCGGATTGAGAGTTGACGTAACTTTGACTATATCGCGGTTGGGACAGGCTGAGCTACGATCTTGTGCATCTTAATACTCAGTGTCCACCTACGAATCAACGCTCGTGGGCAAATGATTGAGAGAATGAATTATAAATTACACAATTTTTTGTTGTGGGCGACTTTGAAGCCCGGGGACACTTGACGAAATCAAATTTTTCAACGATTTTAAGCTCACCGGTTGTCTTCGCTCGGTAGAGGCTCCTTTTACGAATCGAAGTAGGAAGCACGGCGGACAGACAACTCGTCGCGTGAGCGTGACTACTTTCAGTCTTGTGTTAGTTTCTTGTATACCTACGTACACGAAAGCGGTGGGAAACTTATAAATGATCTTAGTAATACGTCCGATATCGGAGTAATGATTCAGGGCATCTGATCGGCTAACAAGAGACGATATAAAATATCGAAGAAAAATCCACCACGAGTAACTAAAGACGTTGAAAAATTCAAGGAATGTCAAATTATATACTGGTCTCAGAACCTAGTGTGGTCCACCTTCGTCCAGTACGGTCCAGTATCCAGCCTGCTCCAGGATAGGATAGGATAGCACCTCCCCCGATCCTAGGACCAGGCTAGGCTCCCAGAGGTTAACGAACCCCGAACCACCTCTCGGTCAAGAGTAAAGAAAAAAAAAATAAAATAAAAAACATTTAAAAAAAAAGACAAGCGACTAAAAAAAGAGGACGCCCGTAGAGGAGTCTGAGGAGCCTGAGGAGAAGGTGGCGGAGGAGGCAACCAGAGGTTAACCCGCGAGATAGAGGAAGAGGAAGAGAAGGTGGAGGTGGAGATCTACAGACCTCAGATCTTCCGACGGTCAATTGTTCCGATCGTGAGCACGAAGTCCGGTGGCCTACGCCACTAGTTGAAAATACTAAACTTGTATTCCGAGTGACTAATACCCATGTGAGTTTTGGTTCCCGAAAAATATCGCCCATTTCGACGCGCCAAATAAAGTCCGACGTAGTATTTTTTTTTTTTTTTTTTTTTTTCGGGTCTCGTCAACACCGTACAAAGGCTACAGTATAGTGTTGAACCGAACCAAAGAACAGGACGAAATCACGTACGAATTCGAATCTGATTGAGAAAATTATTGGTATGCAATGCGCGAGCGGCGTGGAACCCGCGGGGAGCTGTCGCATCGACGAGTCACGGGTAAATTAAATATTTCAACCGTCTGAAATATACTTGTTCTTAGACTACCCACACGTTGAACAATTTGTGGCGTGTATAGAGCCACGCGGTGATTATCACGAACTATCCTCGAGTATCCTCGTAATTATATTATGACTGGGCGAGCGTAGATCGGTATGCGACTAGCGTGTGTATACTCGGTTGTCCTAGGTCACGCGTGTCTTTATCTCTACATCGTCGATTTCCCCCACCCCGTAACCCGCCATCTTACACCCACCCCCCCTCCTCGCGTAGCGATATCACTGTGCTCTGGCCTGACAACGACCCCGGTTAATTAGGGATTTGTGTTATGAGATTTAACCGTGGTAACGTGTGGAAGCAGAGAAGCGAAAGAACGAGGGAAGAGGAACCGTCCAGCGCGCTTATTGCTAGCTCGCTGTGTTATTACCGAGATTCTAAACACGGTCAGAATATACTCAGATACTCGGCCGCTATATTAGAGACCGAGATCACTTCGTTATCGACTGCAATGTTGCGCGCTGCGCGAGACGCTTGTCTACCGAGTGGCAATCGAACAAGACTCGGCCGTCCGATAGGAGACGATATATATATTTTTTTCTAAGAGTTTCGAGATCTTCCGTAACGTTAAGAGAGCCACACGGCACACGGCACACGATACACGGCGTTTGGGCGTCCGCACGAAGAGACTCGCGTAGTGGGAGTAAGACGAGGACAGATAGAACCGTGCCAACTGCGGGCGCAAGCGGGACGGCCGGTGCCCAAAACTGAGGTAGTGTCAATGAACTCGGCCATGTGAGTTGAGGTTGCCGCGGCACTATCGGGGTCTTGTCTTTCCCATGAAACCGAGACCAATTTTCTTCCTTTACGACCGGGATGAAGAAGAAATTAAGAAACAACTTCTCGAGCAACCCCCGCGTGAGACATATTCCGACAAATTAATTCTACACCGCTCGATTCGATCGAATCTTTCATCAAATATAAATAACCGGAGGAGCTCATAAGGGACAGGACTGCCCGAGGGCCGAATGCGGAAGCACGTGGCTCCGTGGGACCGGCTTTATAAAGACGGTGGAGAGAGAGAGAGAGAGAAAGAGAGAAGAAAATAAATTTAAAAAATTACCACGAAACAAGTGAAAACAAAACGTAGTGACGTAACTTTGAGAAATCGGATTCCCTTTTAAAATTACTCGCCCGGTGCGAGTGAGCGGCACTCGTGACCTACGAAGAGTCGTAACACCTAAGGCTAAGATCAGGAAGCGGAAGAAATTGTTTAGAAAAGTAAAACCGATGAGATACCGAGTGGGACGCGGCGTGGCGGGAAAGCTGCGAGTTATATCGGTAAGCGAAAGCCCACACAACCAAGTATCTGTTGCACGTGTGTAAAATCGGGTCTGTGCACATAATACGGGCTCCACGGACCACGGTTGACGGAAGTGGTTCGCTCGCAGGCCTCGCGGCTCGAACGGTGGGACGCGGAAGTCACCGAGAGTTGCAAAAGGGGCAAAGAAATTTTCCGGCTTTTTAAATTTTCACGGTAGAGGCGTGGCCGAGGAAACTAATCCGGACAAGTAAAGCCCGCGTGTCACGGTCGCGAACAGAGTAGAGCGAAGGCATCGACAACTCGCGGCAGGGAAAGTGATTCGATATGATCGTCAATGAACTCTACGTTGTCCCTCCGGGTGTAACTTACTCTCCGCATTTCCACGGATGGATCAACACGCTTCTATCCAGTCCCGTGGTCGTCGCCGGAACGACAAACGACGGTCTTCGTTAGCGCGTAATTACATCGGCATCGTGCGAATTAACCATATTTGCGGTGGTTTGTTGCCACAAATATAAAATACCCGAGACTATAATCTACATTCAAAGGTCGAACTTACCTCCTAATTAAGTGGCAGTGCAGCGAGCCAAGAACGACTCGTCAGTGACCAGACTCTGGGTGTCTTCCTTTTCGAATATGAACGGTCCAGCCCCATCTTCTCAAATTCGTCGACGAAGTCTCTTCGCGTCCTCGGACACATGACATCCTTGTCTTATCTTCCATCGGAGGATCGCTCGTCTATCTCACGAGCACCATCAGTACTGACCGGTTGGATCTAGTCCAGACATGGCGACAACTTGTCTTCGCTTGTTAAGCTGAATATAAGTGATACGCTTCACACCCTCGATGGTCTAATACTGACCGGTAGGATCTAGTCCAGCCATTTGAACGAGTTTTTCTTTTTTACTTCTTTGTAATACCTCAATGAAATTCAACGGTTTCGAAGACGAGCTCGGGCGATGCTACAACTAGTACAAACCAGTCGGGTCAAGTCCAAAGGCCATTTTTGGACTATTTATTACTTTTGATACGGCGACCTATCAGAGTTTCAACACTGCTCGTTGAATATCTGCAGGCTTTGATACAACTGGGTGATCGATTCTTCAGTAGAGGCCAGTCGGGTCCAATTGACGAGCCATTTCAACCAGTCTTAATTATTTCAGTCTTTCGGTCAGTCTGCGAAGAAGTGTCTTTTTTTTTTCTATTGGTTTTGATTTTATCTCACGATATTTAAGATTCGTTGATGAAATAATCCGCAAACCGCGATCCTGATTTGGATCTGTTAGTGAATATTTTTTTTTTTTTTTATTTAGATTTATGAAATTTTATCCAGCGATCGTTGGATGTGCCGGCTACTACGAAGTTACCGGAAACTAGCTGCTGTGTGTGACCGTGCCCCACAGAGCTCTGACAGCTCCTGGCGAGAGACCGCGCTTAAGTGTTGCTCGACCCCCACCACGTTCACCGCGGAGGCCATCCATTGGCGCAACCTAAGCTACAACGGAATTGGCAGGGGAGGATTTCAGGAACATGATCACTAAACGAAACCCCGTAACACCGCGGAGGGTGGCTCGCCGCTTCACACCTCATGAGGGCCAAGGAGTTCAGTTTCCCAATAGCCTTTCGTCCCTCTGGATTGAAACGGGAATTTTTAACCTCATTGGACACGAACCGGATGGGCAAGAATCTTATCTGAACCATTTTGGTTGTTTGCTGGAAAATTGTGCCGAATTAACACGTGGAAGTACCTCGGTGCATTTATGGTCGTACCTATTGAATTAGTAATTATGTTTCGTTAGTCGAAATTTGGGAGAGAAAAAATTCCCGACTTTTAGGACAATGTAGTCCTGGTTTTATGACAATTGATATAGTTTATTGGCATAATCTCCCAACTGAGGTACCGACGGTCGGAATAGAACGCGTTGATCTCCTTTTTCGAAAAACAAATCAGCACCGTCAATTGAGGACGCTTATTGAGCCCAATAAAACAGTTTATGACGACCGAAAATTTTATAGCCATTTACGAATTACGAATTATACTTTTACTTATCCCCCCTCCATGGCACATCTAGTCCGCAAATATATTCTCAAAGTCAATCTTCAATCAGCCTCCCCGCGGCATCCGATCCTCTTCGTTATCGGCAGTCGCGATACGTGAATTGACGCACGTACGACCACCGCGATGGGTTCCATGCGCGCCAACCTGATGAAAAGGGCTTCACGAATCAAGCGGTTTCGAACACGCGGAGAGTGTGGTTGAGAAAATGACTATTTTACATGCAAAATTGTATGTGATTTAAGAGGTTGGAGGAAATTTTGATAATTTACAACGCGACTAAAGGGTTGACGTGAATCGGTTGCCCGCAGAGGCGCTGGTCAATTACGTATTTAATTGTGCTACGGTTGTTTGCGGCTGTGAAGTTACCGTTTATAATTCACAGCCGTAGGGTATTAAAATACACAAGGTGCCCTAGATTTGCGGAACGGCTACCGAAGCCCTAAAACTCCCTTGAAACCACAAGCCGCACGAGAGCTAAGATTTATGAAATTTTTCGGAAACGTTACCGCATGACCAGGGTAGAGACGGGGAACGAGACGTATTCGGTTTAGCGTCTGGGACGCGAGTTGAAAATTGCTACCACGAAAAGCCCCAGACTGACGAATCGATTAGTCATAAACCTACATAGCTAATCTATATCATTCCCCCCGATATTATCTGGACAAGAGAAGCCATTACCATTAGGAGCTAATTGCTACGTCATGTGCAATTATGTACGCCTTCAAAAATTAAGTCGACAAACAAAATTGTTAGTAATTATAATAATAGATTTTTCATTACACCCGATCGCAAACGAAATTCCGAAAAACGAGGCACGTTAATTAATTTTCGTTCAATTTTTGTTTTTTTCATCACTCGACCGTGTGCAAAAGTTCTTGCCCCACTCTGCGTGAGTAGTTTGAGGATATAATAATTTCGGGAACTAGTTAACGACGCATGCAGGGATAAAACCACGATTTTTCATCAATTTTCATGCAAATGGACAAAGGCTACTGTCATTTCTACTGCGACTATGTAAAAACCGCAATTTCATCGCTCTGAGAATGTCGATGGATCTTTATATCATCATTTAGAAGGATTGAATATATCATTAATTTCAATCATTATTGCAACAGGTTTGTTTTTCTCGTATTATATCACACGCGCTATAGTCACCCACGCGTAATGCAATTCTCAAATTTCCTAATACCAACTTCCTGTCCTCAGACACACGTGTCCCCCCCACCTGCGGCAATATTTAGAATGTCCCTAAACATCGAGTAGGTATATATACACCATCCGAGAGTGTAATCCGCGTCTGTAATTTATGTCGAGACATTTGTCGTCCGTTCGGCTTCCGTATAAAAGTAATATGAAAGAGATACGATCCCATCCTTCGTTGAAATTTGTGAAAATCGTCGATATGGAATAATAGGATAGTTATAAATCGACGAATTACTGATCTGACGTTCTCGTGTCCCTGTGGCTTATTTTCGCGCGAATTTCGATGTCCCATTACCAGCCGGTCAAATTTACAACCGTGGTTGTAGGGATGGGGTTAAGCACCTTTCGCCTGCTGGATTATTCTTCGAATTACCGAAGGGGTTGAACCTTGCAGGGATAAACTCGAGTGGCATTAGACAGGGGTGTGGCCCACCGCACTTATACTAAACCCTTAACGTAGACAATAGCATGAAAATATCCAATTGTCACAATAGAATCTTGTCCGTTGGGTCTTCGGCCCTTCTAAGCCCGTCAACATCCGTGCAAGTTATTGAACAATGTTTGGACACGCGGCTTGACTGGGATTAACAACTTAAATCCGAAATTTTTGTTGCTGTGAGCAAAAATTTCCCAGTAAAATTATTTAATCCGGATATTATGACTAATTTTAAATCCTACAAGTGTTACAACAATTTTACGAAACACTTGATCATCGCGTATAAATTCTCTGATGGATCCTCCGCCGAATAAATCATTATTCCGACGGTATTCCTACGTATGAATATGCGACTCCATTGATTCGTGACTCGCAAGAAATCATAATTCGTGCTCAACTGTTGCGGACATATAAGAAATGCTCAATCACTCGATATAATCTTCGAAAATGATCGTTCACACTTCCCGATCAATCAGGATGTAGGAATATCACGAAACACGTCACAACCTGTTCCTAATCCCCGGTTTTTGGGTCAGAGAACCTGAAGTTGAGAACCCCTGCGCCTTATCAGGACCTGGTGAAGTCCCGGGGCCCACGGCGACGGCAGTGACTCGCATGGTCTCCGGCAGCCTGGAGGGAGGTGAGAAAACGTACTTCAAGTACGGATAAGGAAGCTTCTTCGAGTCCTGGGGCATGTAGTCGTCGACCGGGGCCGTGGTAGTGCGGGACGCGGTATTACTGGGATAAAAGGTGAACGGCTTACCGGGGGGTGGGGGTTTGTCGCGATCCTGAGCTTTCGGCGACTAACGAACGGTACTTCTTCGAGGGTCTGGTTTGACACGCGAGAAATTGGAGGATGTCTATCTCTCCGATATCGTGCTGAAACCGTGGCTTCACCGTTTGATAAACCAGCGACGGATCCGCCTGCAGTTTCGTCCACAACCGATCCGAACCGTTCCATTTATGCATTGGAACTCAGGAGACAGTCGGTTGTGAGCAGGATATCCAAAAGACCCCAGGGGCGATAACGGCCTTCAGCGCGATTTGATTAAGATAGCGAACCAGAGTCTTGGCCACTTGGCGATGAGACAAACGCGTAAATGGGCTGATCAGGTTCCTACTTCCGGTGAAAAGTTTATTTGATACCGTCTTCGGTCCGCGACGACGAGTATCAGGACCGAGAGGGCCCGATGGTTGGGCAAGCACCGAGCTAGTCCCACGTGCGAACGCTGCATACTTTGTCCAACCTTTGCTAGTGCCATATACAACTGTCTATGTGTGAGGCGCTACCAACGAGTCGACCAGTTGCAACATTACGTTATAATTGTGAACTAACACACGTACACTCCTGCCAAGGTATGCGTGGACGCGTATGTTCTGACCGGGATAGGCATATGCTGAGAAATCAGAATCAATTCGTAGTACACCACAGCAATAAGAAGTGGTTGATTAAGGGGACCAGTACAGCGTGATTCAACAAATTCTCCATACTCCAGAAATCGTTTTTATCTTATCCAAAGTTCATTACAGATCGAAGAATTGACTTTTATCAAAAATGACTTATGGTGAGGCTTCCGGCACACCGTTGATCATTTTCTTTGAAGAGCAAATTTTCATCCTGTGAATGAGGGAAAGTGAAAACAAAATTTATTGGACCAAGTTATCGGCAAAAGAGTGACTAGATTGTCGCTAAACTTCGATAACTGACCATAACTTATCACAGAATTTTTCTTTCTCAGTTTACCTCATTCATATGACGAAACCTTACGACAAGTGATTTTCAAAAAAGTCAAGTTTTCGTTGTGTAATGAACTTTGGATAAGATATCAATGGTTCTTGGAGTATGTAGAAGGTCCACTTAAGTTTTACTTAAGTTGTGTCTCATTTACTAATCAAGCAGCAATTCCGTTCAAGTTGACTCGGAGATTGAGGAGCCTCATTACGCGAGTCTACGCATTCGTCCGTAGGTACCTGATTACGTCAACAAAAAATTCTGAATTCATTGCGAAACGATAATCTCGCGACTATCGATAAGGAGTTACTTTTGAAACTGTATAAATCATCCGAAGATGTCCATCGAGTTCCAAGTAGAAGCCAGCTGATCGTGAGACTCCTATAGAGAAATGTGTGCGAAAAGTGACAGAAACATGTGCATAAATTTGTGTATACTAGATTCTAGATCGTCGATCACAATAATGCAAAGCATTCTTAATCGTATCTTGTGCTAAACTTGGACTCCATGATTCGGTTGGGAGGTGACGATTTTTCAAATAACCTAGAACCAAGAATTTCGGAATGCTGTCTACTCTGTTCCTGGAGAATCTGCAGCTGGAAATCGATATCATTGCAAAAACTGTTCGATACATTTTCGTCAAACTGTCTCCTGAACCATTTAGGGTTAATCGCGATTATTCAGGGTCATGCAGAAATGAATGTTGAGTAAAGACAGAAAAAAATTGCAAAATACCGTATCAAGATCGGTCGAATCCGCGGACGAGTCTTTTTTTCCCCTCAAAAGTGGACTCTTCGATATCCAGAATTGGCCAGAAACGATTCTCTTACACTAATCCTCAGCTTTGTACTCACGATGCAAAAGGAATAAAACAAAAAGAAACACCGTAAAAGATTGAAAGGTCTGAATCTCTTCCGAGACGAGGGGTATCGCCCTCGCATTCATAAACTGCAGGTAATACGAGTACATTACACACCCACACACGCATGTGTCGGTGTCGAGATTTATACGAGCACCGTAAATCTCGGCGAGTGACGTCACGACGACGAACAATCGATCGACGACCAATACACCCGGGCCTCTGCTCGAGTCGCGAGGCGCCGTGCCACGGTGGCAATGTTCGGCGTCGATCTTTCCCTGACCTGACCACACCGCGGCGAACGCGGGGCCGCAGGCCCCAGCCTCTAGGTCGGGCGTTCACCCCTTCGAGAACCCGCCCGTACCTCAGCCTGCCCGAACTCGATCGAATTTCGACCGGACCCTGAAATTTAATCCTCGCGATTCCTCCGCAGCACTATTCGCACGGATGACTCACCTTCATCTACGTGGGCGGTGAAAGTGTGCCATCTAATGTCACTAAATTCGTGTTTTCTGAGTATTGGAAGAACCGATGACGAAATACTCAGGATTGTGGAATTGGTCGCATCTTCGAAACTGGAACAAATTGGATTCAGGAAAGTTCAGTTCGCAAAGTTGCTTCTGGGAGATAAAATTGATCACTCATTTTATTTACTCATTTACATGATTTGATATCTTGATTCATCTTACGAACACGAGGTGCCTCACGCTGTATCTGGCCTCTTTCCTTTTTGATTTCACACTGTAAAAAAATGCGCGGATTCTATAGTGGTCCACCCAGTTTGAAGTCAAAATACTCCGTTTGGTCCAAATTAACACCGATTGGTGGTAATTCTACACAGAACGGGGTGGACCACCGTAGAATTCTTCGCTGTGTTGAAATGGTGTTGAATTCTAACCACAATCAACACCACATTTTTTACAGTGCAGTTTCGTAAGCTTATCTTTCAAACTGTTCACTCACGAAATTCGGAAGCGGTATTTTCTTGGAATTGATCTACAGTCAGCTGATGCCATCCTGTGTAACACCAACCAGTCGAAAATCTATCTCCGACAATGAGCTTACTGTGTGTTCAACTACATAGAGACACTCGTTGTCATAAAAGGATCATCGTCCCAGCGGCTCAAAAGACGCCCATTATTCAATCACTTTTTTTTCTACTCTGACTGCCCACATTAAACACGATGGTTTTCTGCTGATTAATTATTGCGTGTTAAGATTAGAAAATCTGCCATATTTCATTACCATAGTTTTCCGTCAGCAAAAAATGAATTACTTATCGCATCGAGTAAATATTCTTAGGAACGAAATTATGAACATCGATAGAACCGATTCTTTTTTTCTGATCAGTGTCAATTTCAGAGTTTTGTAATTACGAAAATCGACGATCGCGTTACTAGGGTTCTCTGGATTCGATTCAACCATGTTGAGGCTGAGTCCGTAGCCCTAGGGCAAATATACAGCAATCGAAGTTCGTGTGTATTCGATTCACCTATCGTAGGTGTATCTACGTAGGATCCGCCAGATGCTCGGGGATAAAGAGCGAAGGGATACATGGATTGTAATTCGTTGACGGACAGATTACACGATCTCTCGACGTCCCGACGATCAGCCAGGTGGGCCAACGCCGACTCGATATTTAGCGTACGCGAAGATGAGGTGGCCCAAAATTTCGGCAAGGCATCGACGTGATGCGAAGTGGTAGAGGATAGGCAAGTCGCCAGGTTAGGAGCGTTGACCGGAGGCTACCGCCAGGCAACCTAACCCGCATCGTCCAATTCTGAGAGTAACAGCCGGTTGGTAGATGTTGGGACGTCCACCATGCTTTAGACATCATCGACAGGAGTCGGTATCGCTCAGACGAACCGATCGTCGTCGAGGACGTGAACCGGGAGTTGTTTTTAGGCAATTGTTCCTCGTCCGATTAAGCCAACGTGGACGTGCAAAAGACACCGTCGACAGGGGTGGGGCTTGTCAATCTTCACTTTTCGCCCATTATTCCATTCATTATTCTGTACCGACGACAAATAAACGATGATTCTCGAGATTTCGACCACTGACCGAATTTCTTGCGTTCGAAATACTGGGAAGACGGATCTTCGACGAGGAACAAAATCGACAATTTCGGGCTTGGCTCTCTCGAGCCAAGATCGTAAACTATCCGACTGGCCAAACCTATTGCCGGTATAAAATGGTACCTGCTTATGCGGTGATGAATTCTTAATGATTTCAAGACCAATGGCCGAGAGTCTAAACATGAACGATAGAAAGTTGACGTGATATAATTTTGTCTAATTTCGACATCGTTGACCTGAAGACAAACATTTAGTGAAGGTAGAAAGTGTCCGGGATTGAAGACAACAACAAAACATAGAAACCAAACCGTGTCTACGTGTGAGCTTAGCGAATGTGGCGCAGTGTCAAGGTGTCTTTACCGTGGCTTTTGCGTATAGTTTAATACCGCGGGCAAAACTTTCACGAACTTGCTTTCGCGGGGCTCTCACTTTGCAGCTAGGATCGACGACCCACATCCGGGGTGAAAGGCAAATCGAACAGCGTGACTTTGATCGTTTCAAGATCCGCGCTAATTTTCTATGAATCTTAATTATCCGACCTACACGAACCAACACGCGAATTATTCGCGAGAGAATTCGTCCACGCGAGATACAATCGAGGAATCGCATGTACTCGAGTGGAAGCCAGTCTGGATACGCCTTGCGAGTATACGAGACTTAATAGTTACTTGGATAATTAGCGGAATAATTGTACCGCGAGAAAATCATCAAAGATTAGATGGACCTTGGATTATTGTCTGTTTTGCGTCGTAAAAAAGTGTCGTTTGCGTTATTTTTACAGGAATTTAGCACCTCGTTTTCTTTCTTATCCGCTTTCATTCAGTTTCTACTGATCGATTGATCCGTCATACCGTGAAGTTTTACTACACGCGTCAGTGCAGATTCGTGTTAACAGATTTCTATTCAAGAAATAAAATAATACATTTCTAGTTACTCATGTTCAGGGATAGGAATGCGTCACTAGACTTGAATTCAATCTCTCCTCCTTTCTTTTCCGCGAACCCGCAACCGAGACGAAGATCGTGTAGTCGATCGCAGCCTCGTTTTATCATTCCAAGCAAAAATTCGGGGTAGCCAATAATTTTTGTCACCATGTAAAATAAAATCACAGAGAGTCTTGCGAATTTCGTCATCTCATTACGAATCGCACCAACACAAAATACATCCGTGAGTTTGCCGAGTCCATGTCTGCTAATTGAAGATGTCTAAAAAAAGAGAGCTTGTGGGCCAAGTCGATGTACTTGAATGAACACAAGCGATAATTGAGACGTCACGTACGACAAGGAGTATATATAATCGCATCTGAAAAGAGCGGGATACAATCCTTTCTGGGATATACCTGCTTATAAATACTTGTATCCTAATCCTTTCACGATTTGGCCATAGGCTTAGGATTAGGGGCGCCGAGTACAATCGGAAAACCCGACAAAATCCCGATTGCGGTTTGCCTCTTGCCCAGCGAACTCGGGGGGATACGAAGAAGGGAATTTTTTCTCGATATGACTCATGCGGAAACTACGCCCGCGCCGGTGGAAGCAATTCCCGAGGCAAGTGGCGCCAGGGCGAGCGGGGCTGAAACTTTCGGCCCTGAACGACTCGGTGCATCAAAGCGACTACGGTGAGGTGTGGGTGTGGGGAAGACAGCACGAACCAACACCTTATAACCTGGTCTCGATCCGAAATGATATTCAGTCGACTGTTTCGACAGGCGCGTGTCGTTAACCTCCCGCGGTTCCCGCCCGGAAATCTATTGTCCGTATTAGAGTTAGGGCCGATGTACTTTGTCCAATTCCCTAGGGACTATTTTATGGCTCCAAGGTTTTTCTGTAGGTTGCGAATTGGGCGTTGGCCTCCGTGCAGCCCAAGCACGTGGAATGGAGGGCCAAGTGGGACCTATACCACGGTTCTACGCAGAGCCTGCAGAGCTCACCACGCCATTGGTCACTCTCTATGGCTACTCCGAAAATTTGAAGACCTGCACGTGGATGGCCCGGTATCATTCTGCTATAACCACCTAGGTCTTGCGACTCGAGTGTTGCAATCTCTCCGCGCAGCGCAGTCGGCATCGCTTCTTTCTTTTTTCTTCTCTCCACGTATATCTATTTTTTTCCCTTTTCTCTCTATTTTAGGACACACGCAACATATTTCACTGCCTGCCTGTCCCGTCGTATCCGTACTACCGCATTTGACCGAGCGCGACTCAACGGAATATGAATTCGAACGTGCGAATCTCGAGCGTTGACGTTAAACTAATTTAATCTATCTCATCAATTTGCCAAATTGCACGGGCGCGGTTATTCTATGGTCAGATGATTCGATGAACCGTGAAAAATCAATGGCGAGGAAAGCGGGCTGACTGATTAATTTTTGGCCAAAGTAATGGCAAAAATTTTACTCCATCCGACACTTTAGGGTTACACATAGTGTGACTAGTAACTATGCAATGTCAGTGACTCCGAGCGACGACGACTACGCGATCTGGACTCCACCCACGTTGTGTCCCAGACGGTTTGTACACACTGTGGACCGACTAGATTTGCATTTTCATTGCGTTTTTCGACAGGTTGGTGATTTTACAGTCCGCGTTTTTTTCGCCCTTCGTCGTCTAGTGAATCTTGACTTCGGAGAATGTCTGACCGTTCGAAATGCGGTTGGAATTTCGGGGCCCGTAGCCCCCGGATGCTGGTCGTTTGCGGGCTGCATGCACAGGTCTGCAGAATAGTATGGCGTGCAAGTAAGCGAGTAAGAGGAGTCTCTGATTGGTGATTTTTTCGAGGAAGGTACACCAAGAAGGCCTAACTGTATTTTGACTTTGTGGCCTCAATTGCCGTAACACAGTAACTGGCTGTGTGACACCCCGAGTAACGGGGCCCTCCAGTACGAAGGCCGGTGCTAGGAGGCAGTCGACGGGTTGTACTGTTACCCACCAGAGCTGATTCTAGGTCGGGCAGGCTCCCCCCACAGTGCCAATATGAATGTGTCTTTCGTAAGGCCCAGGGAACGAAAAAAAAAAAACAAAAAACAACGGGGATTAACAGGATATGCGTCTCTTCCCTGCGGTTATCCAAGCCTCGATTACGAGACTCTGTGTCTCTTCCTTGTGCAAAATGGACATCACCTCGTCGTCTTATCACTCACGTGACCAAAGTACGAGAAGAATCCTGGGCGCCGGATTTTTGACACATTTTCGTAGTGGGATGATAGCAACGTGCTTCGGCATCGAGGAGGGCGAGTGCAGATCGGAATTTGGCGCGTGGTGGAAGTCCGTGTCGGTCATCAACTGGTACGACACGAGTGAGCCGAATATTGTAGCGAATCGACGATCCCTTGATCAGGGTCAAACGCGGCATACGCGCGGGTAGCGTACCTGAATAAATTCCCGAGTATAAAGCTCACGGCGTTAGAGGGTCGATTATCTATTGCCAGGACTCCGCAGGTCTGGGTATATACCTGCATATATACCCATCTCCTAAGAGGCAAAAGTATAATATCGTTGGAAAACCTGCAGCCAATCGAGTATAGAGAGTCCTCAGGTCACGAGAATAATCCAGGGTCGGCTTCTCTGTCATCCTCCACCGTAACTTATCGGTGGTACTCACGTTGCTATTGCTATAAAACAAAGATCAAAGCCAGTTAGATATCTTACCGCTCTCCTAATGGTATCTACACACAGACGCAGGTACGTTCATCAACGCTATGACTGTGGTTCTCGAAAATTTGACTGTGTATCCGTTGAAAATTATTCAAAGTGTGATAATATTTGTCACGTGTGTAATGGCAGAAGGGCTTTTTTGCGTTTAGACTAGAAACACGAACATATGTTCAAAAACGTTAGAATTTGAAAACATGTCAGCTGATAGCAGAAGCATTGGCAGATATGTCCTTTTGTCACTAACTCTACGATAAAAAAAATACCTTGTCTTAATAAATAAGATCATATCCGCAAAAAGTATTCGCATTATTTGTTTTTTTCTATCTAGCATAACTAGCTAGCTTGTGAATTTCAGAAGATCTTCAGGTTACAGCTGTTCTATGAACTCACGTTTTTTACTCTGAAGTTTTTGTGGATTCATCAAACAAGTAGAAAAACCCCGATCTACTGCCACCAAAGTAAAATTAAACTTTTATCACAATCTTGAACAAAAGTAAAACTCTCATTTGAGGGAATAATCGTATTGGCAGTATCATTTTTAGTCTGAAATTATATTTTAATTTTATTAACCAGTCGTACGGTAAATTGGGGTTACAGTAGCGTTTTTATGCCTCGACATTGCGCGTTCGGAAGCTGTCGGTCTCGAGTCTAGTCCAAAAAAGAGCAATCTTTAAGAGCATATATGTCCTCTTCAGTCTGGGAATTTTTTACTGTTTGACAAAATGTATACTGAAGATTTTTAAAGCGTACGGAGGAGTCGATTATAAAGACCCTAATTCAAATGGAGATGTATATTTTTCGGTAAAAAATTGCAAGGTAAAGAAAAAGAATCAATTTTGACTGTTTCAGAAGAAGATTTATATTCAACTCATTATTATATTATACCTCGCTAAAAAATAGCTAAATCCTGAGTTTGATAAATGGTGGGTAATCGATTACACGATTCTACTTCTTCATCTCCGCCGCAAACATTGTTTTTTTTTTTTTTTTGGTTCCTGTTCAGGTGTTTACAACGAATCTGTGTAGGCGATGACTAGATTGATAAAATCGGCGAGATTATTTTGAAGAATAAATTGTTTGTGTATGTAAAAAAAAGATTGCAGTCGATTACGATCTTCGAGTCGGTCGGTTTTATATAGAATGTGAAATTGTCTTTCACAGAAAAAAAAATCAACGAAAATGGCCGAAAATTTTTGTCAATGTGCCTGAATTTCACGATCATTGAATTCCTGAGAAAAAAACTACTGCAGACCTCAAGAATTGTGTTCTAATTTTCGATTAATATCGCAGAGTATCGAGATAACAGCTCAAGTATCAATTATGAGGTACATGCTAGCCACTCCTTTTTATGTTTCCTGAATCTTCGTGTACATTTGTTAAAACCGGTCGAAATGTGGCAACTATAGATCAAATGAATGAATGACTTCCGGATTCCATTAGACTGATGATCCAATTGCTAAAGAATTGACATCACGATCCTAGATCAAGGTATGATTAAAGATATAAGAGATTTTTTTATCCAATCAAACGGTGGCTTTCGTTAGGTGATTGATCTCTCTGAATCTTGAAGTACGGTATAATTCAAGCGTATTATAAATCGTGACTAAGAATTCTCGTTGGTATCGAGTAGACTGAATGAGCGCGTCACACGTCCTGGCGAAACTGGCAACTATAGTAGTGAGGTCTCGTGGACGGGCACGCGACACATGACTCCATGGCACGAGCGGAGCGGTGTGAGAATGAAAAGGGATAAATGAGTCGAAGAGAGTAGAAAAAGAGAGGGAGGAAAAAAAAAGGAAAAAAAGTTGAATTGAATCGAATCGGCGGAAAGGCAGGAGGGCGAGGGGGGAAAAAGCCTCCGCTGCCTTCTCAAAAGAGTCCTTTACCCGCGAAGAGACGGACGTGGCCGCCCGCAGCGGGCAGACGACATGTGTCCCTTTCACCCCTTTCACTCCTTTCGAAAATCTGGTATAGCCGCAGATGGTATTTTAGTTATCCTCCACCCTGGAATACAACGACCCCCCCGCCCCGTGACAAAAAAAAAAACGTTTTCCGCATCGCGAAAGGACACTCACTCCGCCTTTCTTCTTCCTGGATGGTACGTAACTCAGATTGCATCATCAAAGGTTCTGGTGAAAATAAAAGAAAAACGAAAAAATTGAAAAAAAAGGAAGTGAATGAGAAGAAAAAAACTAGACATCTTGAGCTGAGATCTTGTGTGTAAGCCCATATGGCGGGTTCTCGTCTTTTTGGCATATTCAATACAGCCGCACACGGCTTATGTGTACGGCTCGATCGATGTATTGTTCGAGATCGAGCCCCCCGGCATTTTGTGTCTATGGACTGCCCCAATAAATCAGGATCGATTGCCCAGACCCGTCTTGAATTTCTAGTATCTTCTGATCGGACAAACTACCATTTTAATTAGTTGATATGGATATAATCTCTGGTCACGACTACTGCTGTTGCAGACCACAAGAAACATCCTGAAAATATTCATAGACCAGTGATTGAGCACTGTCCGGATCCTCGAGTGGTTCACGATTGGTTAGGAATAAGCCACAGTGAGTCTGGGAGGAATCGCAGTGCGAGACTTTTTATATGAATTTTTAGTATTGAGGAAAGAAAATAGGAAAACATGGCGAAGAAAAGATAATAATTCGTACATTATAATCATCTTTTGTATTTTTTGATTGCGATTTTCTTTACTTTCAATTGTTGAATACTAAAATTTGATATGTAAAAAGTCTCTGAGTGCATTTTTATATTCGACTCAAAATAATACCTAATTCACGATAAATTTTTAAACTCCTTTTTCGGACCCCATTGAATGTATTAATTGAAGTATCTTGAGATTCTCATTCGTTCTGGAGATAGTCCAAATTCTTGGATAAAGTAAATTACGAAAAAAGAAGGAAATCTTAAGCCAAAATGTCACTCTTGCACTGTCAAAGCCCTGAAGAAAATGAGAACTAGAAGGAACATTGGGAAGCAGAAAGACGTATCCGCTAATACACAAATTTTTTCTCTTAGGATTTCGACATCTTTTTCAACCACGTAAACCTAAAAAGCAAGGTAATCCATGTAATACACTCGCAGGTTAATGTGTTGTTCATGACAGTTACTAAGAATTATCTCAGGCAAAGAGCAGCATCGTGATGCGAGGATTCGTCTAACCTGTTCAAACTGAATTGACAAGAGTTCGGACATCTCGAGATACGACTGATCTGCATGGGGTATCTGGTACATGTATACTACACGAGCAAGAGATTGAAGATGGTTATCTAGATACGTCGAAGCCTGACCGGGGGTCTGCAGTAGCCGCTGTCCCCGTTGCCGTTCGAGAAGCTTAAATTTTAGAGGACCATGTATACATGAAAGAGCGATCGTTGACTGACCACTTTGGTCACTGCATTGTAGTGCTGTGGGTGAACAAAAAGACGTCAAGCGTCCAGAGGTACAGATGTCGTCGCGCCAGTAGCGGTTCGTGCAGTTGCTAAAGAAAAACATCCTTTCAAATTTTGAATATTGAAAATGGGCGTGTTTTTTTTTTTTTTTCTATACCACGAACGACCGATCACCGGGAGAAAAATGTCTTTTTAATTGGCAATTAGATGGGCCATATCTCAGCTGGACCCTTTTGCTCAGCCGTGCCTATTGCTCTCCGATTGACCAGTGCACCGCGTGGGCCCGAACGATGGCGCTATGCTAAAAAGGACCGGCGCTATTCTCAGTGTTAATCCCACGTCTACACGTGTACCTACCTGGGTTATACTCTTCACTCATGAAAATCGAGTCTTCTTTTCATCGTTTTTGTCGGTGTCCAAGACCTCGGCCATAGCACAAAGCCCATTGACCACAGTGGGCACGAGTTTAAAACGTCCTCCGGAAGGGTTAGACTTTCGCGGTTAATTTGACGCCCGACAACCGGACACTATGGATATTTAAAATCATTTTGTCCAAGAGACCAAGACCACCAATCCTGACAATGGGTCACGTCGGAGTCTGCAGCACCGAAATCTGACCATCAGCTATTCTGCAGAAGTAGGTTGTTATGATACCCGGAAAAACGTCGCACATGCTGTCTGAATTATTATTAAACAGGGAGGTGTGTGCAGGTATTATTACTGCGCTTTGTTTATTCATTCATTTTATGTTGCTTGGTACTGCAGTAGTGTTTCGAGAACAGTTACACATAGAGTCTGGGTCACGAGGCGGAGCCTCAAGGGATGGGGGAGTTAAAAAGTGGGAGAAAGACACTCGGAGTCATTAAATAACCAGCTGGCGAACCATCCGCGACAAGTCCCATAGAACCGAGATCCGATTGGTCAACGATCTTGCACAGCGAACGTCGCTAACTCGCGCAGCTGTTTTACACACATGTAATATACCTATCGCAAAACTAGGTAAGACCGAGTTCCGCGTACGCTCGGTTTAAACTTGACCTCATCGAGGCCATTATACTCGAGGACGCGATGTTCCAACCACCACATGCACTTTGGACTTCCAGAAAACATGTGTCGGTTTTTACAGAACCCGGAAGAGTTGGAACTGTTACTGCATAATAACAATGCTACATGCTACTGTTCCTGAATAAGGATTCACGGACTTTTAACCACCTGTTCGCGATCGGTATTGGCGCTTAAGACCTCGTTCTTCGATTTATCTGTAAATGATTTCTGCGATACGGTGGGATGCTACTTTTTTACCACCATCATTTCAATCTTGATAACCAAGGTCATGAACAATTCTTCAGGGTTATATGGTCTAAAACTATGCGATTCGCGTGTCCAAAGATGGAAAATGGTCGTAGGTAGTATGTGGTACGAGGACGAGCATCCGAACATTGGGTCAGGAGAAAGGTGACGACTCTGAGTGAAAACAAAAAAATAGATAATAATTTCGCTAAAACGACTTTGGCCCAAGTAGACCTACGAGTTAAGAATTTAATTTTTTGACTTTTTATCGGTTTTTATCGATCGTAAATAAATTTTAATAGCTGGCAATGTTGTCACGCGAAAGATAACCAGTCGATTTACATGCGTGAAATATGAAAGTGTGCTAGTGTACGCGGTCGCTGAGGATGGAACGTTGGACGGTGTTGAGGCTCCGCTAATATATACTGGCTGAAAGAAACTTCTCCAAAATCCCATTGCCCCAGTAACAGAGGATGGCCGATACTTTTGGGAAAGCAAATTTAAAATTCAAATAATTACGTTTTATACGAAATGCTAAGAAGCTAAATTAGCTGATCTCTTCGTTGACCTGGAGTCGCTCAGGACGTATGTCCACGTTCTAACCACTCCACGTACGGTCTGCGTGATTCTAACTCGCATAAGGTATAATGTATAATTTACGGTTATATACACAGTGGTGACTTTTTGGCCTAAATATTGTAACGACTCTACGATTGCGTCACTAGTCCTTGACCGTCGTTATTGAAATTCTATATATGTATATATAATATATGTTATGGGACACACTTCCCCTGTTCGGGTCACCGCATACATTTCAACTATCTTTTAACCGCTCCCACCTTCACATACTAATCGAATTTTTGCCATGTCGTGGATTACTTTTGAACTTCAACCGACCGTCCGCATACCCACACCACCGCGCCCGTGACCACTTGGATAATAGGCACGCACGGCGTCTAGTCTGCAAATTCCAATCACGCACGCGTGACGTCATCCCGGGTATTTGCGACCTGTGTAGAGAGAAGGTGATGCGGTCGAAAACTAGGTTGGAACTTTCCTTTCCGTACGTATTTGACATTATTGCAGAATCGCTGGTAACGAATTCGCGACAATTAACCAAGTCTACGACCCAATCAATTTTCTTCTCATGCATCTTTCGGTTTTTATTTTTGTTTCAACTTTTTTTTTCTTTTTTTTTTCTCTTCTTATTGCGTTGTATTCTGACCGAGGCGAATCCACCATGACAAGAATCTCGTATTTCTCAGGCAATCTTGACAGAGGACAAAAAAAGAAAAAAAAATAGCGAAAGAGAGACATTGGGCAAATTTATAGGCCGCTAGGTTCTCTTCGAACCAACCTAGAATGTCAGCTGAACCTGAAAGTTAAAGAGAGAGAGAGAGGGAGAGGGAGAGAGAAAGAGGAAGAGTCTTAAAAAAACACGTGATAAAAATAACGAAGACGCCATAGCCGGAGGTGAAAAAAATAAAAATAAAATACTGATGGAATAAAAATAAAAGCGTATTAAAAGTAGGTAAAGAAGAAGAGGACCGAAAAAAAAGAGATGAACAAAAAAATAAAATAAAATAAAAAATAGCAGACGGACAAACTTATATACTGACGGACGGGTGCATTAAGACGAGGGTCCGGCAGGATGGGGCGGCTTTTTTTCTTTTCCTTTTTTGCAGCGGGTTTTTTTGAAAATGGATAACGGGATCGTTCTGGAGCAGGAGGGTGCCAGGACGTTCTAACGTGAACGGAATTTTGAATCGTACAGTTTTCTGGTATATCGGTATTTTCGTGGTTCCTCGAAGTAATATATACTACTTATGTGATTTTCTTGTTAGATCTCATCTTTCGGGCTGCAGATATGACCGTTTCTTCCTGGCCCCTCGGAAACCATCGGACGAACGTGAGAGGCACGCCTAAATATTTTTCTGCATCTTAATGCGCGTGCCCCCCCCCTCCCACTCAAAAAAAAAAAAAAAAAAACCTCGGACAACAACGATCCCGGTTGTCTGGACGAAATTTAGAATTTCCGCTCCTCAATGTAACTTCAGGATCTACTTCCGCCTGCCTCTCACAAAATGGAATTTAAAACCGCAGATACCCCCTGTACGCTTTTTATCGTAACTTGAATTTAGGGACTTCCTGTCAGCCTGCGATTTCGTTATAACGAATAAAACCGTTTCGACTTTTCGTTTTTTTTTTTTTACTCTTTTTCATCGGTATAAATTTTTGACCGACAAGAATGAGTTAAATTCGCAACTGTATCTCTGACCATTTGTCACAAATTGCTATAATGTTTCCGGACAGCAGCCTTATTGCGGTCGCCAGCACGACCCCTGGTGAGCTTATGCCTACGCACCGAGTGAACTTAACTACATACGAGCATGACTCCGGCAGGCGACACTTCCGCACATATCTCACGAGCCACTGGTGTATGGCCGGGCAGCGACTGGCTTCGTTTTATTAGCGTGAAGTCGTAATGGGCCAAAGTTTACCGAAGCTAATGTGATATCAATTTGTTTTATGTCAGCGCGAAGATAATCAACGTGGACTTGTATTTGAACTATCTATTATTAGGTGTATACTCGTCATATACAAGACATGATATTGGGCACACATTAGAACCCGGCTAATCATACGGATACACAAGAATTGTAAATGTTTTATTTTTAAGTAATGATTGTTCCGATTTTTCAATTTGTTATCATTTTTCACTCGGTCGGCATTTGATTTTTCTACATATAATATTTCAGCATTGCTCGATAATTTTTCTACATTCTCAAATCATTCTTGAACCAATTTTTAAGACTAACAGGCGAATATTTGATTGAATTCGGAATCAGTTTTTAAATATCGTGACTTTTTTAAAATCTTATTTAATCATTTTCACATACCTTCATTTAACCCGTAATGATAACACCGGGTCAAAATGACCCGACGTTACAATGTATTTCTTATGGGACGGAAAATAAGTGTTATCATTACGGGTTAAACATTTTCAATTCATTCTTTGATTATCGTAGTCAAATTTTTCTTCATAATATTTTTGCAATAATTTTCGAATCGTCACAATTAGATTACTTATATAGTAATATGAAAATACTTTTATACCGTATCTCAGTCATTCATCAATCAATTTAGAATCATTATCATGAGATTTTGTATCACTTTTCATCGTTTCTACAAAATTTTAGAGCGATCTTTCATTCATGTTCTTGTCATTGCATAATATTTTCATTTTTGAATACCTAATTCTCTCGTCATTATTATCGTCATCATATTTCCTTTTATAATAATTTTTCAATATTTTTCTAATTATAACATCATGATTTTCCATTCTATCGCAGTAATTTTCCATTCAGTCAAATTTTTCAATGTTTCAATCATTAAAATCATCGGTTTTTCATCATTCAATAATTTCTCAATCATTGTTCCGTTACTCACCTCGACCAACCCTAAATCGAGTATTTTAACGGTTATCGTAGTGAAAAAAAAAAATAAAAAATTCTCTGAATCATCGGTACAGCATGAATAAAAAAAACAACGAGTCAAATAATGATGAATAAAAAAAAAAACTGTTACAAATGATACACGTAATAGTCTTTACGAAAGTTGGCGACCGTGATGATATGTAAAATTAAAAAGAAGTTGCATAAATTTCCGGCAAAAGGTACTCGGCGCTTGCTGCTACATTGGGTGTGATACATAGCACGGAGGTTCCCTGGCCGTGACCGTCAGCGCTTAGAAACCTCCAAATCCCTTCCTAACGATTCCTTCCAATTCTTTCGAATCGCGCATTCACCGCTCTAGAGTGGTCAGCTGAGCGACCAGCTGAGTCAGCTGACGACTACCAACACGAAGTCGGCACCTCTCGACCGAGGTCAACCACGTGGCTGGTGTTACGATCTTTGCGCTGCTCAATCCACCTACATTTATCGCTAGAAAATGACGACCACCAATTTTTCTACCCTGTTAAATTCATCGCCGTCGCTGAATTTGTCGACCTCTCTGTTCGACGTCGTCGCCTAACCTGATTTGCAACTATATTACCAACTGGGTGTATATAAATTAAGACCAGATCAGTTGCATAAATTATGATCATCTTATCGAACAAGATGCGAATGCTTGATAATTATTTAACGGATCATTTTCAGAATGCAGAATGTACAAAATTTCAGCCTCAGCCCCCATCACGTGTCTGACTTTGCCCGTAGGCTTCAGCGTCCGCAGATCTATCTATCGGATCAGCGTTAACCTTTCGAATCAATGTTCTTTTCTAGCTGAGTTGCGATGATGGATCGACTTTGGTCCGTGGTGATCGCGGTCTTCATTCGATACCGGAAATCACGGTACCCGATTGGCCAATCGGAAGGGTTTATTGCGTGTACTATATAAGACAGTCGCCGATCATAAATGCTGAGGTGAAAAAGAAGGGGTTAAAGAGAGAATAAAAAAATTGAAAAAAAAGAATATCACTAAATGAAGAAAGAGAAGAAAGAGGAACTCTGACAGTTCGGTAGGACCAGCTGACGTTGCACACTTTGCGGCAAGAGCGCCAATGTGTACGAGCAAAGTGAACGAAACTCCAAGTATACATTTGCGTTGGTATTAGAGTCGCGAGGAGCGTGGGGCGGGGGCAGGGGACTTGACGGGCATGAGCGGTGGCCGCGGAGATCGCGGGGCTGAAGGGGGGCAGTTGGTATCGCGGATGGCGATGCCAGAGTCAATGTCCTGTTGCTCGCACTGGGTCACGGCAAGCTCCGGCCATTGACCCAACAACTCCTCTTTACTTCGCGCGGAACAACTCGCGTTGTATCTATATATCGTAACCGCGGTTGTATACCTATACCAACTGTCCCCCTCCCCGCCATGCCCCCGCGCTCGCCATTCCCGCACACATGCGGGACCCAAGGCCCAAAGATGCATCGGAAAATGATGACGTGTAGAACCGCACCATTTCATTTTCACACTACGTAACAAAAATCTAAAGATTCGCACGTAACATTCGTTGGACCGTATTAAATACCTGTTGATTGATTTTTTTTTTTGTTTTCAATACCGTAACGCCGAAATATATCCATCGAGATGAATTTCTTGCGGTTGTTTCTATGTGTGAGAATTCTAATTGGGTGAGAACGCTAGAGGTCGGTGTACCGGCGAAATGATGTTGGCAAGGTGTGATTAGTCGATTAGCTCCTGACGGGTTTCCGTGTGTTTGAACTGACCAATTGAAAACTGTTTCGAGTAAGTACCATAATGGATGAAATTTTTGGCGAGTATCTGATAGCGTCGGTTGCGCGAGAGGAGATGTATGCTGATCCTGACGCGGAAGACTATCGCGTCATATGGAGATTACCGTCGACTGAATCTGATCATCTGCGGTACCGAACCGACCGACCGCGCACCGCACCGCGCTGCGCGTTATTTTATTTTTTTTTTTCGCTTAGCTAATCTCGTATACATTTACGGGTGAACTTTCGCACTTAATCGCGGGTAACTCTGTATCTCGTTCCGCGGAAACGCGGATTAGTAAAGTGACGCCTGGTACCGGGGAGGGTTGCCAACGGGGACCATTGTCATTGGGTAATTAAATTTCCTCCGTATTCTGGTCCCGTGCTCCGGCGAATAAGGCACGGTATAAGATCTCTTTTCTGCGGGTTCCAATGAATCCGGAAGACTCCCAGAACCGTGGTCTATAACGGAGCGAACGGTCCTCTCTCTTAAAGTATTTGGGCCAAAAAATAAAACCGTACACGTACGGACGTGCGGTTCTAACAAAGAGGATGAGGACCAAATAAGAGGATCGGAAGGTTGCGTGTTTGTGTGTGTGTGGACTAAGGAATAACGCGTGATCGAAAATTACACAGCGAGGTTTTGGGACCGTTACGTCGTTGCCTCGATGTGGCAGGCAACGGCCCATTTTTTTTTACGGCCTCTATACCTCCGTTTCTTTCCTCACCTTTGCCACGTAATGTACTTCGTGATCGGGTCCCAAATCTAACGGTCCGAGAACCCACTTTGCCTCCCGTCCCTCCTCCGCCCCCTTAGTTTTTCTTTCAAGACGATATCTGCGAAGGGCTCCGGTTACATTATTTGCGAAAGGAGATCGAGCGTTGGTCTCGTCTATCCGTATGTAACCACGACTACGGGAATCACGTAGACAGGTTTAACTTTTCACCAAAGATTCTGGAAAGTGTGTACTAAAAAAAAGAAAAGTATATCCTCTGTCCAGCCAATGAAAAAGTCCGTAATGCAAAAATGACGTGCTTCTTTTCTTGCCCTCTTCTATAATGACGCTGAGCAACTGAACTACGTGACTGAATTCAGTCTAGTCGTCGAAATCGGTTTGAAAGAGGCGGCCAACTTGATACAGCTTCTTGTACCACGGGTTACGAATACTGTGCTGGCACGGTGGTGGTATCTGCATTCACACAAATGTATCAACCTTCGTCTCTTCTTCTCTTGACCATTATATTCGAAATCGTATGCTCGTGTTAGTACCATCCATGAAAGAAGCAGAAAATTTTGATCACCACAGGTACCCATGCCATACACTGGACAAAGCCAAGCACCACATGACCATACGAGTCCTGTACTGTACCGTACCTACATCTGGATATTACTGCACTGTGAGACGTGTTCTGTGCAATATCTCAGCGAATATCGGGTTCCATACACGTCGAATGCGTAACTGTACATCAGGTTGAGAGTAATGGTCACAATGGACCCGTCTGAGTGCATTTGTCGATGATAGAGGAAATGCAAATGCCTCCGTTTTATCACGGTTACGGGTTCGCTACCTTTCTCTCTGTCGTCGCGGAAAATAATCGCACCGAACCTGATAGCAGAATCACGGTCACAAAAGGCAGGACCTCGAGCCTTAATTTTATCGTTGAAGAGAGTATGCGAGGAGCCGCGCTCAGCTTCTACTGGCAAGATAAATCCTAATAAGCATAGTTTTTCACGGTGGAACGCACCTGCGCTATTTTTCAACGCTAGGTGATTTCCGGAACGAAGAGGCATGTCTCGGTATTGACCTTAGAGCCGCGCCGAGGCGAAGGAAAGCCTCGGCTTCCTGGACCGCCTACTCTGGCTTGGTGGACAGACGCGGTATCCCGGTATCCCCGCGTACGTCCGCATAGATTGATTCCAGGCCAAGAGCAGCCGGTTTCACATGGCTAGTGCCGCAGGACCGCGAAACCCTCCACCGCCTCTCGATACCCACTCGCTATATAGTCAAGAGTGTGGGAATATCACTCGAATGAATGAAGTGCGAAATAAAGGTAAAAAGTTCACCGCGGTAACGGTTATACCTGGTTGAACTTTGCCAATCGTCCAAGTTAACTCTGGCCACCCGGGACCGTGACGACCGTGACGAGCGCGGTCGTCCTACGCCAGACGCTCCTACAGGCGAGAGAGTCGATCGGGCCACCAGGAGTCACCGGCATCACACCACCTAGGCAATGGAGAACGTGGGGTGTGCAGGGGTGACCTCTGCGCGAAGGAGGCGCGGCGACGAGCGGGTTCCGGAGAAAACTTGGCTTAAGGAGAAGGAGGAGGAGGAGGACGAGGATGCGGATGGAGGGAGAAGGGCCGGGGTCTGAGGACAGCGGCTTCACCGCGCGTTTGCAAAGAAGGCGGAAGACGGAACCGGTCCTGGTCACTGGGCCACCCGACGGCCGTCGAACTCGCCACCCCGGCGTCCACGCTGCGCCCCCTCTCCGCTGCTGGTACCCACCGCATCCTCCTCGTCCGCGTCCTCGACGGGAGTCTCGCTCTTTCACACCGCGTGGTTTCACCGCACCATCTGGGAACGTTTGCGGAAAACCTATCCGCAACCTTGGGACTGAATTTCTTTCGAAGATGGGGGATTAATGCGCGTGGAGCAGGTACCCGCGCCGAAGTTGCGTTAATATGCAAAAAGCTGCATAACTCGGAGCGAGCCGAGTCGGTATATCTACAGCGAGCGGTGAACGCGAACCGCAGAGCTACCAGAAGAGACAGTATTTCCGCTGACTAATGCATCAGCGAAAAAGTATACAAAACGAGAGGTGGGACTCTAGCCGCGGTGATGCAACCAGCCACCCACTCGCGAAATTCCTTTGTTGCAGACCTCGGCCACAAGCACAAGCACAAGCACAAACTACGGATAGAAGAAGTTGTCGAGGCTTACTTATAGCCGCACTAGGATACGCCGTACCCGGGAGACTGGGGAACGTCGAAAGAGATTTACAGCGCTAATACATCTCTGAACAGGGACTCCGAGACCAGCTGAACTCTGGGACGACACAGTATTCGCGAACGTGAGATATGATTACGGATGGTAATACCCATGGCTATACACGCAACACTTCGCACACACGTACCTACATCTCAACCTATACAACGATGACATACGGTTTGGTCATTCTGGATGCCTCCTCAAATCATACAAACGTGTACCATGACTACCTACCTTCCTTCTTTTCGTCGAGTTGAATGTTAACTATAATGAGAACCTGTCTCCAATTCCCATGCTCAGAAACTTCGCAAATTTCTGTCTCGCAGGGAGTCGAAGGTCTATATTGCAAATTGGTGGCGATTTTCGATCCAATGTGTCTCAATGTTATCAACTCTCATAGTGTTTACTGTGAAATCGAATAATTTCTACAATTCTGAGTATTTTAGGCTAAAATTTGGGATACACGCTCGGTCTACCGTCCCGTACAATCGATCGAGGCAGTTTTCTTTCATATCACGATCCTTGTCGAATCGAGGTTCAAATGTGTTTTCCGGCGTTGAGACTTACATGTTCTTTCGAAACTCAAGACAGCATTCAGGAAAGAGTCGTCGATCATGTGCAACTAATAATTCCTCGTAGCTACTTTCATCTTGATATCTTTCACCGCGATCGATTCGAGTGGCCAAATGATTCCGAGGAAGATTGAAATTTCACTTCCGTCTAGAGTGACTGTTGAGTATAATGTGGTGGGTTTCCACTTTCAGAGATCTAGAGAGTGAGTGTAAGCTCGAACATCATCATATTCATTAGTAGCACCTTGAGGTCAACATTGACCCCGTCCAATTGACCCGCATACGATTATTTCGTTTTTATCTTCCGTTTGAGTCAGCGTCAGATATGCGTTTAAGCATTCCATCATCCGTGGCTGCCTTAATGCTCGATACATGTTGGACGGTCTTGTCGACGGATGTGAACTCCTTTTATTCGGGTAATCTAACAAGCTGCTTCAACAACTAAGATTCTACGATACCACTACATTTGATATCATGAAAGTGCTCCCCGAACGGATGCTGGGGATTGTTGAGGATATCCTCCAGCCCACAGCGTGGTATAGTTTCAATCATTTGACCGCACGATTCATCTCCGCGCGAATTCACAGCCAGATCGCGAATGTATGCGTCGTGCGGTGAAAGGAATCCGCGAATCTCTTAACCGAGTTTGACTATTCGACCCATGTTCTCAAATGTCTCGGTCCTTCTCCCACCAACACCGACTATCTTCGTCTCGAGCCCGATCGCCACTTTTATGCCCAATTTTGGTGTGTCTCGTGTGGGACATCGAACATCGGCCAGATCGCTACCGCATAGCCACCATCGGCGCATCCCGGTCGAGGCGGAGTAACGACGAGGCTACTACGCTATTACAACGAACCGCGCAGTCAAGGTTATAGTAAAAAGCGGTGACAGAGGATTCACTTCACTTTCAGCCAGCCGAAGGTCTATCGCGTACCCCAGCCTTCCTTCCGTCCGTCTGTCCGTCTGACCGGCCGCGTCCTACGGCGCTAGGGCAGACCTTGCGTCCGCGGTTCGCACTCGAGTGTCTCCGCACATCCTAGGTGGACTGGGTGGACTAGGTGGCGTCGTCCAGCTCTCGAAGGTGGTGTCTCTGTTGTTGGTAGCAGCCAGTATGCGGGTTAGAAGTAGCGCCGAAGCCCGGGGCTCGATGTTAAGGCCGTTTGCCGGTTTGACACAAGCATGTACACACCTCTACGGATAGTCGGTGGTGGTTATACGGAACTCTACTTTCTTCTTTCTTTCACTTTCGTACAACTCTCATGCCTCATACTCATTCATGACTCGATTCCTCAAACCTCCATTCAAGGAAGCGTAAATCATGTGGCCACGTAGAGTAAATAAACGACATACCTAGTAGTTATACCTAGTACACAAATACTATCGCTATGTGATGATATACAGCCGTAATCACATACAACAGAAGTGCGCTGGTGTATCGGTACACTCGTGTCATTTCAGTATCTTATAGTATACGACCCGTAGGTGTGCACCGACAACATAGGTACCCGGAAGGCCGCGCTGAGAGGAGTATAATATAGCACACACGCTGTAATTCTCTTCTAATGACTTTTGAAAATATACAGATCTATGAAATGTGCTTCATATAGCCAGTCTCCATGCGGTCGCTGCATCCTGAGCATCTTGGGCGTAATTAATGTTCTATTCATCTGCGACTTGATCTTGGATCGCTATTAATAACCAATCGGTGACTTTCGACAAGTTTTTTGATAAACTAATTACGTTTCCGCAAATTATTTAGCCGAGCCTTTTAGCCAAAACGTCGAGAAATAAAAGAGAGATGAACAAAAATAATTGATGCGGGGTATAATTTCGTCTCGAGATCGTAATTCTGTCGGGGGGAAATGAGTTCATTGGACAGAGACTGAACAGGTGAGTATAAAAATGATTATTAAATAATAGCCGCGTGGTGCGTGCAAATGAATTACGAGCTGCGTGACATCATTGGGTTACGTAATGGCGTGTTAATATATATTTTTTTTTTTCTTCTAGTTGCCATATCCTGACCCCGTCGTCTTGGTCCTCATTATCGATGCTGTAATGAAAATTGAACCTTCCTCATACTTCTTTTCAACAGTCCTCAAAACGTGGAGTATTTGAATTTGTTCAAGCCCACGTTTAAAATTGATTGACACTGACCTTAATCACATCCCACTTTAACCAAGATCACACCTAAACTTTTGTTTTATTCCGCTTGTGTAAGAATGCTAATTTCTTATCTCACTTTTCACCGTCGTTGTGTGTAGCTAAAAATTCTCCATATCATACTCACAGTGCCTAATTTCCAGCGCGGCTCAGACATCTAAGTTTCCTTTCTACCCGAGCGTCGGTAGCGAGCGGCACTCGATACCGACTACCAACGTTCATTTCATTTCACTCACCAGGTTCAATTCTCCTTGACTGTGAGTCGATAATCACTAGACTTGCCGATAAAGGCGGAACAGAATTTATCAGCAATAAAATTATACAAAAATCCCTACGAATCCGAATTTATTTCGTTGCAATTCGAGAAAATTAAAGTGTCATCAACCGAGACACTCGCTTGACTTTGGATCATCAATTGCATCAATGGAACATGCCTGAACTTTCGTAATTACTCGAATCATTTGAATTCAGAAAAAGCTCATGAATTCATAATGTATGCACTGTATGATTTAGATGGTGTCACTTCGAACGTGTTGTACGTGACAAGCGTAATATCTAATCTGATCATTGCCGTTGGCATGCTAGACAGAAAACAATTAACAATACATTATGGGGCTTATACATCAGGATAGGACATTAGCTGTCTCAAGAAAATCGCGTGTCATTAGACAGCTAATTAGGTTTCAAGTTACTCTTTATCTCTTGTTGAGGAGATTATAAGTTTTTGTTCTTTCAAAAACGAAAAACGAAAGACCGCCACATTCCATAAAATTTGGAATAACCTCTAAGTTTGAAAATTCGTCGAAGGATCATCCGTGAGAATACAGTATTTAAAAAATGATCCCGAGTATCTAATGGACGGCAGCTATTGAGAAAGACTAATCTATGATTCTTGTGAATTCATTCTGATTCACACAGCTGAGGATAAGTGGATTTTCTGCTCAAGAGTTTCATCATGAGGCGTAAGCTCTTTGATGGCAATGCTGAAAAAGCTCAAAATAGTTTGTTCAGAATAACAAGATCCTATTTTTATCAAGATGAAAGGATAACGAAAATTTGGAGGCTAAAAAAATCAGTCTTTTGAGTTGACGCTGTCACATAACAAAACAAGAAGAAAAATATTTGTGGTATCTTTGCGTCGATACCAAAATCAGACATGTTTCGGAAATCAAGTTCTCTGCTTCTGGCGCCAAAGACATTACTGTAACTTCGGTTGCCTGTCTTCAGGTCCTCATTTCTACGTAGCACAGCCAACTAGCAACCGGTCACAAGAATGAAACGAAGAATGATCACTTGGTAAAAGAGAAAATAGGCAGAGGAGTTATCACTGAAGTTGGTAATTGGGCTCCAAAAATCACTTTGATTGGCGGAACTCATTTTCAAAAAACTTGAATTCGGTTACGTTGTCTTTAATTGTTGGGTAATGTCATTGCAACTAACGTTCGCCAATCCTTACCTTCGGTGTTCTACCCTACCGGACTCTGAATGTTAGTACGGACTGATGATCGGAGTTCTTCCCACCTTTCACGTGGTGTTCCACTTGTTCAGCGACCGATCAAGTGGAACACCACATACGAGCGTTCGAAATCAGAAATCGGCGTGCTGTTTAAAAACGAGAACGTCATGATTGGTGAAATTCTGGTATATTTCATCAACCACAGTTGTTCAATCCATTTCGTCTGACATTGGGCGAGCAAATTGGCTCAACGATGCGAATTCGTTCAGAAACCGGGCACTGATCACCGCACGGACTTTGCGGTGGTGCACATCTTTGATCGCAGGGTTGGCAAGCTACAGGGCATCCAGGATCGTATGACTGCTGAGGGCATTGCTCCATGTTCTCAGCCGGTGGTGGACAAGGGATGCAACAAGGATCACAAGGAATTGCACAGGGTTGACAGGGCGGGATGCAGACCGGTTTGCGATCGACCTCACAGACGTACTGCATCTCGAAGGGGAGATCGTTTCTGACAGTCAAACACTTCCCTTGGATCAGGTAACAGTAGGAAAGGGCTAGGACGGGATTTCCGCTGTACGGATGATCGTGAGGCCTGGGCAGGTGCGACGCAATGTCTATGTGCGTGTACTTCAACGGCGAACAGCTACATGCCCCGTGCTGGAAGAAGTTTAACCAATCCATGGTCTGATCGATTATTCGAAATAAAATATCGAATTTCTTTTATTTTCTCCGATATTTCCTATCATTTTCATTGACGTTGTGCAATAACCGAATAGTTGAAATGGAAATCCATTACTCTGTAAGCGTTGAAAAGAGAGAAATATCGCACAGCTCGCCTTAATCAGGGCACATCCGACATCTGTCAGCGAATTTGGAGTTTCGCATGTCACCCACACAAGCCGATATGCGCTGCCTTGTCAAAGTGAGCTTTGAGCTTTTTAATTTAATCAAACATGAGAAATATTTGTCATCAATTTTTCCGGTGCCTTTGGCAAGCCTTTAGATTTTCACAGCTGTTCGTTTGATCTATGATGGAAAAAAGGGTTTAGATGAAAAAATATTGGACAAAGTATTTCGGATATAAAAGTTTAATTTCAATATCAATTATCAACGTGTGTCTATATCAAAGAGAGAGAAAGAAAATAGTCAAACTAAAAGAAATTCCAGTCACATCGAAAAAAAACCCTTTGAGGAAATTCGGTTTTACTGCGGGTTAGAAAATATCAATGAGAA